>VWZW01005339.1:58279-125291 GCA_013397115.1 Edolisoma coerulescens | reverse complement strand
TCGGGATGGCACGGAACAGGGTGCTGGGCAGGTGTGGGATGTGTGGGAGAAGAGTGAGATCTGGGCACATTCCTGGTTAATGGGAGAGCAGCAGGATCTGGGCCCATCCCTGATCCATGGCAGGAAAGCGGGATCTGGGCACATCCCTGATCCAGGGAACAGCAAGATCTGTGCCCATCCCTGATCCATGGAACAGCGGGATCTCCGCAGCTCTGCAGGTGGGGTCTCACCCGAGCAGGACAGAGGGACAGAATTCCTACCTTTCCTGCTGCCCACACCACGGGATCATCCCAGGACTCCGGCTGTGAATTCCCATGGCTGTGTCGTGCCATCAATCCCGTGATGAAAATTCCCCCTTTTCCAGCTCCAAATGTGTCAGCGCAAGGCAGCCCCGCGGGATTCAGGATTTACGAGGTGTCGAAAACCTCCTGGTTCCCATTGTCCGGATAATGCATAAAATGCTCCGACACTCCAAGGGAATTTTGCAGCCTGTCCATATTCCTGCAGGCCAGATGCTTCCCAAGGAATCAAAGGGCTGTAGGAAGACCAGGAATATTTTTTTCTGGATGGGGTTGGAGTGTCTGGGATGCGGTTTGGGTACAAACAGGGCGAGGAAAAGAAAGGATTTTATGAATGCTGGAAAAGAAATCCTTAAAAACAGGAATCGATTGGATCCATTTTTCAATGATTTTGGAATTTTGGATGTTTTAGATGTGGATCCGGGTGTCGAAAATGTGGAAAATAAAAGGAAAAAAGTCCAATTTTATAGGGAGAATATGGAATTCATTATTCAGCCAGCACCTGCCTGGGGATTATCCTGCAAGGCCTGAACTTCTCCCAAGACTTTCCTCCAAAATGAAGGATCTCAGGTGTGTCCCTCTAGGAAAAGCACCCCAGATCCACAAAAATATCCCAGTGGATCCTGCTTCTCCTGTGACGTCTTGAACGCTTTTAAGAATTGTGGAATGGTTTGGGGTGGAAAGGATTTTAAGGATCATCCGGTGCCACCCCATCCGTGGGCAGGGACACCTCCCACTATCCCAGCTGGATCCAAGCCCCAATGTCCAACCTGGCCTTGGACATTCCCAGGGATCCAGGGGCAGCCACAGCTGCTCTGGCAATTCCAGACCAGTCCCTCCCCACCCTCACACACAGCAATTCCTTCCCAACATCCCACCCCAAGCTCCCCTTTCCCACTGGGAAGCCATTCCCTGGCTCCTGGCCCTCCATGCCTTGTCCCCAGTCCCTCTCCAGCTCTCCTGGAGCCCCTTTAGGCCCTGCCAGGGGCTCGGAGCTCTCCCTGGAGCCTTCCCTTCTCCAGGGGAACATTCCCAGCTCTCCCAGCCTTTGTCCAGAGCAGAGGGGCTCCAGAATCCTGGAATGGTTTTGGTTGGACAGGACCTTAAATCCCATCCCATTCAATCCCAATCCACAGGCAGGGACACCTCCCACTATCCCAGGTTGCTCCAAGCCCCAGCGTCCAACCTGGCCTTGGACATTCCCAGGGATCCAGGGGCAGCCACAGCTGCTCTGGCAATTCCAGCCCAGCCCCTCCCCACCCTCACACACAGCAATTGCTTCCCAAGATCCCATCTCTCCCTACTTCCTTTCTGTTTAAATCCATTGATCCCAAGAGGAGACCATTGGCTCCCTCCTGGCTGTGACCTCCTGGCCAGGGCTCCCTGATGGATCCATTTTCCATCCCCAATCATCCGGTGTTTTTAGGAATAACAGCACTGCAGAATTCTAGGACATCCACCAGCCACGGCTCTCCGAGGAAATTTTTGGCACGGATCAATGAACGAGTTGCTGGTCTTGTGGATTCCTTGATGGTTCCTTAATTCCTGTGGAACTCAGGGAGATTTGGGAGTGAATCCCACATGATCCCCCTTTTCCCAGCAGGGCCGTGTCCCATTCCAAAGGAAACATTAAAAGACTTCTCCAGAAAGGGAAGGGAAAATGAGGCACGGATGGACATGGACCAACTTCTCTTGGAGATGTGGGAGCCTGTTCTCCCACGGCTTTGGGATCGGATTTCCCAGAAATCCTGGGAGATCATGGTGGAGAATCCAAGATCGGATTCATGTCCATCCCTGCAGATCTCCAGGAGAAACCTCCAGGCTCCCCTGGAGTCCTCCCCATGGCAGGGTTGGAATGGGATCTTTCCACCCCTTCCATCCCAAACCATTCCATGATTCCATGCCCACTCAAACTGCTCCTTCTCCAGTGGGCTGGGAATGGTGGATGGATCAAATCTCCTAAAAAAGTGAGGATAATTCATTCCCACTCCCTCAGAAGCCACAATTCCCAGTGTTCCCTGTTTTTTAGGATCTCCAGGGATCCCCTGTGAAAAATCGGAGCTCTTGGATGAACAAATCCCTCTTTTTTTACCTTTTTCCTGCTTTTTTTTTCGGTGCTAAAGACAAAAGATTTCAAATCCAACAATGTGTTGTCGAAATTCCTTTGGAAATCACTCCTGACCTTTTCATGGAGAACTGCGGTTTCAGCTTTCCGGGAAGAGAGCTCCCATTAAGGATTTAACTCCATTTCCTAATAAATCCTTGGCAGGACACGGCTGCTTTTGGCCCCTTTTGTCCATCGGGGCCAATTATTCCTGACCCGGGAATGAATCATTGGAATTGGCAAACGGGAATCACTCCATGGCCAACGGATTTTTCCACTCGGTAGCAGCAAGCGCTTGTAAATTCCCCCTTAAAATTCCCATTAAAGCATCTCCAAATGGAGGCTCTGCCGTAAATTTTCTGCACTTTTGGACTCTCGGTGGTCTTCCCGCCTCAGGAAAAAGGGATTTTCCTCATCCTTAACTCCTTTTTTCCAGCTTTTATTTAAGGAATGAATGAGTTTTGGTGTCTTGACCATCTCCCTCTTAGGGGATTAAATAATTCCCCGGGATGGAGCCTTCCTGTCTTCTGGATCCTGGCGAATTCCAGGAGCAATTAGACTTGGAGCAGAACTGAGTCCTTGGGAGTCTCCACCAGCCAACAGCTCCCAAAAGTAGTTTTCCTGGGAAGACGAGGAAAAACCGTGGACTCGGCTCCTGTGGGGGGCAAATTTCCCTAAATTCTCCAAGTGAGGTGGAAAAATGGGGAGCCAGCCCTGATTTTCCTCCTCCTTCTCCTTCTTAAATCATTGGGAGACTCCTGGAATCCGTTCCCGCCTTTTACCGGGAGCGTATCCTGAGGGATGAACGATTTCCCAGCTAATCAGGATGAAGGAATTCAAAAAATATTGAGGAATATGGTCCCAGTCTCTTTCCCAACTGGAATTTTACTCATGTGTGAATCCAGGAGGCTGCTTTTTCCACGGAGTGTGGGAATTTGATCCCAAACATGGATTTTCCTGGGATTTGGGAACGTACAGCCCATTGGGTCAGGTGGGATTTCGACACAGAAAGAGGAAGCAAAAAAATTCCAGGGAAAAAAAAGTGCAGCTGGAAGTTTGTGAGCATTGCAATCCCACCCAAAAATATGGGATAAATATTCCAGGTAAAAATCCATGGATTTAACATTGAAGGAAGCACCAGACCAGGCAATTTTTCCTTTTCCAGAGGGATTTGCTCCAAAGTTTGGGATCCCCTCAGCGTTTTTTGTTCACCTGAAATTCCAAATTCTCCCTCAGCTTTAAAACCAAAGGAATTTTTGGGACAGGGGGCAGAGGAATTTTGAAGTTTTCCAGGGAAAAATAGAAAATAATCCTTGAGAAAAGTTTTTGCCTAAAAAAAGAGGGAATAATCCTCTTTTCCCAGTCCACACTGGGAATTTAAACTTCAAATTTAGGGTTTAGTTCAAAGTTTTCTTCTTATTCCTTTTTTTTTCCTGTGGAAAACCTACAGGGAAAACATCCACAAGAAAAATAGGATTTTCCATGGAATTTGTTCCTTGAGTTGTTGGATTGGGTTGATTCATTGGGATTTTTTTCCTTTTGGGAATCCGGCAGGATTTTATTTTCCAGAAGGGGCCTCTAAATCCATCAATACAGATTGATTTCCATGTGGAAAAGGAAGGAATAGGGAGCAGAGCACGGAAACCTTTGGGAAACCCAAAGGAATTTAAGGGACAGAAGAGAAAAATATAAATTGGAGCATCAGGGAATTTGTTTTTCCAGGTAAAATTTTAAAAATGGATTCTGGGAACTAGAGATGGGAATTCCTGGACTGGTTGGAAATTGTAACCAAGCAACCAGGGAAAAGGAAGGGAGATGACGAATTCCATGGGATATCTTGGAGCTGGAATATAAAAAAAAAAACCAAAAAAATCCACAAAAAATCAATTTTTTCCCAAAATCTCCAATTTTGTTTTGCCAATTCTACAAGGTTTTGGAATCCACTGATTTTCTTCTTTCCAGATGAAAAATAAACAGCTGGATAAAACAATCGGGATACAACCAACTTCCAAATCCAGAATTTGAGCATCTGTCCCATGGAGAACATTACTGGTGCTCCCTGTTGGATCAGAGCAGAGATTCCTTGACCAGACACTTCCAAGATATCCATAGGAACCAAAAATTCCCAGTTTCACCTGTTCATGGAGAACATCCCTGTTTTTTCCTCATCCCTCTTCCCGGTTCCGGTCAGGTGTCACTGGGATGCTCCAACTTAAAATGGATCCTGTTTTTTTCCTAAACTTGTCTGTGACAGCACAGACTCTTTCCCATGGGAATTTTTCCTCTTCTTCTCCCTGTGTTTTGTAAATAAAGATAAGGTTTAGATGTTATTGAAACTGTCTCTGGAAAGATGGGCAGTTCAGCCTGGCCTATCGGCCTAGGGGGAGGTTTTGAATTGACCCAATCCGAAGGAACTTTCAAAAGTCTATATAAGTTTTAGAATTAAATAATAAAATCAGAATTCCACCTCACCCGACTCAGCCTGGTGCTTGCACGCGGCTAGCGGTTCCACAGCGACACTTGTCCCTATTTTCTTGGAATTTTTTAGCTGATTTTTCCCGGGATGGAATTAATTTTCTTCCTGAGAACTGGTGTGGGGGTTTTGGGGGGTTTTCCTGGTAGGAGTGTGGATAAAACCGGGATATTTTTATGTTTTCATGGAATCAAGGCCTTTTCTGCTCCTCATCCCATGAGGAAAGAGGCTGGGAAGGAGTTGGGAGTACACAGCCAGGAATGCTGATCCCAACTAATC
This sequence comes from Edolisoma coerulescens, assembly GCA_013397115.1. Taxonomy (NCBI): domain Eukaryota; kingdom Metazoa; phylum Chordata; class Aves; order Passeriformes; family Campephagidae; genus Edolisoma; species Edolisoma coerulescens. The sequence continues at coordinate 120,136 of VWZW01005339.1, read as the reverse complement.
CCAGGAATATTCTAGCCCATATCCGAGCAGATAAAGCTGTGGGAAGAAGGAAAAGGGAAAACACTTGGAATGATGGCGTTTGTCTTCCCATGGTTTTCCTGGGAACGCTGAACACGTCCCTGACGTGGGAAGTGGGGAAGGGATTCCTTGGCTTGCTTTGCTCCTGTGGCTTTTCCTTTCCCTGTTAAATCTTTATCCTAAGTCATGAGTTTTTCCGCTTTTCCTCTCCTGATTCCCCCATCCCAGCAGGAAATGGGAATGAGGATCTCTGTGGGGCTGAGTTTGTTTTCCAGAGGGTTTTCCAAGCCTCCATTGATTCTTCCTGAGCTCTTTATCCATGGAGCAGCCTCCAAGGACTGGGAAACTCTCTCCAGGCAGAAAACACAACCCCAAATTCCTTCGGGACCCAGGTCCAATCCCTTCCATGTCCAGAAGAACTGAAGGGGTTTCATTACAAAATTCCAGAATATTCCAAGGTGGGAAGGAGCCACTTGAGGATAACATGGAATGAAACCCATCCTGAACCTCATTCCAGGTTTGGAAAAGCTGGGATAAACTTTTCCTGCTCCACGTTTTCCTTCCACCTCAACTCCTTCCACTTCAGGACATCCCAGAAAATCCATGAGCCAAAATCCTGGGAAAGAAAACCAACAAAATAAGAAATTCATCCCAAAAAAACACCACCCACGGATGAAGCCTCTTCTCTCCCGGGAATTCCTGGAGCAGCTGAAAGCTGATTCACAGGGAATGAAAACCTACGGATCCAGGAGGTTAAAAAAACACCACCCAGGTTCTGGTTTGGCTGCCAAGTCCAAGGAAGGAATACAATGAAAGAGTTCATCTTCCCATTTTTTCCAGCTGTTTACCATAGTCTGATCCCTCTAAATTGCCCCTTTTTCCCAGAAATTTGTAAATCTGCTCCAAAATAATAAGAGTGAGCATGGATCAGGATCAGGATCTGGATCGGGAGCTGCATCTGGACCTGGATTCGTACCTGCACACAGACCTGGATCTGGATCTGGATCTGGACCTGGACCTGGATCTGGATTCAAACCTGGATCTGGATCTGGATCTGGACCCAGACCTGGATCAGGATCAGGATCTGGACCTGGGTTGGGATCTGGATCTGGAACATGATCAGGATCTGGATCAGGATCAGGATCTGGAGGGAAGCCTCCCTCATGGAATGTGGTTGTTGGTAGGGTGGAAATCTTGTCCAGGCCAGTTTTGGGGATCATCAGGGAGAAAGGGGCATTTCCAAAGGGTGGAAGTTCTAATCCACAGATCCATGGATAGCTGAGGTCCGATAGAGGGACTCCCACTGTTTATCTGTGGATAATTTGGATACTCCCATGGGAACCAGCTTCCTTGACAGGGCGATCCTGGCCACAGACATCCAGAGTGGAAATCCCAGTCCAAGCCTTCTCCAGGCTTTGGAATTGCCCAGGGAGGTTTGGAGTCCCCATCCCTGCAGGTGTCCAAGGAATTCCTGGATGTGGCACTCAGGGACAAGGTGGGGATCACTCCCAGGTTGGATTCGATGATCCTGGAGGGCTTTTCCAACCTCAAGGATTCCATGATTCCACGAAATTGGATTCCTTTTGGAGAAACAAACCCAAAGCATGAGGTCTCCTTGGTGGGCTTGGAAGCCATGGAATGTGAGAAAAACTGACCCAAAACATTCCCTGCAAACAGAGGTTTCCATAAAATCCATGGATATTTGATTCCACAGAACTGGCCCTTGTGCCAAAGGATTTGCTGGTGTTACACAATCTCCGACTGGAGTTCTCCAGGTTTCCAGGTTATCACAGAATCCTGGAATGGTTTAGGTGAGAAGGGATCTTAAACGCCGTTCCGTTCCCACCCCATTCCATGGGCAGGGACAGGCCCTTCCATTATCCCAGCTGGATNCCTGGAGCCTTCCCTTCTCCAGGGGAACATTCCCAGCTCTCCCAGCCTTTGTCCAGAGCAGAGGGGCTCCAGAATCCTGGAATGGTTTTGGTGGGAAAGGGCCATAAATCCCATCCCATTCCCACCCCCATCCATGTTCAGGGACACCTCCCCACTATCCCAGGTGGATCCAAGCCCAGTCCATCCCAGCCTTGGACACTTCCAGGGATCCAGAGGCAGTCATATCCACACAGTTTTTAAATCCCTCCAGGGATGGTGATCCCACAATTCCATGGGCTGGAAAATCTCCCTGCAGGGGGATGGATCCAGCTCAGCTGCTCCAATTTAAAATCCCTTCCATCATCAATCCTAATTTTCCTGTATTTTCCCATATTTTCTCATTAAAGCCACTGATTAAACCCAAACCTTTGCCCAACGGCTGAATTCAGGCATGGAATAAGAAGATCTATGCTTTTCCAGAGGGAATGTTCTCCAAAAGTATCGAAAATTCTGGAGGTGACTCACCATCCACAGGATCTCTGGTACGTCATCCACACATCCCAAGAAATGTGAGGGAATGACGGGATTGAGAAAGATTTTCTGGAAATAGTGGATTGCATGGATGAAAAACATGTGATCCTTAAAAAACCTGATCTGTCTGTTTTTTATAGATTAATCAGTCCATAAAATTCCTGAGATTTGCAAAAGAGCACTTGGAAACAGCATCTCCAGTGGGCCACTGTATCCATTGTCCTGCCTGGAGAAGGGAAGGCTCCAGGGAGAGCTCCGAGCCCCTTGCAGGGCCTGAAGGAGCTCCAGGAGAGCTGGAGAGGGACTGGGGACAAGGCATGGAGGGCCAGGAGCCAGGGAATGGCTTCCCAGTGGGAAAGGGGAGCTTGGGGTGGGATGTTGGGAAGGAATTGCTGTGTGTGAGGGTGGGGAGGGGCTGGGCTGGAATTGCCAGAGCAGCTGTGGCTGCCCCTGGATCCCTGGCAGTGTCCAAGGCCAGGTTGGATCCAGCTGGGATAGTGGGAGGTGTCCCTGCCTATGGAATGGGATGGGACTGGATGGGATTTAATGTTCTTCCTAACCCAAACCATTCCAGGATTCCTTGGATTCTACTGGGATAAGCACTGCCCAGTGTGACCCGGTTTGTTTTCCAAAATCCAAACCCACTCTCCAAAGCCCAATCCCGCTCTCCAAAATCAATCCCATTTTCCAAAGTCCAATCCCGCTCTCCACAGCCCAATCCTGCTCTCCAAAGTCCAATCCCGCTCTCCAAAATCAATCCCATTTTCCAAAGTCCAATCCCGCTCTCCACAGCCCAATCCTGCTCTCCAAAATCCAATCCCACTCTCCAAAGCCCAATCCCACTCTCCAGAAGTTTTCCCCCACTCCTGACCACTTCTCCCTTTCCATTTCTTTCCCTTCCCATGGATTTCTCTCCCTAATTTATTCCATCCCCCCCNNNCCCCCCCCCCCCCCCCGGGTTGTTTTCCAGCCGTGTTTATCCAGGAGGAACAGCTCCACCTCCTCCCTCCCCCGCTACACAAATTAATCGGACACTTTGTTCCCGGGAAAGCTCCAGGGAGCAGCAGGACATTATTTTGGGATTGTTTATCCGTCAAATCAGCAGGTCCAGCTGGAAACCCATCCCGATTGTTGGGAGGTTTTTTGGGGATTGTTGCTTTTTTATCCCTGCTGGAAACAAATCTGGTTGTTATTAATCCTCCCCAATCCCGGGATTTCAGCAGGGCTGGGATGGCTCTGTTGCATCCCAGAAATTGTGGGAAGAGGTTGGATCGTGGGGATGGAAGTGAGATCCTGGCTCCGAGAGCTTTTAAGTAGCTCCTTAAAGCTCCTTGTTGTCCATGGATAAAGTCAATTTTGGCCACGATGATCCCAGTGGGAATATTTACTCCAGATATTCCCGCCCACCCGAGTTCAACTTCTCCTCCTTCCAAATTCCAGGAAAACAAAGGGAATATTTATGATACAATAAAACCTGGGAATAAAGAAAAAATAATTCATTTGGGTTTTATCCTCACAGGTTTTGTCCTCTTTTCCCATTATTTTCATCTTTCCATCGGCTGTAAAATAGCATGGAATTGGAGATTCATGGAAAGGTTTGGGTGGGAAAATCCCATCCAGTTCCAGGATGGGCAGGGACAATTTCCATTATCTCCAGGATTGCCCAAATCCAATGTTACAAAATCCAAATATTCCCACCATCATTAAATCCAACAACTCCATGGTATCCACAAGGAATATTCCGCTATTCCCAACTGAAGTTTTTTTTGAAATTTCATTTCCCACGGAGCTTCAGATTTTCTCTCCTGGCTTCCAATTGGGAAGAAAAACAGAAGGAAAAATTCTGGCATTTTCCCTGGGAAGGAAATGTGATTTTCCAAGAATTTTTGGGAATATTTTGGGTTGGAATTATTAAAAATGAGTGTTCAGCTGTAAAAATGGTGGGAAAGGAATGGATTCAAATATGGATTTCCAGGGGTTTGATGTTCCCCCTCCGAATCTTTTTATGGATCTATTTCACCTTCCCAGCATTCGTTCTTTGTTCCAAGGGCTGGAATTTTCAATGGAGATCCCAATTCTTCTTCAATTAACTGGGAAAAAGCTGCTCTGATCCCAAAATTGGAAAAGGATTTGGGTGGAAAACCAGCCTGGAATTTGATTTCTTGGCAAAATACAGCAGCAAATTCCATAACTGCGTTATTTTTTGGGATCACAGAGTATCCTCAGTTGGAATGGATCCACCAGGATCATTGATCCATCTCCCAAAAATTCCAGGCCAAGTTTGGATTCATTTGCTGGTAAGAAAAAAATGGAAAAGAGGGAATAATCTTCTGGGAATATCCCAAAAGACCATGGCTCCAGGTGTTGAAACCTCCAGGACTTCTAGAGGTTCCAACACCACGAGGGTGCTCTGGAATTGCATTTCCAGCCCTCTGGAATTGCATTTCCAGCCCTTGGAATGATCCATCCCAGAGGATGACAGAGGGCCTGTTAAATATCCCTTTAATTCCCTAAAAAGAAAATGCTCCCAAAAAACCCCAGTGTTTATTTGACAATACCGACATTGGGAAATCTCTGCGGTTGGAGTTGGAAAATCGACGGATGGAAACAAACAATGGATTTAATTTGGGATTTCAACACCGGCCTGGAATTTCATGGGGTCGGATCCGACCCGTTTGTTCCAGGAATCAAACATTTGGGGGTTTTTTTGGGATGAGTTGAACTGGAGCTGAACCCAGGCTGGATCCGGTTCCAAGAGGGATGGAATAATGTCCGTCTTTGGAATCCTTAGGGATTTAATATTCTCTTACCTTACGGGAATGGCTTCCAGAGTGACTCCTCATCCAATGGGAAACAGGAGATTACAGACTCCCTGTTTTCCTCAGGAATACCCTATCCAGGTGCAGGAATACCAGGATTCCCTGTTTTCCTCAGGAATATCCTGTCCAGGTCCAGGAGGACTCAGATTCCTGGAATTCCATCCTGTACTCCTGTGAAATATTCCCATCTGCCTATGGATATTAAGGAAAATTATGGAAAAAGGGATTTTTCTTCTTCCTTTTCTTTGGATGGCAGCAATTTTCCAAAGGAAAACTTTTGTGTTTCCCATGGATAAAAAAAATAAAATAAAATAAAATAAAATAAAATAAAATAAAATAAAANAAAAATAAAAAATACAATAAAAAATACAGTTAAATAAAATCAAATTAGGAAATAAAATAAATAATATAAAATATAAAACAAAACAAAATAAAGTAAAAACCAAAATTTAATTAAATTAAATTTTTAAAATAAAATAGAAAATACAGTGAAATAAAATAAAACAAAATAAAATGAAGTGAAATAAAATAAAATAACATTTAAAAAAATAAAATTTAAAAAAAATTTCCCAGTTTATAAATCAGCTTCCAGCAACTTCCAGTCCCTGGAAAAATGGTTTAATCCAAGTTTTCCAAACAGTTCTGCCACCTTTAAGGGATCTTTGTCCTTTTTTTGGCAGGAAAAGGAATTGGAGATGTCCATGAGCAGCTCCCAAGCTCAAAGGCCGTGCAAACATTTCCAAAAGTCAGGAAACTAAGGAAATTCCATCAACAAGGAGGGAAATTGGGATATGGGAAGGGAAGATGAGGCACAATCCCATGAACCCAAAGGATTTCAGGGCAGGGATAAAACAGGACAAGGAATTCTTAATCCGCCGCCAGTGGAGAGGAGCTGGAAGAAAAGGACAAATCCAGGGAGCTGCCAATTCTTCCTGGATTTTCCATGATGGAGGCATCCAGACAAAATCCCAGTCCTGTGCTAATGGGGCTCTTTCCCATAATTCCAGAGGGAAAGGAGAAAGGAAAACCTCAATGCTCCTCTGGATGTCAGAGCTGGGCCTGAGGGAGCCAAAACAAATGGATTGGGAGAACAGAGGGATCATTGTTCCCGTGATCCCGCTGTTTTCCAATGGATGGTTTGGAGGAGAAGGTGCTGTTAATGACATCAACCGTTAAAGGGATTTGGGATTTCACCTCCTGGTCACCCCCCCATCCCAGGGCACAGCCATTTGTCATGGAAAAATCTTGGAAAAGGTCCCAAGCTGGAGAAAAATCCGGCAAAATTTCTGTTTTGTTTCAATAGGGGGAAGACAGAGCTGGAGTTGCTGGAGAGTTCCATGTCCTAAAATCTCCTGGAATTTCCTTGAGGAATCCAATCCCAGTTTAGATTTTGGAAGCAAAATTCCTGTCTGGAATTAAATGAATTTATCCCCATCTTGCTTAAAATGGGATTAAAATTCCTTCTCCATCCCAAATTGGGAAAGGCAACAAGAAGTTAATTCTTTCCAGCACTTTAGTTGGAGTTTGGGATGAAGAAAAGTCCCTTTGGAAGCAGAATTGGCTCAGGAGACTCTTCCAGGAAAAAGACGATCCCGGTGGGATTGATAAGTGTCCGGAATGTCCGTCAGGAATGTGATGTCAGTGACAAAATCCTGATAGTGGGAATTTTGGAGAGGCAACTTGAAAGAGTGGGAAAGGGGCCAAAAACCACAGGAGCACCAGGGTCAGCTTGGAAATGCCTCCAGAATGGGATGTTCCGGGCAGAATCCAAGGGGAATGTGGACAAATCCCATAAAACTGAGAGATTAGAAAAGGGGATTTCACATCAAAGGCCTGGATGGGACAGAGACAGAAAACAGTGGAATGCCCTGGGAGTGCTGTCAGGATCAGGCCTTTCTGAGCAGAAAGGCTGCAAATCCCAAAAACAAATTGAAATTTGGGATGAAAAATGGAGATGGAGCGGCCAAGAGAGGCTCAGTGAAAAAATGGAAAAGAGCAAAGTCATGGAGCAAAGTCACAGATATTCCCAGAGAAATTGTGGCTGAACCATCCCGGGAAGTGTCCGAGGCCAGGTTGGACACTGGGGCTTCAAACAACCTGGGATAGTGGGAGGTGTCCATGAACATGGAGTGAGTGGAATGAAATGGGATTTAAGGTCCTTTTCCAAGCCAAACCATTCCAGGATTCTACTCTGGAGCCAGGCTGGGAGAGCTGGGAATGTTCCCCTGGAGAAGGGAAGGCTCCAGGGAGAGCTCCGAGCCCCTTGCAGGGCCTCAAGGGGCTCCAGGAGAGCTGGAGAGAGACTGGGGACAAGGCATGGAGGGCCAGGAGCCAGGGAATGGCTTCCCAGGGGGAAAGGGGAGCTTGGGGTGGGATGTTGGGAAGGAATTTCTGTGTGTGAGGGTGGGGAGGGGCTGGTCTGGAATTGCCAGAGCAGCTGTGGCTGCCCCTGGATCCCTGGCAGTGTCCAAGGCCAGGCTGGAAGGGACTTGGATCCAGCTGGGATAGGGGGAATTTGTCCCTGCCTGGAATGGGCTTTATCTGTGAGGAAATCCCACGGATTTTAAATCTGGTTTTGTACTCAAGTTCAGGAACACCCAAAGAAACCCAGAATTACTTGGGGGCCAAAAATTCCCTGCAAATCACAACCAAATGGATCCATTCCTTTAGAAATTGAGCCATTTCATCCAGGATTTGAAAGGAATATTTTCCAAGCTGGAAAACAGAAGTTCCCAACCCCTACAGAAGAGGTGCCATACCCATTCCCTTCCCTTCCCTTCCCAAACCTTCCCTCCCCTGCTTTGGATGTGGCTTCAGGAATGGGAGGCGGGAGGGATGACGGAGCCGAAAGAAAACACGGACAATGCTGGATTTTCCCTATTTTTAGGCCGCCACTTCCATCCACATTCCCAGTAAGTGAATAATCCCTGGCAGGGCATAAAAATAACTCTGTGGCTCCAACCATAATTACACAGGAACGGCTCCGTAACCTGGGATGTGTTGATCCCGCTGGATCTGGGAAGGATGGGAGGAGTAAGGAAAACGAGTTTCATTTGAATTTCATTTTAAAGTTCAGGGTCTAAAATAGAACGGTTTAAATCCGGAAAATACAACTGGAAAACTGCATGGATGGGGATCGGGAAAGCGGTGAGAAATCCTTCGGATTTAGGGGTTCAGGAGGGGCAGACATAGGCTGGATCATTTTTATACCACTCTGTTTCCTCCCTTCCCAGAAAATATTGGAATTTCTTGAGCTTTGCTTGGATGGGTATTTTAGGGAATTCTGGTGGAGGAATCCAGAGCTCCTGCCTGGGAAAAATGGATGGACATGTCCCATTTAATCCCTAAATCCAATCTTCCCAATCCCCTGTGTCTAATATCTGGAAAACCCTTATTTCCCAGCTGGAAAAATCTCTTTTTTTCAGGATGGAGTGGGATATCCACAGGGAGAGATTTGGAAGATCCTCCCTTGGCGTTGATCCCTCTTTTTATGGGAATCTTCTCCTCTTCCGAGTTCCTGTGGGGAGGAACCTCAGCCTTGAAGCAGGGTCACCTGGAATGGGATCAGGGGTGGGAAAAGGATAGGCTGGCCTTGGACACTGCCAGGGATCCAGGGGCAGCCACAGCTGCTCTGGCAATTCCAGACCAGCCCCTCCCCACCCTCACACACAGAAATTCCTTCCCAACATCCCACCTCAAGCTCCCCTTTCCCACTGGGAAGCCATTCCCTGGCTCCTGGCCCTCCATGCCTTGTCCCCAGTCCCTCTCCAGCTCTCCTGGAGCCCCTTCAGGCCCTGCCAGGGGCTCGGAGCTCTCCCTGGAGCCTTCCCTTCTCCAGGGGAACATTCCCAGCTCTCCCAGCCTTTGTGCAGAACAGAGGGGCTCCAGAATCCTGGAATGGTTTTGGTGGGAAGACACCTTAAATCTCATCCCATTCCAACCCCATTCCATGTTCAGGGACACCTCCCACTATCCCAGGTTGCTCCAAGCCCCATCCAACCTGGCCTTGGCAGATCCCAATTTTCCCAGAAAATATAATGTGTCTTTTCCCTTTCAGAATTCTTTGGATGGAATTCCTGCACCCTTCTCTGCCCTGAACCTCAGAAATTGCAGAGAGGTGACCTCACCAAGGCTACAGTTTTTCTCTAAAGCCCCGTAATCCAGAAATCAGGAGGAAAAGCAGGATTTCCATCCCTGGAAATGTCCAAATCCAGGTTGGATGGGGCTTGGATCCACCTGGGATAGTGGGAGGTGTCCCTGTCTATGGCAGGGCTGGAATGCGATGGGATTTAATTCCCTTCCCACCCAAACCATTCCATGATTCTGTGATTCCAGGACCCCTCTCTAAGCAGGATGAAGGGACAAATCCCAACTTCTTTTCCCACCCTGCTGCCAGAAGGTGACATTCCCACTCCTTCCCTGTTGTGAAACACTTTGGAAAACAAGAGAAAAATAAATTCCAAGGGTTTAAACTCCGGAGAGTGCCGGAAATCCCTGTGGGAGCCAACATTTGACCAGTCCCGGGATTATTAAAGGAAAAACCTTTCCTACTCCACTCCACATTGTGGTTGTGTTGCTACTCAACCTTTACTCACACCCTCGGCCTCTCCCGAGGGAATCATTCCCGGGACACACGTAGGCACTTGGAATGGCCACCACAGCCAGGCCACGGAGCTCCAGCACCGCCGCCCCATGGAAAAGGCCTGGATACCATTGGATCCACCTCGGGATAAATTCATTCCGAGGTAAAACTTCCAATAAATCCCAAATATCCCAACAAATCCATTTTCACTGGAAGCTCCATGTGCCCAACAACTTGAAGGGAAGCCACAATTCCCTCTCTGTTTTTTCCCGACTTTTCTCAGGGTTTGGGAAGTGAAATCTCTCCTTGTTCACTCTGGTTCCTCCTCAGGGATGGATCCACGACATCGGCACTGGGGAATGTGTTTCTGTTTGCTTGGAATTCTGCCCAGAGCCACCACAAATCCTCCGGGATGGGGCTCAATCCGCCCTCCGAGCTGGGCCTGTCAGAAAATCCGTGATTTTTCGGGAGGGGAAACTTCTGCTCCAGGTCAGTCTCGGAGTAGGAGGAGGGAGAGGGAATGAAGAGGGAATTCTGGGATTTGCCATCCAGTCTGGGACTGTCCTGGCCCCCTCCTTTCCAGGTTTTTCCTGGATGTGTCTCCTCTCATCCTTTCCTCTGGAGTTGGCGTTAGAGTTGTTCCTAAATCCCACACCTCCAGAGAAACCACAATGCCATTCCCTGCCCAGCGTCCATGGATGAGAGAAACCCAAGGACAAGAATTTTCTTGCTCTTCCCAGCCCAGGAGCAGCATCAGGAGCACCAGGAAGGTCTGGATCCCATTAAATGGGATTTTGTCTGGATTGATTATCCTGATTGTCTTTTTTTTTTTTTTCAGAGGATTGTTTTTCTTTCCCTACTGCCAAAACCACTGGAGAATCATGGAATGGTTTGAGTGGGAAGGGACCTTAAAGCTCATCCAGTTCCATCCTGGGTTGCCTCCCACTATCCCAGCTGGGTCCAAGTCCATCCATCCTGGCCTTGGACACTGCCAGGGATCCAGGGGCAGCCACAGCTGCTCTGGCAATTCCAGACCAGCCCCTCCCCACCCTCACACACAGCAATTCCTTCCCTACATCCCACCCCAAGCTCCCCTTTCCCACTGGGAAGCCATTCCCTGGCTCCTGGCCCTCCAGCCCTTGTCCCAGGTCCCTCTCCAGCTCTCCTGGAGCCCCTTCAGGCCCTGCAAGGGGCTCGGAGCTCTCCCTGGAGCCTTCCCTTCTCTGGGGGAACATTCCCAGCTCTCCCAGCCTTTGTGCAGAACAGAGGGGCTCCAGAATCCTGGAATGGTTTTGGTTGGAAAGGACCTTAAATCCCATCCCATTCCAACCCCATTCCATGTTCAGGGACACCTCCCACTATCCCCAGTTGCTCCAAGCCCCAGTGTCCAACCCAGCCCTGGACATTTTAAGTTGCCTCCCTTCATTCCAGCTGGGAAGCATCGTGTCCACCATGGATCCAAATGAATCTCGGCCCAGAGCAGCTGTGGCTGCCCCTGGATCCCTGGAAGTGTCCAAGGCCAGGTTGGATGGGGCTTGGAGCATCCTGGGATGATGGAAGGTGTCCCTGTCCTTTTGGAGTTGGATCTAGATGAGCTTTAAGGTCCCTTCCCACCCAAACCATTCCAGGATTCCATGAGAACCGTCGCCGCTGGCACTTTTTCTTGGAAAAACCCTGTTACAATTCCTGCTTTGAAGCACTAAGTATTCCCTGCTCCCTTTTCCTCTTGGACCCTCTGGAGCATCCATCACCATGGAAGGAGGGGATGGCACAGGAGGGATCTGGCTCAGCATTCCCACTTTTTTGGGGGCTGTGTGATTCTAACAAAGAACAAAGCCTGGCCTTGGCCCTGCTCATTCCCAGATTCCTGATTTCCTTGCTCTCTTTAATGGAGCAGACACAGATCCAAGGCTGGAAACAGAAGCCAGACAAATTCTCCCGAGAAGAGAGCACAGTTTTCCCTCATCCAATGGGATAATTAAATCCAGGAATAACTCACCTAAGGCTGGTGTGGATTCTCCTTTCAAATCCAGACGGGACGTGCTCCTGAAGCACATGGATTCCCGGGATTCGCAGCACGGGAGCCCTGGGAAGGGCCATGTAGGAGGTCAAGGATCTTTCCTTGTCTTACACTCTGTGAATCCACAATTTCCTACAGGAACCGGATCCTTTTCCCTCTGAAAGTCTTCATTCCTCTCCAGCAGGATTCCGTCAGTCTCCGAATCCAGTTCGGATTTTCCTTCCTCTTTTCCAAGCCCTTTCCCCTACAGGTCCAGGACCTCAGCGCTGCCTCCGGTGCCAGTTTCACTTTCAGCTCCTTTTTCCCTCCCGCTTTTCCTTGGAACAACCCCGTAACACTTCCCTCTTGGAAGCAGTCATTATTCCCAGCTCCCTCTTTCTGGGAGCATCCATCCGTGGACCCCCTGGAGCATCCATGGACATGGAAGTGCTTTGATTCCTCTTACAATGAAGGGACCTTCCACACGAAACCTGCGGATTTCTTTTGGGACCAGCCACCAATTCCAGATAAATCTCAGCCAAGGGATTCATTCCAAATTCCAATTAATTCCAAAGGATCTTAATTCCTTTTTTCCCTGATTTTTCCTCCTTGGAATTGCTGGGCAGTGGCAGCCACGTATGGATCTCACCAAGTCTGAAAGCACGGATTTTTTTATCCTTTAAGTGATATCTATCCATGGATTTGGAGCCATTCCTCATTCCTGGGATATGGAAATCCAAAATCCAAAGCCTCGCTTCCTTCTCCACCTAAATCCAGTCTCCCCAAGGAGACAGATGGAGACTTTTCCACCTTATGTCCACTCATGGAATCATGGAATGGTTTGGGTTGGAAGGGACCTAAAGATCATCCCATTCCAATCCCTGCTGTGGGCAGGGATACTTCCCACTATCGCAACTTGGGATTGATAATCCCTGATTTTGAGCCATTCCAGAGGTTGGCTCATCCCTGTTGTGGGAAGGAAGCCAGGAGCTGCTCCTTGGATCCATGGATAAGGAAGAAACGTCAAAAAAAGGGTTGAGGAGGAGGAACTGGACATGGAATGCAGTGGGATGAGGCTCTCACATCAAACACAGGATGGCACTGAAATTCCCGAGGCTCCAGCCCACACCAGAGCTGTGCTGGAAGGCTGAATCCTGGGAAAACCCAAATTAGAGGCAAAAGTTTTTAGCCCACTGAGGATTTTTACTGTCCCTCCCATGTCCAGCTTTCCCAAATTCCCTCTGTCCCTCTCCATTCCATGAGAAGCTGTGACTGCCCTATCCCTGGAAGTGTCCAAGACCAGGTTGGACATTGGGGCTTGGAGCAACCAAGGGATAGTGGGAGGTGTCCCTGAACATGGATGGCATGGAATGGGATGGGAGTTAAGGTCCATTCCCACCCAAACCATTCCAGGATTCTGGAGCCCCTCTGCTCTGGGAGAGCTGGGAATGTTCCCCTGGAGAAGGGAAGGCTCCAGGGAGAGCTCCAAGCCCCTTGCAGGGCCTGAAGGAGCTCCAGGAGAGCTGGAGAGGGACTGGGGACAAGGGCTGGAGGGCCAGGAGCCAGGGAATGGCTTCCCAGGGGGAAAGGGAAGCTTGGGGTGGGATGTTGGGAAGGAATTGCTGTGTGTGAGGGGGGGGAGGGGCTGGGCTGGAATTGCCAGAGCAGCTGTGGCTGCCCCTGGATCCCTGGGAATGTCCAAGGCCAGGTTGGATCCAGCTGGGATAGTGGGAGGTGTCCCTGCCTGTGGCAGGGTTGGAAGAAGATGATCCTTTATACTTTTCCAACCCAAACCATTCCATGACTCCACGCCCACCACTGACTCCACAAACCCCAGCCAAGGACAGATCCAGCAGCTGGGAAGCACCAGGAAAAGGGAATTGCTGGGAATGCTCCAAACAGAGCGCTGGGAGCTGAAGGGAATCCCCAGGGCAGGATGGGAAAGGGAAAATGTTTCATTCCATGAGTTATTCCCAATTCCAGCCTGGAAGCAGCACAAACTCTTGGATAAAAGTGGGAAACTCACAGGGCTGAACCAGGCAGTCACAGTATGCCATGAAAAGAGACTTCCTTGGCAAGAATTCCAGAGTTTCCAGCCAGAACAGGGAAGCACAGAGACACGGAAAACAGCCGAAGAAGAGGAGAGAAACAACTGAAGATCTTGGAGTAACCCCCGAGAAAGGTCAGGAGGAGACGTGGGATGAAGCACGGAGCCACCTCGGAACATTCCCAATTCCCGCCCTCCCCATTCCCCATGGAGCAGCGGGGACGTGCTGCCGGCAGGATCCCGGGAAGGCTTTGATGGAGATGGTTTCTTTCCCTTCTCCAACGTTCCCACTCCCATCTCCGCATTCCCGGACCACCCAAACCACGGGATAATTGGATGTGTCAACATCTCCCACATCCGGTGATGGAAGAGGCTATAAAAAGAAATGCTCCTTCTATAAATGCTTTGGGATGAAAAAGAGTTGGAAAAGGACAGGGAATGGGAAGGCCCCGTTCTCCTTTCGGAGGAGTGTCAGGGATCTTGGGGCACAAAAGGTTTGGAAGGAGGGGTTTGGATCTTGATCCCACCTTCATCCAGCATTTCCAGGGTTTTTCAGCCTCCATTCCATCACAGAGGATAAGAAAGGTCCGCACTGCACCCTGGAAGTGTCTCTGGGAGATGCTGCATCCATGGGGCTGCTCGGTGATGTCTAGAAATCAAGATGGATCCTGGAATCATGGAATAGTTTGGGTTGGAAGAGACATTAAAATTCATCCATTCCCACCCATTCCATGGGCAGGGACACCTCCCACTATCCCAGGTGCATCCAAGCCCCAATGTCCCACCTGGCCTTGGACACTTCCTGGGATCCAGGGGGAGCCCGTGGGATCAGTGGGATGAGGAGCTGTCAACCAAAGCTGTCACCCGACAGGAGCCTCCAACAGTCTCCAGGCCTTGAACATGCTCCTGGAAGAGCAAGATTCCTGAATCTGGGAATTCTCCTGAACTTTAATCATCCGGCAGCAAATCAGAGAGGGCGAGAGGCACCAGTGGAACCTTCCCTGTCCGAGGGCCAAATCCCAATCCCGCCTCGACACCTATGGACAACCAAGGATGAAATTCCCTGGGTTTTGCACTCAAAATTCCCCCTTTTTCCAGGGCTGAAAAGCCACCACGCAGACAGCAGTTAACATCACCTCGGATAAAATCCATGGATTTGCTCGTGCTCCAAGCCTATTCCCTCTCACTGCAGCCTTCCTGTGGTTTTGGCTGCCCTGGAATTTGGCAGGAGCCACAGGCACACTCAGACATGGAATTGAGCTGTTCCCAGCGTGGCCTCGGGATGACAGGAAAGTGCTTGTGGATTTATTGGATAATTAGGGAGACGGGCACATTGGGAAGGGAGCGGGGAGGTGGTGTCGGTGACTCAATGGGTGGCAGAATTCCATGTGCCGCTGGAAGGAGAGGGAGCAACAGCGGAGACAGAAAAAGGCATTGTCCCAGCTCCCGAGGCTCCATGCAGCTCCCAGTGTTCTCCTTTGGCTTTTTTTTTCCAAGGAAAAGGTGTTAACCTGTTCCTGCATCTCTCTTCCAAGTGTTTTCCCATGGGATAGAGTGGTTTTGACACTTTTCCATGTTTTTCGGAGCATTGTTTTCTGTGGAGTGTTCATGGGATGTACCTGGTCAGGCACCTCCTGGTTTTTAATGGATCTGAACAATCCTGAACATCGCAGAGCTCCAAGTCATGGAATTCCAGAGTGATTGGGGTTGGAAATCAACTCCCACTGTCCCAGGTGGATCCATCCTGGTCTGGGACACTGCCAGGGATTCAGGGGCAGCCACAGCTGCTCTGGCAATTCCAGACCAGCCCCTCCCCACCCTCACACACAGCAATTCCTTCCCAACATCCCACCCCAAGCTCCTCTTTCCCAGTGGGAAGCCATTCCCTGGATCCTGTCCCTCCAGCCCTTGTCCTCAGTCCTTCTCCAAGTCGAGGCATTTTCCAGTTTCTGGATACTCAGGAAATGTTGGTTTGCAATCAGAAGCCAAACTTTTCCTCAGCTCACCTTTGGAATTTTGGGTTCCCAGCAGCAGCTCCAGAGCTCTGTGAGTGTTGTAGACCCATCCCAAATCTGGTTCCTCAGCCAGCCTGCAGCTCTCCAAGGATTTCCACAATCATGGAATTCCTGTGATGGATCAGAGAGAGCAAAGACACAGAGGAGGCCCTGGAGCTGCTCCGGGGATGGAGCTCCTCTGCTCTGGAGCCAGGCTGGGAGAGCTGGGAATGTTCCCCTGGAGAAAGGAAGGCTCCAGGGAGAGCTCTGAGCCCCTTGCAGGGCCTAAAGGGGCTCCAGGAGAGCTGGAGAGGGACTGGGGACAAGGGCTGGAGGGCCAGGAGCCAGGGAATGGCTTCCCAGTGGGAAAGGGGAGCTTGGGGTGGGATGGTGGGAAGGAATTGCTGTGTGTGAGGGTGGGGAGGGGCTGGTCTGGAATTGCCAGAGCAGCTGTGGCTGCCCCTGGATCCCTGGGAGTGTCCAAGGCCAGGTTGGACATTGGGGCTTGGAGCATCCTGGGATAGTGGGAGCTGTCCCTGCCCACGGATGGGTGGGAATGGGATCAGTTTTAATGTCCCTTCCCTCCCAAACCATTCCAGGATTCCATGCCCACCCTCAAGGAGAAAAAAGGGATGAACATCCCAGTGTCCCTCAGGGGACACAGAGGTGCCACCCCTGTCTGGGAACATCCATCAATTCTGTTTTCTTTGGGATCAGCCTGTTTGTTTGGATCAAAACCCTTTTAGCTGAAACAGAGCTGAAAACACAGATTTCTTTTTTCCTAGAAATGTTCAGTGGTTGCCGGTGATCCAGCGGCTGCCAGGAGCTGAATTCCGGGCCTGAATTCCCTGTTTCTCCCTCTCCAAACACTCCCAGCTCCCGGCTTTTAAAAAGAGCGAAGCCATTTCGGTGGCGGCTCCAAGGAAGGTGCGAATTTGGCATCCAGGGAAAGAAATGGATTCTCTCCCAGTAAATCTCTCCGTGGAGCCTTTTCCATGATGCCTTCAGCAAATCCAGGGATTAATCCTCCTGGAGACATCTCCTTGGTAAATTCAACTCCAGCCAGAACATGGAGAAATAAATTCGCAATTTTCTTGTGTTTGGAGTTTTTAATTCTGCTTTGGGATTCTCTCCTCAGTAAAAGGTGGGATTTTTTCCAATGTTTATTTCCTATATAAAACACCTATGGAGACTCTATCCCTGCAAATAGTGGTACGGAATTCCTGGCAGAACTGTTGCTCCCGAAGGATTGGTGGGAAGTGGGGTTTGGTTCCTGACAAGGATCATGGCGAGGATGTAGAGGAGCAGAGGATCCACCCTGGGAGAAAAAATTATCCCAGCTCTTGGATTGTCCATGGAACAACATCCATGGGTTCATGGAATGATTTGGGTTGGAAGGGGCCTTCAGAAACCATCCGGTTCCATCCAGGGACACTTCCCACTATCCCGGGTGGATCCAAATCCCTTCCAGCCTGGCCTTGGACACTTCCAGGGATCCAGGGGCAGCCCCAGCTGCTCTGGCAATTCCCGACCAGCCCCTCCCCACCCTCACACACAGCAATCCCTTCCCAACATCCCCCCCCAAGCTCCCCTTTCCCACTGGGAAGCCATTCCCTGGCTCCTGGCCCTCCAGCCCTTGTCCCCAGTCCCTCTCCAGCTCTCCCGGAGCCCCTTGAGGCCCTGCCAGGGGCTCGGAGCTCTCCCTGGAGCCTTCCCTTCTCCAGGGGAACATTCCCAGCTCTCCCAGAGCAGAGGGGCTCCAGAATCCTGGAATGATTTGGCTTGGAAGGGACCATAAATCCCATCCAGTCTCACCCCATTCATGTTCAGGGACACCTCCCCACTATCCCAGGAGGATCCAATCCCCAATGTCCAACCTGACCTTGGACACTCCCAGGGATCCAGGGGCAGCCACAGATTGTTTTGGAAAATGAAGGTGCCATTAAACAGGATCTGGTCAATTCCTGCTTGGAAATCTCCACTTTTCCTTTAAGATTTATGTTTGGAATTCGTCAGGACCCCCCAGATCTCCCGATACCTCTGGAATGAAGGGAGCTGGATCTAATCCCGGCCATTTTAAGTCAGTCTGGAACAGATTAATCCAACCTTCAACTCATCAATGAACAAAACGTCGAATTCCTGGACTTTTCCCAAACAACAGCTCTGGGGAAGCATCCCTTGCTCCAAGACTTCCCTGGTTTTGATTTTTGTGGGGGAAGGATTGACTGAGATTTCCCAAAAGAACCCCATTTTTCCTTGTCCTGCTGAAATATCCATCCTTCCAACACCCCCTTCCCGCTTTTGATCCCAGCTGGAGCCGGGAAACACCAAAGAAGCCACAAACTGGGATGGGGGAGGGAGGGAGGAGGGGAGTGGGAAAAGGGAATTGAACTTTCCTGAACCACAGCGAACGTTCCCGGGATGACCTCATTTGATGGATCCATCATGGATGTGCCAGTTCTTCCATCATCCCAAAAGGCTGGAAGACATCCACAGCTTCCCTTGGAATCTGGCAAAGGAGGGAAGAGCTGATGAAGTCACAGGATGATGATGGAAACTTTTCCTGCATTTGGGGTTGGAGAAACCTCAAGGATCAAAGCCCCATTCAGGAATCTCTTCATCCACAGTTTCCTGAGCTGCTCCTGCCGTTGCCATTCCCAGAGAATTCCTGGTCATTAAAACAATTTGGGATTATTTAAAACACGCTTTTTCTGTGGATAAAATGGGATTAACAAGTTTCCATCTCTTTTCCAGGCGTCCCATGTTCGGCTTGTCCCTTAAATCCGGATCCTGTGATGGATCCTCATGGAATGTGGAGGTGCTTCAGAACAAATGGTTCAGCTCCTGCTAAGGTGTTTCATCCCAAGGAAAAGATGGAAAACACTCTTGGAGCCACTCTGAGCTCAGGGAGAGGCAGAGGAGAGGTCTCAAAGAAGTCCCACCTGGAATTTTGGGATGCAGGGATGCACCAAGAGCTGCCCTGGGCCAAAACTCACCCAAGCAAGCCCAAATCCAGGTTGTCCTACAGGAGACAGAATTCTGAGCAATTCCATTGTTTTCCCATCTCCATCAGATGGATTATTCCCGATTTGATCTTGCAAAAATCACTGGGTGCTGAACAAATTCAGCCTGTGGATCATGGAATGGTTTGGGTGGGAAAGGACCTTAAATCCCATCCAGTTCCTTGGGCAGGGGCACCTCCCACTATCCCAGGTGCATCCAAGCCCCAATGTCCAACCTGGCCTTGGACACTGCCAGGGATCCAGGGGCAGCCCCAG
Source organism: Edolisoma coerulescens (assembly GCA_013397115.1). Classification (NCBI taxonomy): domain Eukaryota; kingdom Metazoa; phylum Chordata; class Aves; order Passeriformes; family Campephagidae; genus Edolisoma; species Edolisoma coerulescens. Next base: position 100,996 of record VWZW01005339.1, on the reverse strand, counting down.
CTGCTCTGGGAATTCCATCCCAGCCCCTCCCCACCCTCACAGGGACCAATATCCCAGAATCCCAGAAAGATTTTGCTTGGAAAAGTCCTCTGGGATCATCGAGTCCAAGCTGTGCCCAATCCCCACCTTATCCCTGAGTGCCACATTCAGGAATTCCTTGGACACCTGCAGGGATGGAGACTCCAAAGCCCCCTGGGCAGCCCATTCCAATATCTGATCACCTTTTCCATGAGGAAATTCCCTCTGATTCCCAACATGCCTCAGCAGGACTTGTTCCGAGTCTTCTTCGGCTCCCCGTGGGATAAAAAAGCCTCCAAAGAGGAATCCCAGCTCCGTCTCTTTCCAATGATTCTTTCCTGCCTAGTTCCCGAGCTTTATTTCTTCCCTGGCCACAAAAAAAAAAGAGAAAACACAAAAAAGAGGGGAAAGGAGAGGAAAATGGATCTCCCAAGCAGCAGCAAGAAAAACGGGAGAGCTCGTCATGGATTTTCCTGGTTGTTGCTCCAAGGCCGGGATTCCAAGTTCATGGAGAGGCCACTGGCACTGACCCCAGTCTGCAGCTAATTCCATCCAGAAACTCCCTGGAAAACTCAGCCAGCTCCGACAGATCTCCGGGATAACTTGAAGCTCCCCCAGCAGATAATGGGAAAAATCTGTTCCAAATCCAATGCACCTGTCGGATTCCACAAAGGCATTCCCCCCCCTCCAAAAAAGAAGGGATGCAAAGGCAGGGGGTGTCACCGCTTACGGGATCAAATCCTCCCATGCCAAAAAACTCTGTCCTTGGCATCCCTGGTTTTTCAGGAAAGAATTTTCCCATTCCCATCCTGATTATTTCCCCACCATGAGGAAAGAGATGCTTCCGTCTGGAATGTGGCAGGAATTGGGATGAGTTGTTGTGGGATTTTTATCCCCACTCCAGTGGGTGGTGATGGAATCCAAGTTTAGTTTCCCAATTTCCCAAAAGCTGGAATGCTTTGTGTCTGAGTTATCCCCAACTTTTGCACCTGGAAAAAGGGGAAAAAAGGCAAAAATGAAAAGAATTCCCAGTGGTTTGGGAAGCCTCAGGATAAAATTCCCACCAAATCCCTGCAGTGGAAAATAAATAACTAAAAATTAGGGATCAAACACATCCAAATTGGATCATCCCTTCCATCTCTCCATGGATTCCTGCCCCACTGGAAACCATTCCCAACCCATCCCCCTGAAAACCATTCCAAGCCAAATGGATTTCATGGATGGCCTAAATTCCCCATCATTCCAACGTCATTATTCCATGCTTGGAATGACGTTCTCCTCCACGGCATCAGCACATTTCCTGTTTTTAAACCAGTATCATGTCCAAGCTTTACTGGGATCTCCCATCCAACCAGAATCCCAGGAATCCCAGGCTCTGGCACATGATCCATGGAAATCTTTCTTCCCAAAGAAAGCTCTTCCATTACCATTTTTTCTCCCAACTTTCTCCATGTTTTTCCAGGCAGGACACAGGGAATGGTTTCCCAGTGGGAAAGGGGAGCTTGGGGGGGGATGTAGGGAAGGAATTGCTGTGTGTGAGGGTGGGGAGGGGCTGGTCTGGAATTGCCAGAGCAGCTGTGGCTGCCCCTGGATCCCTGGCAGTGTCCAAGGCCAGGCTGGACACTGAGGCTTGGATCCAGCTGGGATCAGGGAATTTGTCCCTGCCCAAGGAATGGGGGTGGGACTGGATGGGCTTTGAGGTCCCTTCCAAACCATTCCAGGATTCTGCTGTGTCCTAAATCTCAGGATGAGGAAGTGAGGGAGAATTGGAATCAACTCTTGGTATGGGCTGGGATCATCCCATGCCAACTGTGGGGTTTAGGGAATTTAGTGCCTGGTTTCTCCTGACCTGAAGGAACATTTCCCCTCCTATAAACTCCTAAAACTCCAGGTGGGTCCAACCTTCTCCCTTCATTCCCAATCCCATCCTCATTCCTTGAGTCATGTCTTCCACGATTTTCCGTCGGCCTGGAAAAGACTTCCCAGTGTTTCAACTTCCATGGATTTGAGTCATGTGTCAAAAATCCGCCCCAAAACCTCCCTCCAGTCCTTCCTAAATCCCAAAAACCTCCTGTCTTCCTTTAAACCTCCAAAAATTTTTGCAGGAGTTGCCTCTGGAAGCAAATCCGCTCCAGGCCCGCAGAACTTCCCACTTAATGAGGAACCATCTCCATTAGGACCTGGAATTACTTCCAGTTCCTCCCATTCCAACATCTGCGGAGCTTCCCAGTGGCCACCACCTGCCCAGAGCAGCTGCTCCAACACCTTCCATCTCGGAATGAGGAGCCAACACCTGGAAAACATCAAGGATTTACAATCGGGAACAAGAGGAAAACTCCCTCCATAAAAATACTTGGAGGTGATCTGGGCTCTTTCAAGCGGCTGATGCAGAAAACATCATTTTTAAGGGATTTTTTCCCAGTTTCTGGGAAGATGGGAGGTTTTGGGAGCTGGCATGGTGGTGGGAAGTGTCCATCACTACCCCACTCTATCCCCTCTCCTCGGAAAAAATCCCAGGGGAATTTTGTCAGGTAGAAATTCCTTAGTTTGGAAGTCCAAATATGAGGAGCGGAATAGGGAAAACTTGGAAAAGGAGATGTTCTTCCAGGATAATCCCAAGGGTGGGATTTAACCCAATGAATTTTTTGGAAGCTGTGGGAGAAACTTCCTTACCTGGGATGAATTCAGCTGGAATTTTAATGGAGATCCCACTTTTCCGAAGATTTTTCCACAAGCCAAAGTTTTTTCCACATGGAATTGAGGCCTTGGAGAGCCTGTGGGATGTTCCAGATGCTGCTGGCTCTGGGAATTGAGATTTCTCCTGGAATTTTCTCTTGGAAGTGCAACTTCCATAGGCAAGAGGATGAGTTTCCAGCTTGGTTTATCAGGTGAGGAAAGGGAATTCCTGCCCATTCCCAAGACATCCTGGGGCAGAGGGAGAAGCTGAGGAGGTTCTTGGTCTGGAAGACAATGGGATGGATTTGGAGCAAGTTTTTTCCTGCCCTGGATTCCACCCAAGGATGATCCCAAACCAACTGCAGGGCTGAGGGAAACAGGTCATGAAATGTCAGCAAGTTTGGGGTGGAAAGGACCTTAAGGATCATCCCATTCCAGTTCCTGCCATGGGCAGGGACACTTCCCACTATCCCAGCTGGATCCAAGCCCCAATGTCCAACCTGGCCTTGGACACTGCCAGGGATCCAGGGGCAGCCACAGCTGCTCTGGCAATTCCAGACCAGCCCCTCCCCACCCTCACACACAGCAATTCCTTCCCAACATCCCACCCCAAGCTCCCCTTTCCCACTGGGAAGACATTCCCTGGCTCCTGGCCCTCCAGCCCTTGTCCCCAGTCCCTCTCCAGCTCTCCTGGAGCCCCTTCAGGCTCTGGAATGTCCTCCAATAAATCTCTGGAGCCTTCCCTTCTCCAGGGGAACATTCCCAGCTCTCCCAGCCTTTGTCCAGAGCAGAGGAGCTCCACAATCCTGGAATGGTTTGGGTGGGAAACGACATAAAATTCCATCCCATTCCACCCCATCCATGAGCAGGGGCACTTCCCACTATCCCAGCTTTTTCCAAATCCCTGGATAACCTGGTCTTGGACACTTCCAGGGATGGAACAGCCACAACTTCTTAGTAATGAACCTTAATTAGAACAACCTCATTAATTTTAACACTCCAGCGGTTCCTGCCTGGATTCACCCAGGATTTCATGGAGGTCCAGGAAATACCTGGGACTGAGATCCATGTGGAATGTGCCTTTCATTCCCACCAGGTTGGTTCAGAGCTTTCCCAAGCAGGGAAGGAAGAGCAGTGATATTCCCATGGGAGCCCCGACATTTCTCCTGCAGGAGGTCCAGGATGGATCATTTTAGGGACAGGAAATCCTCTGGAATATTCCCTGTTGGAAAGGAGCTCAAAGGATCCTCAGAGACAGAATTTCATGGAAAACAAAACATGGATGAGATGATCCAACCCCCTAATCCTGGAGAACTGTGATGGGTCCTCCCAGAGCCTTGGATATGGCGGGAATAGAGAAGCTGATTTCTGGGATGGAATGCCCTGCTCTCCTCTCCTTGCCGCCTGATCCTGGCTTTTCCCTCCCTTTTTTACCATTAAATATCCCAAAAAAATAAAAGGGAAGGGAGGGGAAGCTGCCCCATGATGTCATTTTTCCACCCATTTTTCCACCCCCTTTCCCGCCTGGAGAAGCTGCCAGCGTTCTCCAAGCTTTTTGTGGGAGCAAAGGAGCGTTGGGTGGGATTTCTCCATGTGGAAATTGGCACTGGAAGAGAAACTCCACCTTTCAGGAGAGGATTTTCCTTGGATTAATGTGATTCCAGTGTCTCTGTCCCCATCCCTGATAATTTTGGGGCCAATTACGCCCTTTTTCCTTGGGATTTCATGAGGGAAAAGAAATTCCAAAGGATTTAGGCGGGGAGGCTTCTTTATGAGAGGAATCTTGCTCCAGAGGCCAAATTTTCCATGGATTCTCTGTAAAAAGGGATCTTAAAAAGAGAAAATGAGAGCTCTGAGCTGGATTGGAAAAGTTTTCCTTGGGATGGGAATGGCTGGAGAGGGAGAATCCCTCATTCCACAAATTTTGAGGGAATAAAAAGTTTCTTTTTCACCTTTTTTCCCGGGTTTAAAAAAGGCAACTAAAAAAACCCTTGGAATTAAAGCCATGCTCAATGGAATGTCCCAGGGATTTGCCTCCTGATATTTTTCCATGATGGACAATCTCTTCCCATTGGAATTTTTATGGCCTAATAACCTCTCTGTGTCCTTACTTCGGGATTTTCTTGGACTACCCCAGAGTGAGGACGGGATTTGGGGAAATCCTGCATCTTAACCCAGCCCAAGCCAGGTTTAAATCCCATTGTCCCCAACAAAAAAATCGGCATTTTGATCCAAATCCCTACAAAAGCAAAGGGAAAACACTAAAATAACACAACAGAAAATGCCCTAATCCTGATTTTTCATGGCTACACTCCCAGAATTCCATCTCCAGGAGTGCTTTATGCCTCCTGTTTGTTGTTAAACATCCCAATCCTTGTTCCCTGCTTTTAGCTGGAAGTCTGGCAGATGGAGAAGCAATTCCCGATTTTCCAGAGCATTAAAACCTCACAGCTCCCTTGACGGGGGCCGAGAAAATTCCACCTTTTTCCGTATTAAAAATAAATGGAAGCGTGGAAGGAGAGCAGCTTTATTCCCATGGAAATTCATTCCGATACCTCCGGATCAGCAGGCACATGGAAAAATCATTTCCAGGGAAAAAAAAAAGCAGCCTCCAAACCCAGCTGATACTGGAAGTAAATTGGGAATTTTATAAAGTTCATTCCCAAAAACCTCATGGATCTAAATAGAGGAATAATTTCCCTCTTTCCCACTGGAATTAACTGGGCTCGGCATTCCCACTCCAGAGCTTGGTGGGTCTGGATCAGCCTGGAATTCTCCTTCCCATGGAGTTGAGGCCAAAATTGGCACCCTCTCCATGTGGGATGATCCCAATGGTTTTCCAGGAAACTCCAGAGCTGCTGAGCACATGGATTTGGGCCAATGGATGTGGAATTGGGCTCTGGATCACTTGGATGATGCTGGAGTTGGAATTGAGACGGGATCCGTGGTCCTAGTTTGAGGCTTTGGGTCTGGGATTCTCTGGGTGTTTTTTAAGGAGCAAGAGGATCCTGAAATTCCAAGTTTTCCCAGGATATCTTTATCAGGCACTACCTGGATTCAACTCTGGGATGGCGAGGAAAACAGGGAATTACTTTCAGCATGGAGGAAGCAGCAGTGGAGCTTTGGGAATTCCCATTTTTATGGGCTGCCCTCCCAAAATCCCAGAAATCCAGTGGGGAGTGTTTCCCCTTGGAATCCTTTCCCTCTTGGAGGAGAAAAATCCCCCAAAACACAAAGGAAATCTGGGAATGAGCTGATAATCAACAGATTCCCAGCAGGATCAAGATCTGGGATACTCCATGCTGAAATCTTCATGGAGTAGTTGATCTCTAGGGATCATTTAATTCCAGCCCTCCTGCCATGGGCAGGGACAGCTTCCCAAACCATTCCATGATTCCATAAATCCATGTTCCTTTTCCCTCACAGCAAAATTTGTATCCGTGGCAGGACCTTTTCCCTTGGCACGGAACTGATCCCATCCCAAAGCTGCTCCCACCCATTCCCAGAAATCTCTGGATTTCTCAAAGATTAGAAAAGGAATTAAAGGAATTCCAAGAGTTTTTAGGCTCCCAGACTTTTCCACTTATCCCTTTCCTTGCCCTTCCAGTTTTCCAAAGTCGTATCCACCTTTTCCAAGCTTTGCCTCTCCCAGATCTTCTCATTGCTGCTCCTCAAATCCCTCTGATTCCCCTCATTTTCTCTTCCTGGGAATTCTGAGAGTGCCACGTTCTCCCAAATTCCCAGGCTGCCCTTCCAGGACCTTTGGGCCGTCCTACCCTCGGGAATGCTGCAAATCTTGGAATGTTTCACTTGAAATCTCTTCCAAGAAGTCCCAAGAGGGTTGTTTATTTTGGTTTGTTTTTTTTTTGTCTGTCCTCGATTCCATTTCATCCCTAAGATTTGGGAACAAAGAAAATTCCTTCCTCTTCTCCTTTATTTCCAGGCCGGATGGATTCTGGGAACATCCCAAACCTCATGTCCACGGCTTTTGCGGATGGATTCAGGGATGTATTCCCAAATTTCCCCACCCAGCTGCGTGCCAGCACGGGACTGGACGCTGTAACAGCGGGAAAAGCTGTTCCTGGAGTTAATGATTCCCTGGAATCCAAGCTGCCTGCGGGCATCTGGCATCTCCAACTCTGAGGTGTAAAACCGGAGGAAAACTGCGGGAAAAACACTTGGACGGGGGGGTGTAAATGCCTTTTTTATCCCGGTTTTTTTTTCCCCTGCTGTTCCGTCTACCAGCTTTATTCCCGGCTTTTTCCAGGCTGTTCCTGCTTCCCGCTGCACAGAAGGGACCTGGAGTAGCATCCCAAAAAAAAAAAAACAGGGATGTGACAAAATCAGGGATGCGGTGCTGGGTTGGGTGGGGTTTTTTTTAGTGTCCCTTTAATTTGAATCCTGATGGGAATGAGGGGGAGGGGAGAAAATGAAGGAATTTTGGGAGCTGATAAATCTGCCCGAGAATTTATTTGATCTTTGAACCCTCAGCTCCCTCGGAGCCGGATCCAGGCACCTGGAAAAGCAATCAGCGGGAATATCAAATCCTAATGAGGTCTGGGCTTGATCCCCTGTGCTCTAGGTGGAATTTCCAGCGGTTGGCAGGGAATCAGAGCCCTTGGAAAACTGGGAATGTGTGGAGATAGCAGAGGAGGGTGGATGGAGGCACTGGGGCTTCACTGCTGCTCCATCCTTTGTGCTCCTGGTTTTTCCTTTGAAAATCCCATCGGGATTCCCCAACATCCTGCTGGAAAGGATTTGCTCCCAGGAAAAACCCGGAGTTTTCCTTGGATTTAGCATCTCCCTACTTGGAATTCTCTGACCCAGTCAGGGAGAGTTGTCCAAATGTCCCTGCCTGACTTTGGAGCACAATTCCCATGACCTGTGCTTTTTTCCGTGTTTTTTAGGAAAAATTGAGGGGACCTGTGCTTTTTTCTCCAAGGTTTTGGGGGAAAATTGAGAGGACCTGGGCTTTTTTCCAAAGTTTTTTGGGAAAAAATGAGGGAATTTTAGGGTGTAGAGGGGAAAGCAGAGAAGGAGTGACTGAGATCCCTTGGAATGTTCACCTGGAGGGGAGACTCACTGGGATTTGGAGCTTCTCCAGAGGGGCAGCTATGATTTTTGGGATCGGGGTCGGCCAGGGGAGATGGGTGCTGGAATATCCCAAGGGATCTGTGCGCTGTTCCCGGAGCTTCCCATTGTATCCAAGCTTCCAGCCTTGCTTGGAAGCGATCCCAGCTCCCAAGATCCCGCTTTTCCCCAAGCATGCTCCCGATCCTGGAGGAGCTGGATGCTTCCACGGCTTACGTTTTCCCATAAATTCAGCTTGGGATGTGAACCAAATGAAAGTTCCCAGGAGCAGTAGTGGTTTAGGGTTTTCAAGAGCCTTTGGAGCAGGGAATGGTGCTCCTGGATTTATATAGGGAATAGTCCCTCCTGGATCTTTGGATCTTCCTTGTCCCCAGTCCCTCTCCAGCTCTTCTGGAGCCCCTTTAGGCCCTGAAAGGGGCTCTGAGGTTTCCCTGGATTTTTCCCTTCTCCAGGTGAACATTCCACCCAAGGATGATCCCAAACCGACTGCAAGGCTGAGGGAAACAGGTCATGGAATGTCTGAAAAGTTTGGGGTGGAAGGGACCTTAAGGATCATCCCATTCCCATCCCATCCATGGGCAGGGACACCTCCCACCATCCCAGGTTTATCCAAGCCCCAATGTCCAACCTGGCCTTGGACACTGCCAGGGATCCAGGGGCAGCCACAGCTGCTCTGGCAATTCCAGACCAGCCCCTCCCCACCCTCACACACAGCAATTCCTTCCCAACATCCCACCCCAAGCTCCCCTTTCCCACTGGGAAGCCATTCCCTGGCTCCTGGCCCTCCATGCCTTGTCCCCAGTCCCTCTCCAGCTCTCCTGGAGCCCCTTCAGGCCCTGCAAGGGGCTCGGAGCTCTCCCTGGAGCCTTCCCTTCTCCAGGGGAACATTCCCAGCTCTCAGAGCCTTTGTGCAGAGCAGAGGGTCTTCAGAATCCTGGAATGGTTTTGGTTGGAAGGAACCTTACATCCCATCCCATCTCATTCCCACCCCATCCATGTTCAGGGACACCTCCCACTAGCCCAGGTTGCTCCAAACCCCAATGTCCAACCTGGCCTGGGACACTTCCAGGAATTGGGAATACATGGATAGACAAGACTGGACAAAATTCCTACCAGGAATGAGTGGTACCCACAGCTGAGAATTTCATCCTCTCGTAACTCCAGCACAGGATCCAAATCCATGGATTCAGGTGCAGCCACACCCATGGATCATCCCCATCCCATCCCACAGCAGGAACTGACTCCTTTTCCAGAACTTTTCTATACTATTTAAGGATCAAAACCGCTGGACAATTCCTTATCCCAAAAACCCACGAGAAGGAAAAGCTCTTCCCGCTCAAACACTCCTCAAATTCCTTCCACCTCCTTCCTCTCCTCATCTCCCCTTCCTCTGGAATCCCAAATTCCCAACCCATCCTTAAATATCCTCCCCAACTCCCCACTTCCAATCATTCCCAGGATCATCAGGAGTTGATCAGGCTCAGCTGCTCCAGGGGGTTTTCCCTTGGAGCACCCAGAAGCTGGGAATGGGAAATCTCTACCTAGAATGGGGTCAAAGTGGGAGAAATTTGCTTCCAGGGATTGTGGTTGCTCTGGGGAAGGAGATTTTGGGAATATTGGGGGAAAATTGATACAAAATGCGATAAAACTCATATAAAAAGGGGATTAAATTCATATAAAAGGAGATTAAATTGATATAAAATGGGATAAAATTAATATATGAAATGGGATAAAATTGATAAGAATTTATATAAAATGAGGTGAAATTGATAAAAATTGAATAAAATTAATATAAAATGAGATTAAATTGATAGAAAATGGGATAAAATTGATAGAAAAAGAGATTAAATTGATATAAAATGGGATAAAATTACCATAAAATGAAATGAAGTTAATTTTAAAAGGAACAAAAATATAAAAAGGGGTGAAGTTGCTGTAAAAAGGGATAAAATTAATATAAAATAAGGTGAAATCAATATAAAAAGGGATAAAATCTATGTAAAAAGGGATAAAATTGGCATAAAATGAGGTGAAATTGATATAAAATTAGGTGAAATTAATATAAAAAGGGATAAAGTTGATATAAAATGTGATGAAATTGACATGAAGATGAAATTGATATAAAATAAGGTTAAATTTATATAAAATGGGATAAAATTTCCATTAAAAGAGATTAAATTAATTTAAAAAGGGATAAAAATATAAAAAGGGATGAAATTGATTAAAAATGGGATAAAATTGATATAAAATGGTATTAAACTGGTATTAAAAGGGGAGAAATTGAAATAAAAAGGGATAAAGTTGATACAAAATCAAGTGAAATTAATATAGAAAGGGATAAAATTAATAAGAAATGGGCTAAATTTACCATAAAATGAGGTGAAATTGATATAAAATGGGATAAAAATTAATAGAAAAAGGAATGAAATTGATATTAAAAAGGGAAAAAATTGATATAAACCAGGGTGGAGTTAATATTAAAACGGATAAAATTTCTATAAAGGGGGTGAAATTGACATAAAAAGAGGTTAAATTAATATAAAATTGAGCTCTCCCAGCCTGGCTCCAGAGCAGAGGGACTCCAGAATCCTGGAATGGTTTGGGTTGCAAGGGACCTTAAATCCCATCCCATTCCATTCCCAATCCACCCATGTTCAGGGACACCTCCTACTATCCCAGGGTGCTCCAAGCCCCAGTGTCCAACCTGGCCTTGGACGCTTCCAGGGATCCAGGGGCCGCATATTTAAGCCACTCAGGGCCGTATTCCAGCAGAAATATTCCCAAGTTTTCCCAGGTAACTCCTCCACTGTACACCAACATCTCAACTCGCCAAGACTTTGCCGGGCAGGGATCGGAATTCTGCCGACTTCCATCAGGAGATAATTCCAGAGGGCATCCCACAAGCAGGATACATTCCTCTGGAGATCCCTGGACCCCATCCCTGTTCCCAGCCCTGATCCCACCAGAGTGGGATAAGGATGGCAGGAAGCCGGAATTGCCTGCTGGATCACCGTTATGGATCTCTCTGTGGGCAGCTGTTTGGAAAAGCTGTGGAAGCGTGGAGACCTTCCCAAGGTTTGAGCCAGATATTCCCGCATGGAAGTTGGACAGCTCTGGAATCTGAAGTGCCTCAGTGACCTTTTCCAAGGAAATCAACCTCCTGCCTCATCTAAATTCCAGGAATTCCTCTGCCCTCACTTGACTTCCCTGTTTCCCTGTAAAGCAAAGAAGTTACCGGGATTACTCCCAAAAATACCCAGCATTGGAAAAATGGGATAACAGGAGAGGCTGGGAATGACTTTGGACATGAAATTCCAGGTGTTAACCTGGAATTAGCCAGCCTGGATGCTTTTCCAGGGAAGGCAAACTTCAGGATATGGTTTTGATTTCCTTGACGGATTTGTCAGGAAAAAAAACAGAAAAAGAAAAAAATCCCAACTCCTTGATTTTTCCATCTAAGCCAGGATGAGAATTCCCAAGTTCTCCATAAATGTTTTACATGGAAAAAAATATCTATTTTTAGTTCTGCTCCATAAAAATGAAGGAAAAGGAATCGGATTGTCCTGCTCGGAGCCAAGCTTTGTTTTTCCTTCTAATTCCTTTTCCTTTCCACACTGGGAAGGGTCAGGAACGGTTCAGGAATATCCAATCCAGGCTGGATTTTCCTATTCCCCTCAGCAGGAAATTTGGATTCTTCCCTGATTCCCAGCTCCACAAATAACATCCATTTCTTCCCTAATTTCCAGCGCCAGCCCGTTCCAAGAGGAAAATGGCACGAGGACAAGGGAGAAATGAATCCAAGGATGGTCCCGGAACATCCACTACTGCTAGTTCCTGGATTTCCAACAAAAACTATGAACTCCCCTGAAAATTCCTGGATGTCGCATTCGGTGGGAATGGATCCCAGTTGGATTGGATGTTCTTGGAAGTCTTTTCCAACCTCAGTGGAGTTTGATTCATGGTGAGGAAAATGGGAATGGGAGTGTGGAGGACTCGGATTCCGACGGCGCTCGGGGCTGGAGAGAAGATGATCCAGGCAGTTGGAAAAGCAAGAAAAGGCAGATTTGGAGCCATAAATGTGGAATCAGAATCCTAAGGATTTGGGGTAGGACATCCCTTGGAAGGCTCCCTTTCCATAATTTCTCCACCTGCATTTCCCAGCTCCCTGCTTGGAATTTTTTCCATTTTCCACAAAAAACTGCATTTTTCCAATGGAGTTCAGCCAAAGAGGCTGAATTCCTGAAAATTCCAATCCCCAAAAAAAGAGGATTTGACACCACCAAGGCAGATCTTCTAGCAGTTTTCCCATGGAATTCCAGCAATTCCTTAAGGAAAACTTCAACCATTCCTTGGTACTTCCTGGTCTCTTAATCCAAAATTAATCCAGGAGAGGAAAATCTCCCAGTTATTCCTGCTACAATCTGATATCCAAGGATGCTCCAAATCCACTGGAATTCCCTAATTTGGGAAGGGCTCTCTGTTCCCAGCATTCCCTGCTGAGGAAGAGCAGATCCAGGGAGAGCAGCTGGATCTGAGGAGGGATAAAGCAGGTGAGGATTAAAATCATGGAATCATTGAGGCTGGAAAAGGCCCAAGTCCGATCCTTGGGTTGGGAAGAGGAAATGTGGGATACTGGAAATGGCTGGGAAAGGAACACTGGGACAGGGAATAGGAAAAGGACATGGAAACAAGGAATTGGAGCTTTTGGGAACAGGGATGAGCCAAGGGCTAGAGAGAAGAACTTGGGATGGGCTTGGGATGAAGGGAATTGGATAAATCCTGGGAAAAATATTCCTCGGACGGATCCACACTTGGATAAAATTTTGGGAGGGCTCAGAACATCTTGGATACAGAGCAGGGATTCCGGAGGGAACAGGGAATGCTCAGGGATCTCCCAGCCTCCCTTCCCAAGGAAATCCTTTGGGAAACACTTAAAAATCCATGGATTTATCCCAAATATTTGAGCCTGTGGGAAAATTGACCAGATCCCACTTTTTTCAGTTGTGAAAGGAAAAGAGGAATCTCTTCTCCTTTCCTTTTTAGATCCTTCTTCCCTTTAATTCCTTGGAAGTGGAAATATACGGGAGCTGGAAAGAGAATCCCTCGAAAAGCTCTGAGGGATTTGAGGACTCAGCATTCCATAGGGAAACACCTCCAATCCACCTGTTCCCGGCTATCCCCTGATATTGGACCTTCATCCATGATCCAACATCCCGACCTCAGCAGGGAGTGGGAATTTCTCCTCGGAATCCTCTTGGCTCTGGTTGTCCCATTGGGAGGAAATTTTCCAGGATTTTCCAGGATTCTTCTCTCCCATCAGCCTCGGAGCCTTTTTCCAGAGGCTGGCAAAAAAAATAACGGGAATGTCTTGGAGTGGAAGTTTTAGAGGGGATATGGAGAGGAGATCCTTGAAGGGGCTGAGGAGGAAGGATTTTCCAGGCGGGATATTGGGATAAGGATTTTTGTGGGAGCCTCAGGTGACAGGGATTGGGAAGGGGCTCTGGCTGTTCCAGGGGGGGATCTGTCACATCCTGGAAAAACCTGGAATGGGATATTAAGGATTAGGCTGATTCCAGCCTCATCCGCAATGAAAGGGCTCCCTCTGGTGCCACCAGGAATTCTCGCTTTCCCCGGTTTCCCTCCTTTTCCAGGAAAATCACCTTTGCTGTTCCAGAGGGAAGGACAGAGCTCATCCCGACTCTTTTCCAGAGTCAGGAAAACCCAATTCCTCATTGGAATATCCCACGTGTCCATGGACACCCCAAAAGAGGCCAAAATCCTGGGAAAACCTCCCTGGGAGAGCAGGGCAGTGATCCCCACCTCAAAGAGTGGTACAGAATTCCATGCTTGGAATTCATCCAGGGAATATTATCCATGTCCACCGGGATGGGACCCGAGTTGGGAAATGTCCCAGTACCAACCCCGCTATCCTGCATTTTTTTCATCCCTGTGCTTTTCCAATGCGAGCTGGCGTTTTTCCCTCTGGAAAAATGAGGGAAAAGCTTCAGAGAGGATTTTTGGGATGGGGCAGTTCCGGAGCTTCTTCCTTGGCCACGGGATCTTCTCCAAGGGCAGCGTGTGGATTGAGGAGATGCCTGGATAATGAGGAGGTATCCAAGGTTTTTTGTGGGATGCAGAGACAGGAGAAGTCAAAAGGTCATCAAATAAAAGTGTTCTTGGAAGATTCCAGGGAAATCTTAGAGCATTTTCCAGAGCCTAAGGAGGCTCCAGGAGAGCTGGAGAGGGACTGGGGACAAGGGCTGGAGGGCCAAGAGCCAGGGAATGGCTTCCCAGTGGGAAAGGGGACCTTGGGCTGGGATGTTGGGAAGGAATTGCTGTGTGTGAGGGTGAGGAGGGGCTGGTCTGGAATTGCCAGAGCAGCTGTGGCTGCCCCAGGATCCCTGGGAGTGTCCAAGGCCAGGCTGGACATTGGGGCTTGGATCCACCTGGGATAGTGGGAGGTGTCCCTGCCCATCCAGTTGGAATTCGAAGGTTTTTTCCCACCCAAACCATTCCATAATTCCATGAATCCAGAGCTCTGCCTTCGGTTTTCCATCCATCCAAAGCCCTGGGTCATTCCCTCCTTTTCCCGGGAAAGCTCCTTGTGGGCGCTGGGCTAAACATTCCCTCCTAAAATAGCCGGGAAAGGAGCCTGGGAAGCCCCAGGGATCAGAGGTGCTCCAACGGAGCAGCTGTTGGGATGGATGCTTCCCAGATGTGGAAGGGAATGGCTCCATCCCAGGAAAATTCCTTTTTCCCTCCCAAAACCGACCTGGCAAAGGAGGATTTGGAAATTCCCACTGGAATTTGTTGTTTGTTTGTTTCAGCTTTTATTCCCTTTTTTTTTTTTTTTATTAATTAAGATTCTCCTGATGACAAAAGCAACTGGAAAAACCTGGAATTCTGGCTGGGACTGGGGAATGGAGCACTCGGAGAAGTCTTGGAAAAATCCTGATTCCTGTTTTACCTGGGCAGGGAGAAATGTGCTGGATGGGAAGAAATTCCGTGGATTTTGTGGATGGCAGCAAGATTTAAAGAGACAGAGATGGGATAATGCCCATGATCATCATTCTGAGGTGGATCCCAGGAATTGCAGGGGGAAAAAGTCTTTCATGGAATCAAGGCATTCCGGACTGATTTGGATGGGAAGGGACATTAAATCCCATCCAGTCTCATCCAGGGACACCTCCCATTATCCCAGGTGGATCTAACCTGGCCTTGGACACTGCCAGGGATCCAGGGGCAGCCACAGCTGCTCTGGCAATTCCAGACCAGCCCCTCCCCACCCTCACACACAGCAATTCCTTCCCAACATCCCACCCCAAGCTCCCCTTTCCCACTGGGAAGCCATTCCCTGGCTCCTGGCCCTCCAGCCCTTTTCCCCGGTCCCTCTCCAGCTCTCCTGGAGCCCCTGGATCCCTGGAAGTGTCCAAGGCCAGGTTGGACATTGGGGCTTGGAGCAATGTGGGATGGTGGAATTTGTCCCTGGGCAGAACCGGATGGGATTTAAATCCATCCCATCCCAAACTTTCCTGGGATTCTATGAAAACCCGGATATTTTCGCACCCCCATAACTGCCCCCGGTCTCTCCTCGCGCAACTGCTCTGAGAGGACAATTCTGGATCCGCTTCGTGCCGGAGGCACCGGAGAAGCCACAATTCCCTCCTTCCCCTGCCTCACCTGGCTGAGCCTCCCTAGGGCCTGGAGAGCCTCCTGGAAAAACCACTTGGGAATTAATTCCGAGCACTAACAAGGCAACATTTATCCCGAAACAATTCCCGAGCTAATTGCGCTCATTCCCTCTTCCCCAGGCATTGACAAACACGTCAAAGGAGCCGCTATTTCCATGGATCAAGAGGGAAAACGGGAAGAAATCTCCAATCAGTGACTTTTCATCCAAGCTCAAGCAGGATGTCTCCGCTCCGTGGGTGTTTTTCAAGGGCTCTTCCGTGCCCTGGATGGATTTTTATCCCATTTTCAAGGAAAAGAAGCAATTCCCGGAAAATTTCAACAGGCTCCGTGCACCTGTGAGTCCCTGAGAGCTTTTTTGTGCTCCCTGGATTTATTTTTAGCCAAAGGAATGAGGGTGGCTCGTTGAAAACCACTCCAAGTGTTTCTCACTCCAAAGTTTTCCCTTCCCGCTTCCCAGGGACGGATCCGGCTTTTGGGGCAGGATGATGTCCCAGGGAGAGCTTTTCCCTGCCCATCCCGGCTCGGGATGGGGTGGGATGGAGAGGTCCTGGTCTGGGGTGTGCCCAGCTCCAGCTTGGTGTGGGAATTCTGGGATGTGCTGCTTCCTTTTGGGAGTTCAGGCTGCCTGAGGAGACTTTTCCATATCCCTCATAAAATCATGGAATGGTTTGGGTGGGAAAGGACCTTAAATCCCATCCCATTCCGCCCCATCCATGGGCAGGGACACCTCCCACTATCCCAGGCTGCTCCAAGTCCCAATGTCCATCCTGGCCTGGGACACTGCCAGGGATCCAGGGGCAGCCACAGCTGCTCTGGCAATTCCAGACCAGCCCCTCCCCACCCTCACACACAGCAATTCCTTCCCAACATCCCAGCCCAAGCTCCCCTTTCACACTGGGAAGCCATTCCCTGGGTCCTGGCCCTCCAGCCCTTGTCCCCAGTCCCTCTCCAGCTCTCCTGGAGCCCCTGGAAGGGGCTCAGAGCTCTCTCTGTATTTTTCCCTTCTCCAGGGGAACATTCCCAGCTCTCCCAGAGCAGAAGGGCTCCAGAATCCTGGAATGGTTTGGGTTGGAAAGGACCTTAAATCCCATCTCATTCCCACCCCATCCATGTTCAGGGACACCTCCCACTATCCCAGGTTGCTCCAAGCCCCAATGTCCAACCTGGCCTTGGACACTTCCAGGGATGAGACATCCACAACTTCTCTGGGAATGCTCTACCATGAACCCTCCAAAAGCATTTTTCCCCCAAAACCCGCTTTTCCCCCCCTCATTCCAAACCCAAACCTTATCCAAAAATCAGGGATCTGAAATAATCCGGCATCTCCATCCCTTCCACGTGGCCATGGGATATGAGAGAAACAGAAGGCAGACTGGGAATAAATGGGAAAACAAGGTGGAAATGTGGATTTTAGGGCAACAAATGTTATTTGTTTACCTTCCCCGCCAATAAAATTCCCGACATGGAAAGAACGAAGGGAGCTGGTAAATCAAATCTCTCGGAATCACCGAGCTCATAAAAAATTATGAGCCCAGAAACAGAAGGATTGGAAGGAAAAAAGGGGGAAAAAAAGATGGAAAAACCAGAGGAGTTTTTGTGTTCAGACTGATTTTTTTATTTGGGAATTAATGGGGGTCGCATCAGGGCATGGAAATCCCATAAACCAGAGCAGAGACGGGAAAACTCTTCCTGAAGAAGAAGTGGAGCTGGACTGGGGGCAAAAAGGCAGGGAAAGGTTCTTGGCAAAGCTGGGGGTTTAGCCAAAGAAATTGGAGTTCCAGAGAGAAGCTGGGTCCTGGATTTTTAAATCCCAAATCCGGCAGGAACAGACGGTGCCCAACCACGGCTAAAAATAACTTCTTGTTCCACGCGGATTTTGTCCTGCGGATTCCAAGGCTCCTCTCTGTCACTTCGAATGATTTGAGGATGAAATCTCGATTTTCTGGCAGAATTCCCACACTTGGAAATGCAGGAATGAAAACTGGGCACTGTTGGGAATTCTCTTCTCAGGTCCTTAAAAGGGATGTGGATCCCTAAATCCTGGAGGGAAAACGGGAATGGCGGAAGAGGTGGAAAATCCTTTGATTTCCAGAATTTCCATTCAATTTTTGGTTGGGATTTGGGATTTTTGGGGGTCCTAAAATGGGATGTGGATCCCTAATTCCTGGAGGGAAAACGGGAATGGTGGAAGAGGTGGAAAATCCTTTGATTTCTGGCATTTTCATTTAATTTTTGCTTGGGATTTTTGGGGATTTTTGGTTGGGATTTGGGATTTTTAGGGGGTTTTTGGTTGGGATTTGGGATTTTTGGGGATTTTTTGGTTGGGATTTGGGATTTTTGGGGGTTTGGGTTGGGATTTTTACTTTAATGCCAGAATATGGAGACCCCAAATTCATCCCAAGCTCCATCAGTGCTCCTGAAAAACCTTTTCCAGAGCCCAGCTTCTCCCAAGGCTCCTCATGGATATTTTAAGAGCAAAGATCAGGATTTAGAGTGGCTGTCCAGGGGTTGTTCCGGGTTGTTTTTAGGACCGGGATGATCAGAGGGATGGAGCAGCTCAGCTGTGGGAAAGGCTGGGAAAATTGGGAATGTCCAGTCTGGAGAGGTGAAGCTTTGGTGTGACCTCACTGTGACCTTCCAGGACCTGAAGGAGCTGCAGGAAAGACAGAAAGAGACAATTTAGGATAAGGGCTGGAGGGAAAGGACCCAGGGAATGGCTTCCCAGTGGGAAAGGGGAGCTTGGGGTGGGATGTTGGGAAGGAATTGCTGTGTGTGTGGGTGGGGAGGGGCTGGTCTGGAATTGCCAGAGCAGCTGTGGCTGCCCCTGGATCCCTGGAAGTGTCCAAGGCCAGGTTGGATCCACCTGGGATAGTGGGAGGTGTTCCTGGATGGAACTGGATGAGGTTTAAGATCCTTCCCACCCCAACCCATTCCATGATCCCGCTTTTTTTTCCTCCTGGGATGAAAGAACCTCTCCAGAGGTGTGAATGGCACCAGGGAGCTGCTCCTGCTCCCAAAATCCGGATGCTCTGGATCTGATGAGCTCCAGGTGACCCTTGTCAACCCCATCAAAGGGAATCCTCTCTCTGGGGGCTGGAGAAGGACCCATGGAATTAATTCCCAGCAGGAATCTGACCTGTGGATGTGGGAAACTGGGAAAAACCACCTGGGTTTTGGTGCTGTTTTGGGAGAAATTTCCCAAAAATCCTTCCCATTATCCCACCCAACCCTGCCCTCTGGCAGTGGGAAGCCATTCCCAATTTTCCTGTTGCTCGCTGCTTACGATCCCATAGATCAGCTCTTTTCCCATAAAGCTGCACATTCCACCTGAATCCAGACCCAAAGATCCTTCCCTGCCTCTGGATCATATCCCAAAAATCCACTTTTGGGTGCCCCTTTCCCAGTTTTTATACCAACGGAGCACCTTGGAATTCCAGGGGATTTACATGGACAAATTCCCAGCACAGTTAAATAAATCCCATCCCGGATTCTTCCCTGGAGCACAGGGCTCCAGCAGCAATGCCATTTTTCCAAGGAAAAATCCTAGATTTCATCTCACTCCCAGAATTCCACCTCAGTTTAAGGGACTTCCAGCTAAAGCCAGGAATGAGAGATGCGGATTTTCAATCCCTTTGGGAATACCACAGGTCCGGGTTATCTCCTGCCGGGATTTCTCCCCTTCCCTGCTCTAAGGAGGTTGGAATTCCCTCCTTTCCCTCATCCAGCCTCCTTTTCCAGAAGTTCTATTTTTGAGGCTCCCGAGTACAAGGAATAAAAGCCCAGCTGGAAAACCGGGAGAGAAGGAGCCAAGCAGACTTTGGGCTCTAATTTAGGCAGGAAAAAACTCTTGGAAATTGATTCCAGACCTAGAGTGAGCGACTGGGATGAGGGAACAGCTGCCACCAGCCCGGCTCCGAGTGCATCCAGATGTGCCACCACCCCCCCCTCCCTCCCACTTCCCTGTGTTCCCGGAGCCAGAAAAAACCTGGGATTAGCTGTGCTGACAGGATGGATGGGTTGTTGCTGCTTCCTGGCCTCTGGAGAAGGGATATTTTTGGGTGTCGGGAATGTCCTGACGGATCGGGGTTGTGATGTCACCCTCAGCTGATGGATCTCGGCTTCCAGGAGTTCAGGAGGCCAGGCTGGAAAAGGCTCGGAGAAATCTGGGATAGTGGAAGGTCCCCCTGCCTTAATGGGATTTAAGGTCCCTTCCCATCCAAGCCAGGCTGGGATTTTAGGATTCTTTGATTTTCCCAAACTTCCTTGTGGATGGCACTGAATGATCCCTGTGAAGCCAGCTTGGATCGAAGGGAGCACCTGCAGCCCCTTCCAGGTCTGGAATCCTGCACTGGGGAGAGCTTTGACTCGGAATCCTGGAATGGTTCAGGTGGGAAGAGACCTTAAATCCCATCCCATTCCCACCTCATCCATGGGTAGGGACACCTCCCACTATCCCAGGTGGATCCAAGCCCCACTGTCCAACCTGGTCTTGGACACTCCCAGGGATCCAGGGGCAGCCACAGCTTCTCTGGGAATTCCAGCCCAGCCTCTTCCCACCCTCACACACAGGAATTTCTTCCCAACATCCCACCCCAAACTCCCCTTTCCCAGAGGGACGCCATTCCCTGTGTCCTGTTGCTCCTTATAAATGGGAGTAGGGAGAGGAAGGTGCTCCAGAGGGGCCTGGATTTAACACATTCCCGATGTCCAAGGCCCGGCAGTGGGAGAACAATTCCCTGGAGCAGGAGCAATAAAAGGTTACGAGCTCAACCTTCCCACCTGGCCAGGAGAGCTCCTTTGAAGTTAATCCATGGATTTCTCATAAACCGTTATTGGAAAAGTGGCTGCCGGCTTTTGCTCCGGTTCCGTGGGGTGTGGAAAAGCAGAGCTGTCCCAATTCCCGGACGCTGGTGGGATCCTTGGAGCAAGGAAATGCTGGATTTGGTCCACCTGAGAACCACCTGACCCAAGGGATTGGTTTGGGAATGTGTTGGGAGCTACACGGAGCTGGTGAAGGAGGTGGCTCCAAATCTCTTCCAGCCTTGGACACTCCTAGGGATCCAGGGGCAGCCACAGCTGCTCTGGCAATTCCAGACCAGCCCCTCCCCACCCTCACACACAGCAATTCCTTCCCAACATCCCACCCCAAGCTCCCCTTTCCCACTGGGAAGCCATTCCCTGGCTCCTGGCCCTCCAGCCCTTGTCCCCAGTCCCTCTCCAGCTCTCCTGGAGCCCCTACAGGAATTCTGAGGATTCCCTGGAGTTTTCCCTTCTCCAGGGGAACATTCCCAGCTCTCCCAGAGCAGCCTTTGTCCAGAGCAGAGGGGCTCCAGAATCCTGGAATGGTTTGGGCTGGCAGGACCTTAAATCCCATCCCATTCCCACCCCATCCATGTTCAGGGACACCTCCCACTATGCCAGGTTGCTCCAAGCCCCAGTGGCCAACCTGGCCTTGGACACTGCCAGGGATGAGATATCCACAACTTCTCTGGAATTCCATTCCAGTGCCTCACCCCCCTCTCAGCCACGAATTCCTTCCCAATTAATGGCTTTGAACCATTTGGGTTCGTTCCATCCCGTTTCTCCCAATTTTGAGGCCTCCCCAGTGACACCTTTGGAAGAAGGATCCCCATCCCTATTCCCAGGCAATCCATTCCAGGGAAATTAAAACCCCATTTCCCTGTACAAATTCAGGATATTTCAATCCCAGAATTCTGTATTCTCTGTTACCTCCAGATGATGAAGAAGTCAATATTCCTAAAAAGGCTTTTCCATGCCCTGGATGTGGGAGCAGGGAAGCCGTGTTTGATATCCTGATGTCTTTTTCCATCCCGCATCCCATCATCCATGTTTTTTTCCTTGCTTTTATTCCCTTTTCAGCATCCATTGCTCAGGTCTCTGGATATAAAAATAAACAGCTGGAATCAAATCCCATTCCCAAAAAACAGCGTTTAATAGACTCTGGAGCTCCAGCTGCTCTCCAGCACTTTAATGGGAAGCAGAACTCCTGGAATCTGGCAACCTGGAATGTCTCGTCCACCCACTGGCACACCAGGAGTGGAATTCCTGCTCCAGACCCTCTCCAGCCTCTGCTTCTCCTTGGCATAGGGAGTACTTGGACACAAGGGGTTGGAATTTCTCCATGGAGCCCAGAAGTTGTCCAAGAGGAATTTTCCCAATGGTGAGGAGAGGATGGAAAATTGTCCTGTCTGAACCATTGGAATTCGGGATTTGGTTCTCCGTGAACTTGTGGCCCCCTGGATCCCTGGAACTGTCCAAGGCCAGGCTGGATGGGGCTTGGAGCATCCTGGGATATTGGAAGATGTCCCTGCCCATGGAATGGGATGAGCTTTAAGGTCCCTTCCTTGACCCATTCCATGATTCCATGATCCTGTGGCTTGGGAAGATGAAAGATCATGGAAAATGTTCTAACCTTGAGTGAAGGTCAAGGCCCAACCCAACCTCAGCTGCTGCTCCTGCTGGATTAAAATTCCTGCTAGAATTTCCCGAAATTAAATTTTTGGGACAAATCCCTGTTTTGTGCTAATTCCTGCTTGGGATGGAGGTGGGAAAGGTAGGAAACAGGGAATGATCCTCTCAAAGTTAATTTTTTAGGATCAAGTTGAGAATTTTAAAATTAATTAATAATAAATTAATTGATTAAAATTAATTAATTAATAATGAAATAATTGATTGATTGATTAATTCATAATTAAGGTCTTCAACACCCCCAGGATTTCCGGAGCTCAGGCTACGAGGGAGATGATCCCAGATATCTCCATCACCCACAACATTTGGGATTTCTGGTCTTCCTTAAAAAATGGTGCTGGAATTGAAGGAAATTTCCATTATCATATGGGAATGAGTATTTTTTGGTTTTTTCCTTGGGAAGGAAAACATGGAATTCCCAATCCCTGATTATTCAGAGTTAATTTTTTAGGTTTGAGTTGAGAATTAATAAATTAATTAATAATAAATTGTTAATTAATTAATTAATTAATTAAGGTCTTCAGCACCTCTAGGATTTCCAGAACTCAGGCCATGAGGGAGATGATCCCAGATATCTCCATCGCCCCCAAAATTTGTGATTTCTGGAATTCCTTAAAAAATGGTGCTGGAACTGAAGGAAATTTCCATTGTCCCATGGGAATATGAGTATTTTTAGGGTTTTCTCCTTGCAAAGGAAAATATGAAATTCCCAATCCCAAATTATTCAGACAACTGGGAAATAGAAAAAAAATCCAACCTGCCTTTGTGTTGTTGTTCCATTTGCTTTTCCTCGGATTGCACAATTCCTAATAAAAACCAGGAATCATTTGGAGGCGCCTGACTCCGATTGCTCCCAACCCCCGGGGTGAAAACAGGGATGATCTCTTCCCAGCATTCCAGCACGGAGAACTCCAAACCTCTCCAATGACCTCCTTGTTCCTCTTTGGAGTCGCTGGGAAGCTCCAAGGCCATTCCCACCCCTTGGAAGTGACTCATCCCAATTGTTCCCTGTTATCCATAGAGGGAGATGATGAATCCAGGCTTTGTTTTCCAGCCACGGATTTGCCAGCGGATGATTCTTCCCGTTGTTTTCATTGGCAAAGAGGAATTGTGAATCTCTGGCTCGTCCTGGGATTTTTTTTTCCCACTTCTCCATATCCACCAAATCCTATTTGTCTTTATTGGCTTGGGACAGAACAACCTTTGGAGTCTGCTCCAAAGGGTGGGAAAAACAGGGATAAAGAGGCTTCTCCCTCCTCTGCCGGCCCCAGGAATTCCATCCAGCTAAAGTGCCCTGGCTCCATGATTTTCATAAACATGGGATTATGCTGTTTCCAGGGAAAAACTCCAGGAGATCCCAGCACTGAGGTGGGAGAACAGATTAATTTCATTCCCATGAATTCTGGGAAGAAGGAAAAAGAGGGAAAAAAAGGCTGGAATTTGGGAGAGCCAAGGCTTCCCTAATTTGTGAGGCTGTAATTCCCGTCCCTTCCCGGGATGGAGGATTTGGATGAGGTCTGGGTACAAACCACCAGTGGAAAAGGAGGAGAGGAGGGAGGGAAAAATGGGAAAAGACCAAAAAGGACAGGAAAGCAAAGGGAAGGGAAAGGGAACAGCACCGGGGGAGGTTTATATTGGATATTGGAAAGAATTCCTTCATGGCAAAGGTTGCCAAGTGTGGAAATTC
The DNA here is from genome assembly GCA_013397115.1 of Edolisoma coerulescens. Taxonomy (NCBI): domain Eukaryota; kingdom Metazoa; phylum Chordata; class Aves; order Passeriformes; family Campephagidae; genus Edolisoma; species Edolisoma coerulescens. The sequence continues at coordinate 77,343 of VWZW01005339.1, read as the reverse complement.
CGGATGTTCAACCCCATGGACAAGGAATGCTGACACCGCTCCAAAGCAGGGATGGAGCAGCCAAGGGCCAGGGAGCCTCCCGGGATTCATCCCAAAGGCCTAAGTGGAGCACTCAGGAATCCTAAAAGTTGGGAAAGATCTCCAAATCCAACCTTCAAAATCCTGTTTTCCAGGGAGGTTGTGGATTCCCCATCCCTGGAAGTGTCCAAGACCAGGTTGGACAAGGCTTGGAGCACCCTGGGATGGTGGAAGGTTCTGGATGGGCTTTAAGGTCCATTCCATCCCAAGCCATTCCATGATTTCCATGATTCAACCCAATATCCCAAATATCCACTAAACCTTTCCCAAAAGTCAGAATTCCATGGCCTGAGCTGGCTTGAAGATGAAGGATCATGGATCCCATGGAACAGGAGAAGCTTTAAGGTCCCTTCCTTGACCCATTCCATGATTCTGGGACAGCTCGGGAAGATGAAGGATCATGGACAAGGTTCCAACCTTGAGGGAAGATCCAGGCCCAATCCAACCTCAGCTGCTGCTCCAGCTGGAATAAAACCCTGGATGCATCCACAGCCTTTTCCTCTCTTTATTTATAAGTAAGGGATAAAAATACCCAGAACATTTCAAGTATTGGTTCTTTGGGAATACTGGGATGGGAATGGGAAAAGCAGACGGGACCAATAAAGCTCATTTTCCTCTGGAAGCGGTTTTGGGATGGAGACAAACCCGGAGCAGTTTCACGGCTCATTTCTTGGGAGTCTCCTCCAGATCCCCACAAATCATCCCTTATTCCCAGGTTTTGGGCTTTTCTGGGATGAATCCCGACTGCGGCTGTCCCACAACACAAGGTTATCCATGAAAAAAGTTGATAGGAATTCCGGGTTATCAATCCACCTTTAAACTCATCACGACCTTTTCCACGGCTGCGTCTTCCAAGGGGGACATTCCAGCACCAGGAATCACCATCCTGGGAAAGCCTGAAGAGGTCAGGCCTCAAGTCACCCAAATCCAGGGAAATCTCCACCTACCCATCAGAAAATTGATGGATTTGGGAGCCAGGAAGCTACAATGGTGTTTTTTAGGGAGCATCCCATTGGATCTCTGTTCCAGAGAATGAGCGGAACCCACAGGTTCTGCAGGGGTTAAACCAACAAATCCAGCTGCCAACGGCTCCCAAAAAAATTTATGGAAGCGCTTGACCTGGATCCCACCTCTCATCCCCCTCTCCTCTCCCTCCTTTCCAAGAGCTCCAGCATAATCCGCACTTGTGGGTGGAAAACTCTCCCTTCGGAGCAAATAAATCCAGGCACTGCCTGGAAAATTGTTATTGTGGAGGAGGAAAATCCATCCAGCTCATTCCCAGGGTTTTTTGGGATGGCTGCTGGCGAGGGATGGAAGTTTTCCAGCTCCTCCAGCTCCCAGAGCTGAGCCCAGGGAATGGGAACACAACGGGGTCGTTTTATCCAGATGGTCCCAAAGGAGCTGCCACACTTCGTAATTCCAGGCTGGAATTACTCCCAGCATCAAGCCCAGGAAATCAGGGATCAGGGAAGTGCTCCAGCAGCAGAACGTATGGCCATTAACTCCTGAACAGGCAGGGAATCATGGAATCATGGAATGGGTTGGGATGGGAAGGACTTTAGGATCATCCCGTTCCACCCCATCCATGGGCAGGGACACCTCCCACTATCCCAGGTTGCTCCAAGCCCCAGTGGCCAACCTGGCCTTGGACACTTCCAGGGATGAGACATCCACAACTTCTCTGGGAATGCTCTACCATGAACCCCCCAAAAGCATTTTTTCCCCAAAATCCCTGGTTTTTCCCCCTCATTCCAAACCCAAACCTTATCCATGTGCAGCACCAAGAAAACCAGGATCTGAAATATTCTAGCATCTCCATCCCTTCCACGTGGCCATGGGATATGAGAGAAACAGAAGGCAGACTGGGAATAAATGGGAAAACAAGGTGGAAATGTGGATTTTAGGGCAACAAATGTTATTTGTTTACCTTTCCTGTTGATTAAATTCCCGACATGGAAATAATGAAGGGAGCTCCCTGGATCCTTCCCTTCTCCAGGTTGAACAATCCCAGTTTTCCCATTCCCACTCCCAAGAGGAGACGCAATTCCATCCCCACAATCAAAACACCGGGAACACGAATGTTTCAGAGCATTTCATTGGGAATCACAGTGCTTTGGGCATTTTTGCAGATAAGGCAGGCACGGGTGATCCAGAAACAAATTCCAGCCAATTCCCTGGATAAGCAGAAGCCCCAGGGAATTCTTTCTACCGCTCCTGCCTGGATTTGGAGGAGACACAACTGGAGCTGGATGTGGCTGTTCAGGGAAAAGAAATGGGTTGGAGTTGTTTTTTCTGGATGCTCCAACCTGAATTTACCCAACAGAATCCCATGGAATCCTCTTGGCGTTAAAACTGGACTGGGAGCATGGAATTCCTTATGGAAATCCCTGTCTTCATGGAATTGGATGCCTTGGATCCTTCTCTCCCATCGCTGTTGACCCAGGTTTGCCAGGGGAATGCTGGGAGTGAAAAAGGATTTCCCACTGGAAGTGTCTCTGGAGTGAATCCCAGATTTTCAAGCCCATCCCATTCCAGGTATTCCACTATTCCAAGTGGCTCCAATCTTTATCCAACCTGGCCTTGGACATTCCAAAAGGAACCCATGGATGGATTTTGATTCCTGCGGTGTTCCCGATGGGATGGGAGATGGGCATCCCATGTTTGGCATTCCAACATGGATCACGCATCCATTTGGGGCTCTTGGCTCCAAGATTTTGCTTGGGAGTTAAGCTGGGATCACGGGGAATGGCACCAGGATGGGAAATCCCAGAGACCCTGCAAATCCAAGATATATTGGACCTGAATTCCCACTGTGGATCCTGGGAGAGCACTCAGGGAATGTCCAGATTCCCTCTGGCACAGCTGGATCCTGGTCGGAAAGATGCCGGGGCCAACATTCCCATCAAACCCAAATTCCCAACCCCAGCAAGGGCCAAACAGAAGCAACTTTTGTCCTCAGCTCCTCGGATCCTCCGGGATAATAAAACCTCTGGAAAACTGGAGCAAATCCCGGTGGTTTGATTGTGGCTATAAACAGGGATGGGGGTGGGAATGAGGTTGGGAAGCTTTTAGGGAAAAAGTGAAGGAAAACGAAGCATTTAATGACGGAAAATGAAACCTCCACCCTGGGATGTGCAAATCCAGAGCCGATTCCTCCGCTCCGACTTTTGGGAAAGGGCCACGGATCAGCCAAAGCTCAGCAGCAGGGATGGGGTTCTAAATCCCTATAAATCCCAAATCCACGTTTTTTCTGTGTGGAAAACATGGAGAAGGATTGCCCTGTGCGATCCGGGAGCTATTCCAATGAGTATCCCAGGAATTAATCCCCCATGGATTACATCCAAATCCAACAAAGCAATTAAGATGTTTTTCCCTATTTTTTTAAGAACGGGCTTAAAATCCCGGCTGGAGCGGGCCAGGAGTATGGTTTATCCTGGGAAACTGATCCCTCGGGATCACTTTTCCCAGCTCCTTGCTTGTTCGGAGCAGCCACAGCTCCGAGGAAAACATGGAACCAAGGATAAGTCTCATCCTGCTGAAGGGAGGATGGGAAGTTCCCGAATCAGCAAAGGTGCCGGAGCAGCCGGATTTCAACGGGATTTTTGCAGTGTAAAAACAGGAGACGATTCCTTGCGGGATCAGAATTCGAGGCTGTGTGGATTAACATCCTTCCAGAGCTGGAAAACGCTGGGAATCATGGAATTATGGAACCACCCAGGATGGGAAAGACCTCTGAGCTCAAGTCCAATCCTGCCAAGGTCACAAGTACCCAGATGCCGCATCCCATGGGATCATCCCGCTCCAGGGACAGGAAGAGGGAACAGCAAACAGCGGGAATGTCCCAGCATTCCCATCGGATCTGTGGGAGGCTGAGCAGGTTGTGGCTCATGGATTTGTTTGGAAAAGAAATCCCATCCAAGGACAGGTTTTCTGCTCCAATAACACCTGGCAGCGGCGAGTCTGAGTTGGGATGTTTTCCACAAGAATCTTTGGGAATACAAGGAAAAATGATTGGTTCTAAAGGAATATCTGTGGGAGGCTCAGCCTGGAGAAAAGCAGGATCAGGAGGGACCTTCTGGCTCTCCACAACTCCCTGAAAGGTTGGAGCCAGCTGGGATTTGGGATCTGATCCTAGGGAATAACAGGAAAAGAGGGAACTGCCTCAGTTGTCCCAGGAGAGGTTCAGGTTGGACATCAAGAGGAATTTTTCCATGGAAAGGGTGGTCAAGCCTTGGAAGTGACCAGGGAGGTTTGGAATCCCCATCCCTGGAGTTGTCCAAGGAATTCCTGGATGTGACACTCAGTGCCGAGGCGGAGATTGGGCACAGCTTGGATTCAATGATCCCAAATTCTGGGATTCTGCAAACACTGCTGCTAAATGGATCAAGAATTCCCAAAAATGTGGCTGGGGAGTTGCCGACAGTGGGAGAAGAGGAAATCAAAGCCCAGCTGCTCCTGGGATTCCTCTCCCACTCGGAACAGGAGACCTGTGGGACTGTGGAACAGCTCCGAGGGAAAATGACATCCAGAATTCCATGAGCGGGAATGCAAAGGCCTCAAAATCCAGGAGGAGTTGGGATTTTGCAGAGCACCAACTCCAACTCCCAGGTTTTGCACCTCAGCCTTTCCCATTCCTGTGATTTCGGCTTTGGGAATGCGATGTGTCATTCCAGGGATTCCGGTTTTCCAACGTATTTTCCGAGGGTTTCCAATATATAAATGGGATAATACAGGGAAAGGGAAACCGAGGCTGGATCAGAGAGCAAAAAGTGCTTGGAATCCGCGGGATTTTGGCTGCTCAGGGCAGCAAATCCCAAATCTTGAGGATCCTCTGTACACTCCCAATTCATAGATGGAAAGATCCTTCCCCCTCTCTTCCTTGGATTTGCACTGGAATTTGGGATTTACCAACAAGAGCAGCAGGAAAACCCAAATAAAAACTCGGAAGGCTGGAAAATTGAGAGTATTTTGGTGGAAGCTTTGGTTACGCGACGCTTCCCGGGTGGAATTCCACAGCAGGGAAGCGGACTCTTTGGCAGCAGCTGGAGGCCTGGATGAAGTTGTTCCTTCTCCACTTCCAGAGGCACAATTCCTTCCCAAAATTCCCAGGCAGGCGCGTGAGCAGCTTCAGTTGAAAGGTTTCACCAGTTTCATAGCAGCATAGTTCTGTGAAGATGGAAAAACAGGAGAATCATTGGAAAAATAAGGGAATCATTGTTAGAATAAGGGAATCATTGGGGAAGTAAGGGAATCATCGGAAGAATAAGGGAATGATTGGAAAAACAAGGGAATGATTGGAAAAATAAGGGAATCATTGGAAAAATAAGGGAATCATTGGAAAAACATGGGAATCATTGGAAAAAAGAGGGAATCATTGAAAAAATAAGGGAATTGTTGGAAAAATAAGGAAATTATTGGAAGAATAAGGGAATGATTGGAAAAATGAGGGAATGATTGGAAAAATGAGGAATCATTGGAAGAAAAAGGGAGTCATTGGAAAAATAAGGGAATAATTGGAACAATAAAGGAGTCATGGGAAAAATAAGGGAATCATTGGAAAAATGAGGGACTCATTGGAAGAATAAGGGAATCATTGGAAGAATAAGGGAATCATTGGGAAAAAAGGAGTCATGGGAAAAATAAGGGAATGATTGGAAAAATAAGGGAATGATTGGAAGAATGAGGGAATCATTGGAAAAATAAGGGAATGATTGGAAAAGCATGGGAATCATTGGAAAAGTAAGGGAGTAATTGGAAGAATAAGGGAATCATTGGAAAAACAAGGTAATTATTGGAAAATTGAGGGAATCATTGGAAGAATAAGGGAATCGTTGGAAAAATAAGGGAATCATTGGAAAAATAAGGGAATCATTGGAAAAATAAGGGAATCATTGGAAAAACAGGAATCATTGGAAAAATAAGGGAATGATTGGTAAAATAAGGGAATCACTGGAAAAATAAAGGAATAATTGGAAAAATAAGGGAATCATTGGAAAAATAATGGAATCATTGGAAAACTGAAGGAGTCATGGGAAAAAATAGGGAATGATTGGAAAAATGAGGGAATGATTGGAAGAATAAGGGAATGATTGGAAGCTGATGCATTTTTGGGGATACCGGACACAGCTGAATCCAGGGATGTCCAAGCTCCCAACCCAGCCTGCAGGGACAAGGAATTAAAAACCACATTCCCACTAAAAAGAATGGGAAAAAGCCCAAACTGTGGAAAAAATTGGATTTTCCCTTTTCCCAGTAAAAATTCCTGGTCCCAGGATGCTCTTTAAGGTCCCATCCCAGAATTCAACAATGACAGGAGTCGTTCCTGGATTTTGGTTGTTCTTCCCAGAAGTTTTTAAGAGAAATTCACATCTTTTCCAATCCTTGGAATAAATTTGGCCCCTCCCACCAGCATCATCCTAGTGTCTGAATGGTGGGAAGCATTCCCGGTTTTCCCTGATTTGCTGGAGCCTCCTCCTCTCCTCTGGATCCTGCTGCTCCTTCCCTGCTCTCTGCTTCCCACAAATCTCATGGATTCACCACCCAACCCCTGGCCTCATATCCCTACAGCTCTTTTTTCCATGGTCCCATAAAATCCGGGACATCGCCTGTTCTGCCCCTTTGGAAAGGGGTCCTGGAGCATTCCTGAAGCCGTGCCAGGATTTTTTGGGAATGCAGAGCTTTCCACAGACCCGGCACCACTCCAGCCCTGCCCCATCCTCATTTATTCCGAGAACAAATCCAGCCAGCAGCTCCATGGAATTTCGCCAAAGGCAATCAAGGTGGGCAAAGCTAACCCTGATTTTTTCCCTCTGCATCCCAGAAAGCCTCGGGGTCTGTTCCAGATCCACCATTTTGCGTTGCTGAGGACACACCAGGAATGACCTTCCCATGGTTTTTTGGGATCCCCACCATCCTGATATCACGGAATTGCTGAGGTTGGAAAGGAGCACCAGCCCTTGTTCATCATTATCCATGTCCTCGAGTGTCACATCCAGATGTTTTTGGAATAATTCCATGGATGGGGACTCCACCACTGTTCTAGGGCTGGACACCCCTTTCCATGAGGAACTTTCCTTAATATCCAACCTAAAATTCCCTTGGCCTGTTGAGCCCATTCCCTCTTGGCCTGTTGTTCCCTGGGATCAGATCCCAGCTCCCATTTGGCTCCAACCTTCCAGGGAATTGTGGAGAGACAGAAGGTCCCCCCTGATCCTGCTTTTCTCTGGGATGAGCCCCTTTCCCAGCTCCCTCAGCCACTCCTGGTTGTCCATCTCCTTCCCAACTCCATTCCCATCCCTGGACATGCTTCCAGCCCCTCCACATCTTTCTCATGAAGATCCCAAATCCCAAAAAGTCCCTTTTTAACCCATTGTGTTCCTCAGCACAGGATTTTCCATCCCCCTGAATCCATCACCCCTCAGACCTCAGCCAATCCCTGTCCTCTCCCACCCGCTCCGTACCGGGAAGGCGTAGACAAAGATTCCCAGGAAAAGCAGCAGGATGAAGAGGAGGATGGCCAGGATCAGCGCCCACTTGTAGCGGCGCCACAGGATGAACTTCAGGGTCTTGTACGGGGACGTGAACCACAGGAAAGAGGTCTCAGGACGCCTGGAGCCAACGGAAGGGGAGGTCACCTTGGAATTTCATCCTCCAGGATCCCAAATCCCAGTCGGTTCATGGCCCAGATCAGCCTCCCAATCCCAGTGGATTTGTGGTCCAGACCAAATTCCAATGGATTTCATGGTCCAGACCAGCTTCCCAATACCCCTGGAGTGCTCAGCTCTTCCATCTTTCTGGATACATACCACCACTGTCCTCCTTGGTGGTCCAGACCAGTCTCCCAGTCCAACAGGATTGGTGCTCCAGACCAACCTCTCAATTCCACTGGATCTGTGATCCAGACCAGCCTCCCAATCCCAGTGGATTCATAATCTGGACCAAACTCCCAATCCCACTGGATTAATGGTCCAGAGCAGCTTCCCAATCCCACTGGACTATCTCAGCTCTTCCATCTTCCTAGATACATCCCACCAGTGTCCTCCTTGGTGGTCCAGATCAACCTCCCAGTCCTGCTGGATCTGTGATCCAGACCAACTTCCCAGTGCCACTGGATTCGTGGTCCAGACCAACTTCCCAATTCCACAGGATTGGTGCTCCAGCCCTCCCTCCCAGTCCCCACCAGTTCAGAGTGGATCCCAGCCAGGTGCAAACCCAGTTCAGCCCAGTTCCCTCCAACTGGAAACCCAGAATTCCCAATTGGTCCTCAAGAACTCCATGCCCCGGTGGTTGCTTTTCCATTCGGGACGTTCTTACTTGGGATCCTCCAGCCTAGGATTCATGTTTGGCTCATCCCGTCCCATCCCAGCCGGACGCTCCTCGTGCTCCTGTTCCGCCACAATTTCCAAAGTCATCTCCAATTTGCCCTGGATGGGTTAAACAAAACTAGATTTATTATCCCCCCCAAAAAAAAGGGGGAAAGAGGATGAATGAGTGTGGGATGGAAAATGGGGATTGAGGAATGAATGTGGGATGGAAAATAGGGATTGGGAAAGAAAATATCCTTTGAGCACAACCAAACCGCTCCCAACAATGACCATGAGGATCCCAGGATTCCAGAGATCCCTCACCTGGCACTAGAGATACTCCAGGAAATCCCAGATCCCACCGACATCCAAATTTGGGCAACCACAGAATCCCAGGATCATTGAAGTTGGAAAAACTTTGGGATCAAGCCCAAGCTTGATCATCACTGAGTGCCACAACCAGTCTTTCCTGATTCCCTGATACCCTGATTCCCGATTTCCCTGGAACTAACTCGGGATTTTTTTGGTTCAATGACCCAATTCCCTGCCTGGATTCCTTCACCTGGATGGAACAGGAGCCCAGACACCTTTAGATCTATCACTGGGACAGCTGGAATTTTTTCCTGGTGCTCGGGACACAAAATCATTGGGAATAGCTGTGATACGGAATCAAATTTGGTGGCACATTCCAAAAACCACAGTGAAAATCCCACAAAACTGATCATTCCTCTGCACAGTGCTGGAAAATTCCAGCCAACCACAGATGGTCCAGCTGGATCCATGAAATCTCCAGTTGGAAATGGAATTTCTTGCCCTGGCTTGGCCCTCCTCAAAGCTTTCAGGGAATTCTGGAATGGTTGGGATTGGGAAGGAATTTAAAGCCCATCCAGTCCCACCTCTTGCCATGGGCACCTTCCGCTATCCCAGGGTGCTCCAATCCTCATCCAACCTGGCCTTGGACACTACCAGGGATGGGAATTGGAGTGAAGGATCCAAGGAAAAAACATGGAGAGGCCACTTTACCGCCAGGATCTTCTTCTGGTCCTGCTCGGCCACACAGGGCCACCAGCCCTTGACGGTTTTCTGCTCAAAGAGGGACACGGAGCGGCCCAAGGACAGGGAATCATCCACAAGATCCAAGGAACACTTCTCCGCCGTCTTGGCCGGCTTGGGCATCCTGTTGAGATCCATCTGGATGGATCCTGTGAGGAAGAACATTCCAGGTGAGGACAATCCTTAAAACATAGATTTTTCCAGGATGCCGTGGAGCTTGGGCCGCCCCAACCATCTCAATCTGAACTCCCAACTTCCACTATCCCCGGTTGCTCCAAGCGCTGTCCAACCTAACCATGGACACTTCCAGGGATGGGGCATCCACAGCTTCTCTGGACAACATGTGCTGGTGATTTTTTCCTTCTTTTGGGATGGATCTCAAAATTCCCGACTTACCCAAATAGTCATCGAAGGAGAACTTGTCATTGTCCCAGATCTGGAGGATCAGCTGGGGTGCGATCTTGTTTTCCGTCTTGTCCAAGCTCCAGAAGTGTTCCTAAAATCATGCCGGGAAAGAAACCACAGGAAAATGAAAGATTCATTGGGAGAACTGGGCAGAGCCTGGCTCCTTCCATCTCCTGGAAATCCTGGAATTCCTGGAGTGTCCTGTTCTGGATCTGCACGACCACAGGCTCTGGAAAACTCTTGGCCAAGGATACTCAGTGGAAAACCCAAGGTGCTTTTAGAAGGCGCTGGGAACAATTTATGCCTTAATTTAATGATTTAAATTAATTTACTTTATTTAATTTAATTAATTTAATTCCATTTAGGAAAAGGCTCCATGAGTTCCCAAGCAGGATCTTTAGGAGCAACAGAAATTCCCAAAATTCCAGTGAGGGAAATTCTCCAAAATAAAGAGAGCAATGAGCATTGAGTCCCAGCAATGCCAAACTTCTCCTTCCTCTTAATTCATGGAAAAATATCGGATTGACACTTCAATCAGAACTTCCGGCAGGGAATTCCCACAGATCCCTTCCCTTCCGGATCCACAATAGCTCCAATCTGCTCCCACGTCTTCCACTGGCAGTGGGACAACCTGAGCCCAGCAAAGGCCTCTCCCACCATCAGGCCACCCACAGCTCCTGAAATTATTCATGGCATATGGATACGGACAGAAGATTCCATGGTATCCCAGGAAATCTGCTGATATCACACCGGCTGCTCCAAGCCTCATCCAGCCTGGCCTGGGACACTGCCAGGGATCCAGGGGCAGCCACAGCTGCTCTGGCAATTCCAGACCAGCCCCTCCCCACCCTCACACACAGCAATTCCTTCCCAACATCCCACCCCAAGCTCCCCTTTCCCACTGGGAAGCCATTCCCTGGCTCCTGGCCCTCCATACCTTGTCCCCAGTCCCTCTCCAGCTCTCCTGGAGTCCCTTTAGGTCCTGCAGGGGGCTCGGAGCTCTCCCTGGATCTTTCCCTTCCCCAGGGGAACATTCCCAAGTTATCCATCAGTTCTGCACCCCAGAGTAAGGAATATCCACTGCCTGGGAAGCATCCACGTCTCTATTTCCATGTATGAAACCAGGAAATTTTTCCGATGGGGATCTAACACCAATTTTTGGGATGCCTGGGAGACAGGACTAAGAATCCCAGGATCCCTGAGGTTGGAAAAGACCTTCGGGATCATCGAGTCCAAGCCGCACCTGATGCCCACCTTGGCACTGAGTGCCACATCCAGGAATTCCTTGGACACCTCCAGGGACGGGGACTCCAAACCTCCCTGGGCACTTCCGATCCCTGACCACCTTTTCCATGAAAAACTTCCTCTTGATGTCCAAAAAGGAGTATTAGGATAAAGGAGAAAGACAAAATCCCACACAAAGCCAAGGGATTGATGGGATTGTTATTCCTGGCTCCAGCAAAGAGGAGGAAAATCCCAGCGGGATTCCTGACACCCCTCCGAGGGTGTCCCGGTGGCAATTCCTCCTGGAAGTGTCAGAAATGACGGGATTTTAATTAAAACCAGGAAACTCCAGAGTTATTCATCCATCGCTCCATAAATTCACCACAAGACTCAGATTCATTATTTCATCCGATATTAAATTTTAAAAAAAGGGGGAAAAACATGTCACATTCCGTAAGAATATAAATATTCCAGCTAGGAGTCCGTGGCCACTCCAATCCCATTGGATTCACTTTAAGAGATCCCCCTGGATGGTTGTGTTTCAATTTTGCTCCGTTCCCTGCCCGGCTTTGGGAAAACGTGCCAGGAATTTTGCATCGGAGCATTTTATAGATGCATTGGAGATATTGGATAATCCAGAAATCCCAAATGAAGTCCATGGAAAGTTCCCTCTCTCCCCTCCACTGGTTGCAGTGGGTTGGGATGGATGTTTATCCAGGGGAATGTTTATCCAGGGGGATTTTTCCCAGTTTTTCCAGCCGTTTTGAATTAAAACTGCTAAAAAAGGGGAAGAGTTGATGGTGGTTCTTCCCTTTCCCAGAAAATGGGGAAATAAGGGATCCACAGGGATCCAGGAGCCATGGATCCATGGATTAAAAAGCTGGGATGACCTCAGGAGGGGCTGGAAAAGCTCCAAGGTGGTGGAAGGTCCATGTCCAAGGTGAACAAAACACCACGAGCTCCTTCGGATTGCCCCTTCCTGGAGAAATCCAGGTGCCCATCTAAGCTAGGCATGGAAAAGGGAGAAATAGATGGAATTCTAACTAACTCTTCAAGACCATCTTGTTTCCCGGCTGGAATTTTCCCTGGAAAGGAAACTTCCACGATCTCCATGTCCTCTTCTTCCCAGTGAATCCCTGGCTCAGAAGTTGATCCCATCACTCCCACATTCCATGGATGTGTCCATGCTCCAGGACCATCCCACTCTCCTGACAGGGTTGATGCAACTTCCTAAGGATTCACTGGAATTTCTCTTTGCCCCATCCCATCCACCCGGAGCCGAACTTGAGGAAAACCTCACACTTTGGGTCATCTCCCACCCATCCCAACTGGATCAGTGTCCCTTGGGATAATGGCCTGAAGCTGAAGGAAAGGGTGGATGGGATCTTGGGAAGGAATTCTTCCCTGGGAGGGTGGAGAGGGGCTGGGATGGAATTCCCAGAGAAGCTGTGGCCACCCCTGGATCTCTGGAAGTGTCCAGGGCTGGGATGGACAGGGCTTGGATCCATCTGGGATAGTGGGAAGTGTCCCTGGGCAGAGCAGGATGGGCTTTAAGGTCCTTCCCATCCCAAACCATTCCATGATTCCATGGAACTGCTGGCAAACCCAGCAGACTTTGGGATTCCACCTTCCCTCCTTCCCACTGCAATATCGAAGGAAAAAGGGAACAAAACTTTGGCTCTGCTGGATATTCTCTGCACCTTCTGCATCCCAATCCCTCAGAACAAAATCCTGGCATTCCAGGGATAACTCAGGTGGGACTCGACCCTTTCCAGGTGAGAATTCAATGCTTTTTTTTAATGGAAAATTACCATAAAATGTCATTTGGCCGGAGACAAAACCTCCCTGCTCCAAGCCCTGTCAAGCTGGGGACACCCAGAGCTCTGCTGGAAAGGCTGGAAAAGGAACCGGGAATTTGGAAGGGGGAATTTGATGCCAAGAGAAGTTTATGGGACCCTTTCAAGGCAGCGTGAAATTCGCTTCCATGATTAAATCGAGCTCTGAACATTCCCTATAAAAACAACCCGGAGCACAAAATTTATATCCCAGCCTTGTCCAAGCCATGGGGAAAAAAGGCTGGAATTATTATTCGGAGGTTTGTTTTCCAGGAGAAGGGGGTAGAGAGGGGAGGCTCAGGGATATTTTATGGATTTTTGTGGATAAAGCAGCAGGGAAGGCAGGAAAAAATTCGGCTCTGATTCCCAGGAAAGTGTTGACAGGTCTGCATTTCTCCTGGATTGTGAATGTGCTCCGGAATACAAAGGAGGAAACCTGATTTTTGGGAAGGAGAGGAAGTTTGCTCCCAAAAAGTCCCATTTCAGTCCCATCCTGCAGGAATTTGGGAGTCCCGGACATACAGGAAGCTCCCTTTGGATATCCCAGAATCCCTGCAGTTGGAAAATCCTCCAGGATCAGCGAGTCCAAGCTGGGACCAATCCCCACCTCGGCACTGAATGCCACATCCAGGAATTCCTTGGACACCTCCAGGGATGGGGGCTCCAAACCTCCCTGGTCACTTCCAAGGCCTGACCATCCTTTCCATGAGGAAATTCCTGTAGGTGTCCAACCTGAGCCTCCCCTGACACAGCCTGAGGCTCTTCCCTCTTTTCCTGTTATTCCCTGGGAGCAGATCCCAAATCCCACCTGGCTCCAACATTCCCGGAAGTTGTGCACAGCCAAAAGGTCCCCCCGATCCCACATTTCTCCAGGCTGAGCCCCTTTCCCAGCTCCCTCAGGAATTCTCCAGCCCCTTCCCAGCTCTGCTCCCTTCCCTGGACACACTCCAGCCACTCCATGTCCATGAGAATCCCAGAACTGGACACAGCACATTCATGGAGAAGCCATTGGCTCCAACATTCCATGCCCACCCTTTCCTGCCCTAAAGAACTTCCCAGATCCAGATTTAGGATCCATCCAGATGCTGCTGGAATTGGCATGGGAAGCTGAACATTCCAAAACCAATTCCATACATTTTCCACCCTGCGGTGCCTGTGGCATGCAGGAGCTGAGCTCCTCCTTGAGTGGGTACCCGGGAAAATGGGATCCACATCCAGGTGACCTCAGATTGTCCGGGTTGTCCCATGACCCATCCAACAACAGACTGGGAATCCAAAGTTTAAACTTCCAGTTTAAGCTGGAATTCAGGGAAAATTCCTTCATGGAAAGGGTTGTCCAGCCATGCACAGGCTGCCCAGGGAAACAATGGAATGTCCATCCCTGGAATGATGTAAAATCCCTCTGGATGTGGCACTTGGGGACAAAGGTCGGTGGTGGCCTTGGCAGAGCTGGTGGTCTTAGAGGGCTTTTCCAACCTAAAAGATTCCATGATTTTCGCATTTTCCATCCTAGGAACTGTTTTCCTGAAGGACTCAAAACACTGGGAATGTGCTCTTCCCATGCAGCCAACATTAATCCAGCCAGGAAAGTTCTGGAAAAACATCCTGAAGTGGTTGGAAGGTTCAGAAAAGCAAGAATAGGAGCGGCACCTGGAATTCCCTGGTTTTCCCTTGGTTTCCCTGGGTTTCCTTGTGTTTCCCTGGTTTTCCCCGGATTTCCAGGCTCCCAACCACCCCAGGCATTCCCATCAGACTGAAATACCACGGACACCCTGTTATCCAGGGGCATCCTTGTTTTTTTGGGAGAGTATTTGCAGTCTGGGTCGGGACAACCCATTGAGACCTGCAGAGATTCATCCAGCTCTGGAATTCCCACCATGGGAAGGACATGGAGCTGTTGGAGCAATCCAGAGGCATCAGGATGATCAGAGGGATGGAGTAGCTCTGCTGTGAGGAAAGGCTGGGAGAGCTGGGAATCTTGGAATTGGAAGGGAAGGATCCAGGGAGAGGTCCGAGCCCCTTGCAGGGCCTAAAGGGGCTCCAGGAGAGCTGGAGAGGGACTGGGGACAAGGGCTGGAGGGCCAGGAGGCAGGGAATGGCTTCCCACTGCCAGAGGGCAGGGATAGATGGGATCTTGGGAAGGAATTTCTGGCTGTGAGGGTGGGGAGGTCCTGGAATGGAACGCCCGGATTCCTGGAAGTGTCCAGCTCCAGGCTGGATGGGGCTTGGATCCACCTGGGATAGTGGGAGGTGTCCCTGGATGGAACTGGATGAGCTTTAAGTTCCCTTCCCATCCAAACCATTCCAGGATTCTGGAGCCCCTCTGCTCTGCACAAAGGCTGGGAGAGCTGGGAATGTTCCCCTGGAGAACGGAAGGATCTGGGATGAACTTTGAGCCCCTTGCAGGGCTTAAAGGGGCTCCAGGAGAGCTGGAGAGGGACTGGAATGACAGGACCCAGGGAATGGCTTCCCACTGCCAGAGGGCAGGGATAGATGGGATCTTGGGAAGGAATTTCTGGCTGTGAGGGTGGGGAGGTCCTGGAATGGAACGCCCGGATTCCTGGAAGTGTCCAGCTCCAGGCTGGATGGGGCTTGGATCCACCTGGGATAGTGGGAGGTGTCCCTGGATGGAACTGGATGAGCTTTCAGCTCCCTTCCCACCCAAACCATTCCATTAATTCCTTGGTTCCTAATCCACCTGGCTGCACTCCCGGGAGCTCCGGCACGGAGCAAACAAAGGAAAACCATTGGAAAACTCCTTCCCTCCCTGCCCAGCTGGGCACAGGTGGTTTCAAGCAGCTCCCAATTCTCCACAGTCTCTCCCAACTTTTGATTGAAATTCCACCTTCCAGCGCCTGCTTTTCCAGCCGGGATTTTTACAGCCGCAGGAACGAAGCCGGAGTTCAAACAGCACATGGCGACATCAAAAAATTCCCGGAGCCGGAATGCTCCGCCTGGCTTTTCCTTCATTATTCCGGCCTTTACAGAGAGCTTTTACAAGGTGTTTATTTTCGGATCCAGCGTCGGCAGCCATGTGGCGGGAAGAGATTCCAGATCGGCACAGCAGGATGGATTTGCTTAAAGGGGTTTATGGATGAGGTCTTGGCTTTTTCCAAGCGGGATAATTGGATGTAGTACACCCTGTACTCGGGATTTGTTGGATATGAAGCGTGAAATGGGCCCGGCTGGGATTCTGTCAATCATTGGAACTGCCCGGGGAGGCCTTTGGAAGTTGGGAATTGTCTGGGATGGGGGGATTCGCTCGGAATCTTCCCGGCCGAGGCGCCGGTTCCATGGAAAAGAAGATGGGATGGGGATCCCAGTGGGTTCTGGGGATCACAGTGGGTTTTGGGGATCCTGGCAGGTTTTGCAGATTCCAAGGGGTTTTGGGGATCCCAAGGCATTTTGGGGATCCCAGTGGGTTTCAGGGATGGTCCCATTGCAAGCAGGAATCTTTGGGCACCTCGTATTCCATGAATACTGAGGCTGAGCTAAAGCAGTGAGCAGGGATCACGGGATTATGGAATGCCTGAGGTTGGAAAATCCTCCAGGATCATCGAGTCCAAGGCAGGACCGATCCCCATCTTGGCACTGAATGCCACGTCCAGGAATTCCTTGGACACCTCCAGGGATGGGGAATCCAAACCTCCCTGGGCACTTCCAATGCCTGACCACCTTTTCCATGAGGAAATTCCTTCTGATATCCAAAATCAAGGGATGAAGGCTCAGGATTAGGTGGATGAAGGACTTTGGGCCTCCAGGGAGGTGCCACAGGAAGCCGGGATTGTCCTGGTTGTCCACAGACCACAAAGAGCCAAAAATCATGGAATCGTGGAATAGTTTGTGTTGGAAGGGACCTTAAAGATGATCCAGTTCCACGCTCTGCCACGGACAGGGAATTTTCCATTGGATTATCCTTCTTAATCATTTTAATCCTTTTAAACTCCAGGTGAAGGGAATTAAAATTGATGGGTCTCCCTCCTCTATTGTTCCATGTCCAATTTTCCCTAATTCCCATTATTTCCATGATTTCCATCATCTGATTTTTTCCCCTGCACCCATCCCAGCTCCACTCCTGTTTCCTTCCCTCCCTGCAATTCCCACATCCCACCGCATGAACTGATCCAAGGAACACCAGGAGCAGGCGGAGGAATGAGGGGATCAAAATCCCATCCAAAAAATCCCATCCATTTCAACTCCCAATCCAATCCTCTCCCTGAATGCAAAGCTTTTCTTCCACATCCCAACCCATGTTCCCATCAGGAATTTGGAGGCAGCTCCTTCTTTTCTCCATTTTTAGCCTTTTTGGGAAGTTTTTGCACGGCACAACGTCTGTTATTCCATGCTGGAAAACAGAGGTTCCCACCAAACCATCCCCATGGAATTGACATCTCCAACTTTGGAATATCCCTGTTGTCCAAGAGCACTCGGACTCTTGCTCCAATATTTTTCCTGCTCCAGCCTGGAGGATCCTTTCCCAGAGGGATCAATCTCCCCAAAAACCACCTCTAATTCCGACCCCGTTTTGCTTCCAAACGTGGATTTTTGAACAAAATTCCCAAAATTTCGCAGTCAACACCACGGAAAGGCTGAGCCTTGCACGGCTCCACTTGTGAAGGTCTAAAAATCCCTGTTTCAACCCAGAATTCCCACAGGGATGCAGAAATTCCATCCAGGATGACTCACCTTCTTGGCCACGTGACACATCTGCTCTGCCGGGAGATAATCAAAGGGAAAGATGAATCTCCAGTTGAAATTCCCTTCTCCTCCCATGGATCTGTAGTGGACATCCGTCTTCTGCTTGTTCTCCTCGTGTCCCACCAGCCACCTGCAGGTGACAAACAGAGCCCTTGGAAAACTGGGATCACAGCAAGGATTTGGGATCTCACTCAGTGTCACAACATCCATGAGCGGGAAATGGAATGTTCCTGATCCCAGTGGCTGCTGGGGGTAGGGAAAACTTGGAGATGGGAGAAGGAATTCAGCAGTCCCAGGGTTGGGAGATTAATCAGGGCTGGGGATGGCAACTCCAGAATTACGGAATCATGGAATGGCTTGGGATGGGAGGGATCTTAAGGATCATCCGGTTCCATGGCTATGGATACCTCCCACTATCCCAGCTGGATCCAAGCCCCAATGTCCAACCTGGCCTTGGACACTCCCAGGGATCCAGGGGCAGCCACAGCTGCTCTGGCAATTCCAGCCCGGCCCCTCCCCACCCTCACACACAGCAATTCCTTCCTAACATCCCAGCCCAAGCTCCCCTTTCCCACTGGGAAGCCATTCCCTGGCTCCTGGCCCTCCAGCCCTTGTCCCCAGTCCCTCTCCAGCTCTCCTGGAGCCCCTTGAGGCCCTGAAAGGGGCTCTGAGCTCTCCCTGGAGCCTTCCCTTCCAATTCCAACATTCCCAGCTCTCTCAGCCTTTCCATCACTTCCTCAGGAATCCTGTTCCATGGCTTGACAGCCTTTTCCATGAAGAATTTTTCCCTAATATCCTTCCAGGATAGGGAGGTTCCAGCCCCTGTTCCAGAGGCAGCAATGGATGGAAGGAACAGTCCCCACTGGATTCCTGATCCATAGGGCAGATCCCTAGGCACAAAAAGGATCCTTTCATCCCTTCCCAGTAGGATTTTTCAGGATGATTTTCCTTTGGGACGGAACATCTGGAAGCTGAGCAAGTCTTGAACTCATTTGAAGCCCTGCAAGATTCGCTTGGATGCTAAAAATTAGGAAAGGGATCTCAGCAATCCCTGGATGCTCCCACTTTTTCAGCAGCACAACTTTTTAGGAGCCCCAAAAGACACAGAGCAGCTTAACCGGAGCTGATAACAACGGACTTGATGGGAATACCAGGAAAGCCGCACAGCATTCTGGATTTACAGGGGGAAAATCGGGACTGTAAAACAGGGATTTACAGTCTGTTCCCAAATCCCACCTCTTCCTGCCCATAAATCCCAAGAAGGCACAAAATAAGGAACTCCCTTGGCTGGGATTGCACCATTTGACACAAAATAAATCCTAAATGGAGTTGGGAAGGGAAGGTTTGGGGAGGTTTGGGAAGGTTTGGGAAGGGAAGGTTTGGGAAGGTTTGGGAAGGGAAGGTTTGGGAAGGGAAGGTTTGGGAAGGGAAGGTTTGGGAAGGTTTGGGAAGGGAAGGTTTGGGAAGG
>VWZW01005339.1:18341-50984 GCA_013397115.1 Edolisoma coerulescens | reverse complement strand
CCATCCCATCCCATCCCATCCCATCCCATCCCATCCCATCCCATCCCATCCCATCCATCCCAATCTCACCAGTGATGGGATGGATCATTGAGTTACTGAGGTCACGTTGGTCCAGCAGTGCCAGGGCTGTGTTGTGCTGGCTTAGTTTATCAAGGAATCATGGAATCATGGAATGGTTTGGATTGGGAGACACCTTAATGACCTTCTCATTCCACACCTTCCACTGTCCCAGGTGGATCCAAGTCCATCCAACCCGGCCTTGGACACTTCCAGGGATCCAGGTCAGCCAGAGCTTCCCTGGGAATTCCAGCCCAGCCCCTCCCCACCCTCCCAGCCAGGAATTCCTTCCCAAATCCCATTTAAATTTCTCTCCCTCTCCATCTTGCTTTGTTGGGAAGGTGTCCTGGTGTTGGTGGCCTGGACTGGTGGGAGCAGCCTTGGAAAATCAGATAGATTTTATGGGAAGCAGGATTTGATCCCCGTTTGTGCCCCANAATTCCTTCTCAAGATCCCACCCCCATCTCCCATTCCTGAAATGGAGCAGCCACAGCTTCCCCAGGAGTGTCCTCAGCACCAGGAGACACCAGGGATGGAACAGGATCTCCCTGGAGGAGAACCAGGACTCTGGGAAGCACAGCTCCAGCCAGGTCTCCCAGGACAACCTCGCCATGATCCCATGGCCACCTCAGCATCCCAATCCCAGGATCCAGGGCCATTTCAAGCTCATGGAGGTACCCACACGCAGTAGGTCTGGGGGAGGCCACAGCGCGCCCCATATTTGGACAGGAAACGGTTCTCCAGGTCGATGACGGTCTCACCGATCTTCTCGTCCTTGGAGAGGAGGTCGTAGTCATAGAGGGTGACCTTGAGGTCCTTCTCCAGGGGCAGGGTGCAGCTCAGCTCGAACATCCTGGAAACAGGAGCGGGGAAATGCTTGGGAAAAGAGGATCGTGCTCCTGGAATTCCATGGGGATGGATCTACACNATTCCAGATTTTGGCAGCCTGGAGCTCAGCCCAAAGGGCAGCTCCAATCTCTGGGAGAAGACCCAGGGAATGGCTGGAGCTGTGCCAGGGCAGGTTTAGGTTGGATATTGGGAAAAGATTCCTCATCCAGAGGGTGTCGGGCACCGGCACATTCCCAAGGCTGCCAGAGCTCCAGGAGCGTTTGGACAACACTCCCAGGGACAGGGTGGGATCGTTGGGATTGTCCTGGGAAGAGCTGGATTGATGATCCTTATGGGTCTTGTCCAATCCAGGATATTCCATGATTCCCTGATTTTCTGGGAGAACAAAGCCCCATGGAGTTCAGCTTTCCTCAGTTTCCCTGCTACTTTTCCAGCCCTGCCAAACACTTTTCCCGGGATAACCCCACTATCCTTGTACTTTTATCCCATTTGTGAGGGAAACAACTCTATTATCCATGGATAATCCTTTTCCAGAACATTTGGAGGTGTCTCATTCCTCTCCATTCCTCATGTTTTTCCTTGAATCAAAATTCCTGGATGAGGAGGAGAAGTTCCCTGAATTCTTTCCCATCAATGGGATGACCCAAATTCTTCCACTATAGAATTCCAGGTCTCCAATCCACAGCTCAGAAATCCCAGGAATTGATGAATGAGAACTGAGGGAATCATGGAATGGTTTGGGTTGGGAATAACCTTAAAATCCATCCCATTCCAAATCCAACCTGGAACTGGGTGTTGGAATGGGAAGCTCTGGATGGCCCAGCACAATTCCTCCAAGAGGACACTCAAAAAATTCCATGGATCCCAACCGGAATCCACACTTACTTCCCAAAGACAGGCTCCAGAGTGCAGGGAAGGTAATTTTCCTGGTCATTTATGGATTTTTTTCCCACGGAAATCTTCACATAGGGATCACACTGGAGGCAGGAACAGAAGGAAACACAAAAATCCCATGGGATTGTTGGATTGGGAATGACCTTAAAGCTCATCCAGTCCCACCCTTTTCCATAGGTTGGTTCCAAATCCCATCCATCTCCCAAATAAAATTATTCTGGGAATTCAGGATAAATTTGGAAAGCAGGGAATTTAATTCAAGTCGGACTTTTTTCCTAGGGCAAAAAACTCAAGGGAAAGATCCAATTCCACCTAAAAGATTTCACCTGGATCTACAGGGATCCACCATCCCAGTCACATCCAAGAATTCCCTGGACAAAACATCCAGGCCAAGTTTTCTCATAATTTTTCCCTGATTTTCCTCTTCCTGTTGATTTGTTTTTTAAGGAATGGATGGAAAACAGCACTCAGGGAATGGCATGAGCATCCAGGTCTTCCTTGGGCTGGGATGAGCCTCTGGAAAATTCCCAGCAGAGGGGAAATTTGGGATCAAATTTGGGTTGGTTTTGGGGTTTTAAATTGAAAAAAACCCTTTTTTTTTCCCTTCCTTTTAATCCTTGGGAATCACTTCTGTGAGATTTCTAAGGAATTGAACACTTCCATTCCAAATCCACTGAAAAAAACCAGAAAATTCAAAAGCGGTTGGAATTTCTTCAACTATTTTTCCATAGATTCCATATATATTTCCCATATTCCATCTATACATAAATATATCTATTATTTTTCCAGATGTTTTTCCATATATTTTTATATCTATTGATTATTTTTCCATCTTTTTTTCCTATCTTTTTCCTCATATATTTCCCACAGTATTCCTTGAATTTTCCTGTTTTTCAGTGGAACAAAGAGACTGAAAAAGGATTTTTCCCTTCCCTGAGTTTTGGGGAGTTTTGGACCTACACAATTCCCATTTTCCCAGAATTTTTCTTCCAGACCAGCAAAACTTTGCAAGAAGGAATTATGGAAAAAATGGAATTTTGTTTCCTTTGGCACCAAAACACCCAAAATAAAACCAAACCCAAAACTCATTGAACTAATCCTAAAAAATCAGGATGGAGGAAGAGTTGGCTCCTGGAATTCCCAGATATTCCAAGGGAGGCAGAAATGAGGGACAAATTCCTAAATTTTAAGGCAAATACGCAAATTTTGACCAATTTTGACCAAATTTTGACCAAAAAGCTGTTCCAAGAATCCATGCCAGGAGCCAGCCTGGAGCTCTTCTGGATCTTTCCCACCAGGATACCTTCCCATTGGAATCCTTGGGCTGGAGGTCGAAGGCACGGATGACGTAAACCCGGACCAGACATTCCTGGAGTCCCCGTGCCGGGAGCTGCTGGAATTGCCGGGGAGGCGCCGGGACACGCGGATCGTCGGGAAGAGGGTAAATCTTGAAGGAACCCTGGGAAAGACATGGGAATTCAGGGAAGAACATGTGGAGGTGGGTCCTGTGGGAGCAGGCTTGGAATGAGCAGAATGAATCATGGAATCATGGAATGGGTTGGGTGGGAAGGGAGCTGAATCCCAGTTCCATGGGCAAAGACAATTTTCATCATCCCAGGTGGATCCAAGTCCATCCATTCTGGCCTTGGACACTCCCAGGGATCCAGGGGCAGCCACAGCTGCTCTGGCAATTCCAGACAAGCCAGGATTTCCTTCCCAACATCCCAGCCCAAGCTCCCCTTTCCCACTGGGAAGCCATTCCCTGGCTCCTGGCCCTCCATGCCTTGTCCCCAGTCCCTCTCCAGCTCTCCTGGAGCCCCTTCAGGCCCTGCAAGGGGCTCGGAGCTCTCCCTGGAGCCTTCCCTTCTCCAGGGGAACATTCCCAGCTCTCCCAGCCTTTGTCCAGAACAGAGGGGCTCCAGAATCCTGGAATGGTTTTGGTTGGAAGGGACCTTAAATCCCATCCCATTCCCCCCTCTCCATAGGCAGGGACACCTCCCACTATCCCAATCCCATTCAAGGAGCTTGCGGACGAGCATTCCACAACTCCCACAATTCCTGGACTCATGGAATGATTTGGGCTGGAAGGGACCTTGAAGATCCTCCAATTCCCACTCCTATGGACACAATCCATGGGGAGAGGGCCATTCTCACCTTGAATTCCCCCACAACTGAGGGGTCGTCGCTGGAATCCTGGGATCTCCCCCGGAACAGTTTGAAGGTGTGGCAGAAGTCAGAGAGATGCTCAAATTCCTCCACGTTTTCCAGCTCTGTCTCGTAGATCTGAGGAGGAAAAGATGGAGCAGGGAAAAAATTCAAAGTAAATCCTCCAATCCTAGGAAAATTCAACCCACTGGGAGAAATTTCCAGCAATTTCCCCCCTTATTTCCCTCTGGGACAGTGAGGAGAGGAGAATTTTGGAATCCCACAATAAATTCCAGCCCATCCTAATGACCCTGACAAAGCCAAGGTCTCCTGGAGAGTTTTTCATGGATAGAGACCTTCCAGGTGGGAATATTTTCCTTAAAACCAAGGAAAATCTTCCCTATTTGGGCATTTGCTTTAAATTTAGGATTTCTTTTGCCTGAATCTCCCTCTTCCCTGAGAAATCCCTGATTTTCCTCATTCCCAAACCCTCCCCAGGGATGGCAGTTCCCCACTCCCTCCGCCACTTCCCAAGGGAAAATTTCCAGGAGTTTCCTGAAGAAAACAGGATTTTCCACACTGGGGAAAAGGTTTTGGGGTTTTTTGAAGCAGGATGGAAAAAAAGCCTAAAATACCAAGGAAATCATGGACAGTGGAATTCCATCCGACGGAAGACACCCACCTTCAAGGTGTCGAATCCCTTTTCCAAGTAATATCCACATTTTTCCCTCTCTCCCGTGGAAGCGTAAAATTTGCTCCACCAGTCGATGAATTCCTCCTCCTGCAGCCAGAGATCCCAAAGTTACTCCTTTTCCACAAGGAAAATCCCGGGAAAACAGCAGCAGCAGCTCCCAGATTTGGGGAGCGAACCCTGCATCAACCCCATCCCTGATTTCCAGGTTTTTTGGGATGCTCCCAGTCCAAATCCAGCTGTTGCGGCCCCTGGGGGTATTCCCAAGAGGATGATTCCCCATGAGAAGATGAGGTAGAGCTCCAAGAAGAATATTCCAAGAATTCGGAGCATTTTTAGGGAATTTTTGACCATTAGGAGGATGGTTTTCCTGGGATTTCCATGCAGGGAATTAATTTAACTCCCGTGTTAACAGCCTGAAATGTCCCAATTTTAGACTTTCCCTGGAATTTTTGGGGATTTGGGAGACAGGGATTGACTTCCTGGTTGTATCCCAGCACCTCCCAACCTCCCCATCCCAACAAAACCTGCGGATAAATGAACAAATCCATAAAATTCCCATCTTTCCATTAAGACCCAACAGTCTCTGGAAGGACACGACCCTTGGTTGTAAAAAACCAGGAAAATCCCATAAAACCTCGGCTCCCACCATCACCCATTGCCTCATTCCCAGTGTGAACCATTCCAGCTCCAAGGATGCTGCTCCAAGAGGAAAACCGGCCATGCTGGCTCAACAATTCTATAGATTTTACAGAAATTCCATTTTTGAGATCGCTTTGCTGGCAGTCCACGGAAAATTCCTGCAAAATCCTGGTGTCTCCTTACAGGAGGCCACAGAATTCTAGCTCCCTGCCCTCATGGAGGATTCCAAATGGAATTTTACCAGATTTATATCTGAAGCAAATGGAGCAGGATTTAATGGATAGACATTGGATTTAATTGGAATATTCCCGAAATTCACTGCGAGGCTTTGGCAACCTCGGGGGTTTTTTTGGGAAAATCCAAATTTTCCTTCCGTCACTTCCAATTTTATCGCTTAAAACCTCCACTCGGACATCGTGACATTCTACAGGTATTGGGATACAAGGAAAATGCTTGGATTCATCCCAGGACTTACCCACGGAATCTTCTGCAGCCCCGAGGGAAAAAACTGGATTAGAGATTTTGGTGGATTTTGACCAATATTCCAAGAAAAAAGAGGGGCGGGGGGGAAAAACAACTAGGGAAGCGGAGTGGCTGGAGTGTGAACGGCGATGGATATGATTCCATTTGGGAATGGGAAAGCCATGGAAAGCAATGGATTGGCAAAGGATAGATTGAGGGATTTCATTTATCCAGGAGATGGATAAAATTCCCTCCAGGTATCCCAAACCACTTCCAGGGGTTTATCCTGGTTATGGCACAGAGGATCTCTGGGATCGGGATCTGTGCTCCTTTTTCAGCTTTTTCATGGATCCCACTGGGCACAGCCCACGGGTGGGCATCCGGTGTGGATAAATTTATTCCCAAGTGACCAAATCCGCAATTTTTTATGGAAAAGGAGCTTATACCCACCTGGAAAGCTGCTGCCATGATTATCCAGAGGTTTCCTGTCTCCCAATCCCTGTTCCCTCCCTCTTCCTTCTCATCACCCTTGAACTCCAACCCTTTTCCCAAGAGGGACCCATCCTTTGGATATCCTGGGAAAACCTGATCATTTCCCCTGATCCCGTCATCCCAGGAGCTACAGCAGCTCCGAGAACAAAGCCTGGCTGGAGGGAGGAGAATTTCTCCTCTGGAAAAAAATCCTGGCTGTGAGGGTGGGGAGGGGCTGATCTGGAATTGCCAGAGAAGCTGTGGCTGCCCCTGGATCCCTGGAAGTGTCCAAGGCCAGGATGGATGGACTTGGATCCACCTGAGATAATGAAAATTGTCTGTGCCCATGGAACCGGGATGAGATTTGAGATCTCTTCCCACCCAAAACAGTCCAGGATCCTACAAACCCCAGCTGTGGCAATCCAGCCCTGGAGATTTCTCTGGGAATGCTTTCCCCCCTCCCCAGTGGTGGTGCCATGGGCTGGCTCCCAACTGGGAATATCAAAACCATCAGGAACATTCCAGGGGGGACAGCACTGGGAACCATTCCCAGGAGGAGCCATCCAACACCCAGAGCTTTTCCAAGGAACGGTAACCGGAGAAGCTGTGAAATGTGGGCTTGGATTGGGAAGGAGCAAACACAGCAAACAACCAATTATCCCAAATAGTTCACAGACACGGATCGGCTGGAATTGGCTCCACTAGGCTCCATTAACGTGTCCCGGGATGGGGGATTTGCGTGTCCGACAGGGAAAGGAGCATGAGCCGGAGGAACAGAGGAGTAACTGAGGAGTAACCCCCTTGCAGGGCTCCTCAGCAGGGAACGGAGGCACAGGGGTGTCTGAGAGTCCCTCCTGAGCTCCCCTCCTCCAGGAGATGCCCAGGAATTACGGAATTATGGAATGGGAAGGGACATGAAAGCTCTTCCCATTCCATGGGCAGGGACAACTTCCATTATCCCAGGTGGATCCAAGCACCATCCAGCCTGGCCTTGGACACTTCCAGGGATCCAGGGGCAGCCACAGTTTCTCTGGGAATTCCATCCCAGCCCCTCCCCACCCTCCCAGCCAGGAATTCCTTCCCAATATCCCACCCACCCCTGCCCTCTGGCACTTTCCCCCTTTTCACTAACGCCCCAGCCGGAGGCAGATCCCAGTCAACCCAGGACCCCCCTCACATGCTCCGCACTGGGCTGGAATTTTTTGGATGGAAAACCTTTTATCCAAAGATTTCCCCGGCTGCAGCCCCTGGGCCTCATTCCCGGCGTCTGCTTCTGTGCAAAGCTCTGGAGCTATAAAGGACGAGGAGAGGGGAAGGAAGATGGGAACACAGTTTTCCAAATTGGGACCATTTTCCCAAGGAAACATTCCCAGTTTTCTGTGACCTGGGGTTTATCACATTGACTCCCATTCCTGGAAGATCCTGAAAAAACCAGGACAACGGGATGGTTTATTCCTGCCTAATACTCCCTAAGTTTTATTTTCAATTAATGTTTTGCAGCTTTTCCCTCCTTTTTTATTTTTTTCATGGATTTTATTTGTCCTAAACCAAAATCATATCCATGGAAATTAAAAATGTGGATGAACAGCAGGATGAGTGGGTTATTTTGGGAATTTTTGCTTCCATAGCCGGGATTCTGAACCATCGGTCCTCTCTGGGATAGAGAAATCCATCCATTGGATAGTATTCGGATCCCTGGAATTGTCCAAGGCCAGGTTGCAATGGGCTTGGAGCAACCTGGGAGAGTGGGAGGTGTCCCTGCCCATGTAAATTGTGGAATGGGATGGGATTTAGGGTCCTTCCCACCCAAACCATTCCATGATTCCATCGGGAATCTAATCAGGATGAATTTGGGATACAGAGAATTGCTCCTCTGAAGCATTATCCCTGCCAAGGCAAAGCAGCCCCACTGCCCTCCCTATAAAACCCAGGAATATCCCAACATCTGCTTTTCTCATGTAAAAGACACAAAGGGAGCAGGAAAAGGGAAGGGATCCTTAAATCCCATCCAGTTCCGTTCCCTGTCATGGGCAGGGACACCTCCCACTATCCCAGGGGAATCCAACCTGGCCTTGGACACTCCCAGGGATCCAGGGGCAGCCACAGCTGCTCTGGCAATTCCAGACCAGCCCCTCCCCACCCTCACACACAGCAATTCCTTCCCAACATCCCACCCCAAGCTCCCCTTTCCCACTGGGAAGCCATTCCCTGGCTCCTGGCCCTCCATGCCTTGTCCCCAGTCCCTCTCCAGCTCTCCTGGAGCCTCTTTAGGCCCTGCAAGGGGCTCGGAGCTCTCCCTAGAGCCTTCCCTTCTCCAGGGGAACATTCCCAGTTCTCCCAGCCTGGCTCCAGAATCCTGGAATGGTTTGGTTGGGAAGGGACCTTAAATCCCATCCAGCCATGTTCAGGGACACCTCCCAGTATCCGAGGTTGCTCCAAGCCCCAGTGTCCAACCTGGCCTTGGACTTCCAGGGATATGGGGCAGCCTCAGCATTCCTGGGAGCTCTCACTTTCCCTGGATTCTCCCCACATCCTAATAAACAGAGCCCAGGATCTGGGATGTAGAACATCCTGTGGAGCTCTGTGGGATCCAATCCTGAATCATCCCAAAATCCAAGTTCCCCCTCTGGAATCCCATGGCCATTCCTGGGGCTCTGAGCTCTCCCTGGGTCCTTCCCTTCTCCAGGGGAACATTCCCAGCTCTCCCAGCCTTTCCCACATCAGAGCTGCTCCATCCCTCTGATCATCCTGGTCCCACCCCTGGATCTCTCCCACATTGCCATGTCCTTCCTGCGCTGGGATCACAGAGCTGGAGGCAGAATTCCTCCCAAAACCACCCTGATTCCCTTTGGTGAGTGGAAAACCCAAGGAGATGCCAGCAGCCAGCTGGAATCCCAATTTCCTAAGCAGCAAGTAGGATTTTTCCTGGAAGAAAACACCTCCTTCCATTTAAATCCACACATTGCCATGGATTCAGGTCATTAATTATGCAATTCATTAATTAAGCAATTAATTAGCAATTAGAAATTAAGCGATACCTACATGAGGCGGGGCCCGGGAATCCGGGATGTTAATTAGTGCTGAGCTCGGCAAACCCTCGGAAAGCTACAAATTAAAATGATCCGTTATCCAAGGAATTTCGGGAACTGGGATGAATGCGCAATTTGAGAGAAATTAAAGGGATTAATCCGAACGAATATTCCCAACCCTGCAGTTTCCAGGGGTGAGTAAACTTTGGGATGAGTGAGGGGTTGGTTTTTAGGGATGTTCGGCAAAAAAGATGGAATGAGGTAGAGGAAAAATGGGATTATTAAAGGGGAAAAATATGGAAAAGCTGTTAGTAATTCCCAGTGGAGGAATTCCCAATGGAGAAATTATCCGGGCTTTTCCCTGGATACCGAGGGCTGCAAACACAGGGAGTTATCCCAGGATCCAAGGAAGGATCTGAGCCGGGGGGGTTAAGAAAGGGATTGGGAATGCTCAGGATGAAATTCCAGGTCCAAGCCCAGCTCATCCTCACCAAACCGAAACCCGGGATCACTTCCACGGGCAGGAAGCAGCAGCACTGCTCCTGGATTCCAAGGGTTGATCCCTTGGAGGTGGAACAGGCAGAAAAATGAGAGGTTCTTCCCAGAAAATGGCTGGGTTTGAGGTTCAGGCCAATCCCGACAGCATTCCCAGTTATCCAGCTCAGGCTGCTTCCCAAAATGTTGCTCTGATCCCATCAAATCCAGACTGGCATCCTTGGGCCAAACCCCGCAATTTCTGGCTGTTCCATAGGGAAAAGATTCCCTGAGGATCATTTTCCACCAGGATTCCCTCACGGCTCCCAGAGGCTGCTGGGAACGGCTCCTTTCCAGCCGATTTATCCAGGAGCAGAGGGAACAAATCCCTGCTCATGCCACGGAGCTGTGAAAGTCCTTCCCGAGCCTCTTCCCATGGGAATGAACCCTTGGAAAACACCGGG
The DNA here is from genome assembly GCA_013397115.1 of Edolisoma coerulescens. NCBI lineage: Eukaryota > Metazoa > Chordata > Aves > Passeriformes > Campephagidae > Edolisoma > Edolisoma coerulescens. Next base: position 40,806 of record VWZW01005339.1, on the reverse strand, counting down.
AGCAGGCAGGACAAGGCCTGATCCAGCAGCCTCTTCCACAAATTCCGCCTTTCCAAAGCCCCACTCCGTGTCCTTCTCCCAAAGGACCAAACTGGATGGGATTAGCCAGGAAAAAACACTTTTCCATGATTTTTAGGAGGATTTTCCTCACTTCGGGGGACCGGGATGTGATTCCCCTGCACTTAAACTCCAGCTGAACTCCTGATCCCTCCTGGATGAGATGGATAACGCTCTCCCAAACCTTGGAGCAGAGGGATTTCACCTCTGGTTGTTTTCCCGATTTTCCAGGGGAAAGCAACAAAGGGATCCTTTGTTCCGAGCATCCATCGGAGCAGGGAGCAAAGCCAGGCTTGGCAAGGAGGGAGAAAAACTCTGGAGCCACACAAGGAAATGCATCCATGAAAAATCCTGGCTCCTGCTTCCAACGGCTCTGCTGGAAGACCCCTGGACACAAGCTGCTGGCTTGGGATCCACCCCTTTTCCCGGGAAGGAGGAGCGGGATAGTCCCTGCCAGCCGGGATTGCTCCTTGACCTCCCAAATCTGGCCCTGGATGGGCAGAAGGATCCCGATGGTCCATCCACACCCTGATCCACGGTCATTTCCAGGGCCAAAATTCCAAGGTGGGAATTTTGGGTTGGCTTTCCAGGAAGAAGCTCCCTCCTCTCCCGAAATACCGGGAAAAACAAGGAAAGAAACAATGGGAGAAGGACTAATCCGGGGTCAAACGGAAGAATTCCATTCACAGCAGGGGGGTTGTTTGGGAAATGGTTTTTCCAGGAAAAAAAATGCCAGAATTTTCCACTTTGGAATGGTTTTGACACATCCCTCTCCCCCTTTTCTTCCCATTTGAACTCTTCCCTAAATTTGATCCGAGCTTGGAGATGTTTCCAATAAAATTATCCCAGGGAATAAAGCTCCAGGATTCCAAAGCTCTGTCTCATTCCTTCCTCTGGGATTTTGGGAATGGGATCCCCCATTCCTGGGAGCAGCTCCAGGGGGTGTAAAGGGAGGTGTGTCCCTATCCAGAGGTTTTGTTCCCAAAGGAAAAAAACGGGAGGAGGTTTGCCACCAACGTGGTTTTCCATGAAAAATCATGGGAATCTGAGCAGAGAATTCCAGGGAATGGTGGGCACAGCCGATCCCACTCTGGGCATCCCAGGGTGTTCCCTCCATCCCGACCACTTGGAAAAATGGGAAAAACTGGGAATCCCACCAGTGGGAATGATCAGCACCACATTGTCCAAGCACTTCCAGCACCGGATAATGGGAGATCCCGATTCCGGATCATGGAAAACTCTAGATCCAGATCATGGGAGACCCCGGCTCCACATCCCAACTTGGGATCCAGCACTGGGTTCAGTCCCCAGAAAATTCCCACATTATTACCTCAGTTTTCTCCCAAGTTTCTCTGTCCTGGACTAAAAAAAGGGGGATTTATTACAAAAATTCCTGTTCCCAAATTCCAGTTTTTCCACGGACACACTTCAGTTACTTCCCTGATCCAAGACGAAGCTCAACCGTAAATTTTAAGGATAAATCCTTAAATGGGAAGCAAAAAGGAAGGAATGAGGTGGCTTTCCTGATTTCCCAATGCTCCAATTGGGAGCATTTTCGGAAGTTGCTTTTTCCTTTCCACACTTTTCACTGGAGCCAACTTTTCCCAAATTTCCTGTCCGGTTCCTCATGGAGACTGAAGGATTCCAGGACAAGATCCCAACGGAGCTGTGAATGGGATCATGGAATCCTGGAATGGTTTGGGTGGGAAGGACCTTAAATCCCATCCCATTCCACCTTTTCCATGGGTGGAATCTCCTACTATCCCAGATTTCTCCAAGCCCTGTCCAACCTGGCTTCGGACACTTCCAGGGATGAGGATTTGGAGTGAGCGGGGAATGAATCCCACAGGATTTTTGGGAATTTCAGCCAAATTCCTGATTCTCAGCTTGATGTGGGACCCAGCTGGAGCCCGCCTTGGGATACACCACAAATATCCAACAGCGCCAGAAAATCCTTGGGAATAGAACCCCGAGGAGCCACCAGGGAGATGGAAAAGAGCAGGATCCATGCCCAGGATCTTCCCAGCGTGGCTGCGTTTTCCGTACCTGGATGGGAATCAGGGGCTCTTTGTCGTCGATGTCGATGAGGACGTCGTCCCTGGGCGTGAGGCTGACGTCATCTGCAACCGGAGCGGGGCATGATCCCGGGATTTGGGAATCCCGGAGACCAGAAACCTTGGGATCAACCTCCAGGAGTTATCCCAGTTTCTCCCAGATCCATCTCCATCATCCCAACCTGTCCCAGATCCTTCCCACCACCCAGAGGTCATTCCCATGATCCCTATCCCATCCACACCCTCCACCATCCAAAGCTCATATCCATGTTCCCAAACTCATCCCAGACCCTTCCCACCACCCAAAGGTCATTCCCATGATCCCAACCTCTCCCAGATCCTTCACACCACCCAAAGGTCATTCCCATGATCCCAACCTCATCCGAGACCATTCCAACTATCCAAAGCTCATCTCCATGATTCCAACATCTCCCAGATCCTTCCCACCATCAAAAGACTTTTCACAGACTTTTCATCCAGACTTCTCACATCATCCAAAGTTCATCTCCATGATCCCAACGTCTCCCAGACCCTTCCCACCATCCAAAGTTGATATCGAAGGTTTCAACTTCATCCAGACCATTCCCACCACCCAAAGCTCATCTCCATGATCCCAGTCCAATCCAGGGCTCCAAAGAGTTGGGAGAGGGACTTCAGACAAGGACACGGAGTGCCAGGACAAGGGAGAATGAATTAAACTGAAGGAGGGGAGATTTAGATGGGATATTGGGAAAGAATTCCCAGCTGTGAGGGTGGTGAGGCCCTGGGCTGGAATTCCCGGAGAAGCTGTGGCTGCCCCTGGATCCCTGGAAGTGTCCAAGGCCAGGTTGGACATTGGGGCTTGGATCTACCTGGGAGGGTGGGAGGTGACCCTGAACTTGGATAGGGTGGAATGGGATGGGATTTAAGGTCCCTTCCCACCAAAACCATTCCAGGATTCTGGAGCCCCTCTGCTCTGCACAAAGACTGGAAGAGCTGGGAATGTTTCCCTGGAGAAAGGAAGGCTCCAGGGAGAGCTCAGAGCCCCTTGCAGGGCCTGAAGGGGCTCCAGGAGAGCTGGAGAGGGACTGGGGACAAGGGCTGGAGGGACAGGAGCCAGGGAATGGCTTCCCAGTGGGAAAGGGGAGCTTGGGGTGGGATGTTGGGAAGGAATTGCTGTGTGTGAGGGTGGGGAGGGGCTGGTCTGGAATTGCCAGAGCAGCTGTGGCTGCCCCTGGATCCCTGGCAGTGCCCAAGGCCAGGTTGGACACTGGGACTTGGATCCAGCTGGGATAGTGGGAGGTGTCCTTGTGTGGAACTGGATGGGTTTGAAGATCCATTCCCACCCAAACCATTCCATGACTCCATGAAGGACACAAATCCTGATATTCCCACGTACCTGGCTGCTCCTGGGGCACTCCTGTGTCCTTCTGGAAGGGATCCCAATAGAATTCCTGGAGGGAGCGGATTGTGCACTGGCCCACCACGGGCCGCCGGCCGAAGGGGCGGTTGTCGATGATCTTCAGGATGATGGGGGGGCTGTAGAGGCTCTCCTTGGGAAGACGCTATGGGAACAGGGAAGGGAAGAGGTAATGAGGCTGGAAAACGAGGGTAGAGGTTCTGCAGCACCCCAAAAAAACCAAGGGCAGAGTTAACTTCTCCAGAAGATCCCATTTTATGGAATTTTTAGGTCCTTCACCATAAAATCCATTTTTGTGGGACTCTGAGGTCCTTCACAAGATCCGTTTTTATGGAACTTTGAGTTCCTTCACCAGAAGATCCATTTTTATGTAACTTTGAAGGCCCTTCACCACAAGACCCGTTTTTATGGGACTCTGAGGTCCTACACAAGATACATTTTTATGGGATTTTAAGGTCCTTCACACGATCCATTTTTATGGGACTTTGAGGTCCTTCACCCCAAGACTCATTTTTATTGGACCTTGAGGTCTTTCCCCACAAGATCCCCTTTTTATAGGACTTTGAGGTCCCTCAACACAAGATCGCATTTTTATGGGACTTTGAGGTCCTTCACCACAAGATCCACTTTTATGGGATTGTGAGGCTCTTCACCACAAAACCCACTTTTATGGGATTTTAAGGTCCTTCACCCCATTTTTGAGGACTTTCCCTTCACCCTGCACCACCCTGCACCACTCCAGCCCCACCAGGACCTCACCACTTCCATGAAGAGCACGCAGATGTCGAAGTTGGGGTTCTTCTTGACGTTCTTGATGACGCTGGACTGGACGCGCTGCCCCCCGCACTCCACCAGCAGGCTGGGTGAGGTCACACTGGCCAGCTGGAAGCTCTTGAGGTTCCTCAGGCCCCAGGCCAGGATCTGTGGGATGAGAGGACACCAAATCCTGAGCCAAACTTCTGCTCCCAGGTTTCCATGGAGCTCGTCAGCAATGGAGGAGAACCTGGAGGTTCAACCATGTAGGACAAGCAGCAGTGGAATTATGGAATCCTGGAGGTTGGAAAAGACCTCCAAGGTCATCGAGTTCAGCCTGTGATTGATCCACATTTCAGCACCAGGAATTCCTTGGATACTTCCAGGGATGGGGACTCCAAACCTCCCTGGGCACTTCCAATGCCTGCCCACCTTTTCCGTGAGGAAATTCCTCCTGATGTCCAACCTGAACTTCATCCTTATCCCACCCCTTGTTCCCTGGGAGGACATCCCAGCCCCTCCAGCTCCACCTTCTTGTCAGGGAGTTATGGACAAGCAGAAAGTCCCCCCGGGAGCCTCCTTTTCTCCGGAATCTCTGGATCCCATTCCTGGCTCTCATTCCCTGATCCCGCAGGATTCCCGGCTCACCTCGATGGCTGTGCGCTGCAGGACGGGTTTGATTCCCTGTGGGACCATGTAAATGTTGGGCTCCCGCTGGGGCGGCGGATAGGGAAGGTCGGAATCCGCGGACTGCGGGAGCGGAGAGGGAAAGGAAACATCAAGAAGCGCCAGGATGGGATAACAACCCCTTTTCCATGTTGGATCCACCCGGCGTCTCCATCTCTGCCAATCTCATCTCTCCCGAGAAATCCAGGACAGCCAGAGGAAGGAGATGAGGAATGGCGGGATGGAGGTGCCAGAAAAGCAGTTTTATCCCTTTGATCCATCCTGGAGAAGATCCAACATCACTGAGCTTTTCCCAGAGGATCTGCCCTCCAAGGTTCTATGTTTTTTAGGGAATGATGGGATGAAACCACCTCTATCCCGTCCCGGGATCGCAGCAGGATGAGGAGAGGGATGAAGCAGCAGCAGCAGGGTCGTAGTTGGGCGATTCCTGAAAAATTTAGTGGGAGCAGCGTTTTGGGATGGGGGATTGGCATTGCCTCTGGATGTGGGAAGGGGCTGTGGCTCATCCTGCAGTTCATGGATAATCCACAAATCCGTGGGATAGGACTCGGGTAAAACTGCCTGGGAATTCCAACAGGATCATCCCAAATCTGGGAGGCAGCTGAGGAATTCCCAATTTGCCTTCCTGGACAAGGAAAGCAGGAGCCAGAATTCCTCCCCTCTTCTTTTCCTGCATCTCCCAGAGCCCCCCAAAATGAGGGAATGAAAGCAAAACCTCTGGAAATCCATCCCAGGAGCCTGGAATCCTCTCCTGGCTGGAATTTTATCGGATTCAATGAAGTGCGGGTGCATTTTAATTCCAGGATTGGGTCAGGGATTGGCTCTCCAAAGGGATTTTCCACAGTGGCACATGGAAAATCATGGAATCATGGAATGGTTAGGGTTGGATCCTTAAGGACCATCCAATTCCAACCCCCTTTCCCACAAAATTCCAAGCCTTAGTTTTCCTTGGGAATTGCCAATGGTTCCTGAGTCCAGCTGCTTGGCAGCCAAAGGTTTTTGGGAATTCCATGTAGGAGAAGGTGCCTGGCATTCCCACATGGAGCAGCCACTCCTCCATCCCATGATCTGGGCGCTTCCGGGGATGGTTAGTGCTGGCAGGGAATGGGAATTTTATCTGGGATAAACCAAAGGAGAAGGGAGAGCTGCAGAGAATTCCCACATTCCCTGGGTTACCTCTGGAACACTAATTCCCCAAAAAAAATTCATTTCAGGCTGCTCAGGCCCAAAATCATGGAATGGTTTGGCTTGGAAGGGATTTTAGTGATCAATCCTTTGGCAAATCCAAAGGGAATTCCTTGGAAAAGAGCTCCTGCCCCCTCCATCCTCTCCAGGATCAATTTGGATTTGAACTCTGCATCATTCCAGGGTTTTTTCAGTCCTTCCTGCTGCTCTCCCGGTGGTTTTCCAGGCGTTCTCCTGGATCCAGCTGAATGCCAGAGGATGGAATGTTCCACATGATGGACAGGAATGAGCAGGGAATGCCGGGAATGAGAAGGGAGGAGGGAGGGATCAGGATGGGAGCGGGAAAAAGCAATTCCCAGCCCAAGCTGGCTGGAGGGAAGAAAATCCATAAAAATCCTGCTGGGAGCCGGGATGGGCTGAACAAGGATAAATCAGAGGGAATCCGGGTGGAAAGGAGCTCCGGAGGTCACGGAATCCAAGCCGGATTTGGATCCAGGATGAGTGAAAATCAACACAGATGAAGTCAAAAAAAAAGGCTGGAAAAGATTCCCGGTTTAAACGGAAGGTGGGGTGCAATCCGAAGATAAATCCCAGAGTTTGGTGGGAATTCAGCCCCAAAGGCCATTCCCAAAAAAAAAAAATGGAGAAGGATGGAGCCATCCCGGTCCCTCAGGAGCATCCGTGAGGCACCGGAGACTCCGGCTGGCACCAGTCCTTGGGATGAAGCCTCAGGAATTTTGTGGGGATGGGGATCCCGCGATCCTGATCTCCCTGAGAGGCTCTGCTGGGATTTTCTTGGATTCTGGGAATGGGGAAGGAAGGGAGGAGAGCGATACCCATTGGAGGAGCCCCTCGGAGAACAAGGCGGGAATGCAGAGCTGTGGAATGCCCCATCCCAGAATTCCGGCGGTGGGAAGAGACGGAGGAAAAAGAGGAGAGAGATGATTATGGACACATGGAACACTGGGATGAGCTCCTGAGGAACGGCAGCTTGGGTGGGAAAAAATCTTGGAAAAATTGTGTTTATCCCATCCAATCCAACCTTTCCCGGGAATTGGCTCAGGTCTTTCCGAGCTCGTCTCCCAGATTTTGGGATTAATGGCTCTGAGGGCCACCACAACATTCCAAGAGTTGTTCCCTTTCCCTGCTGGGAGTTTTCCAAGATCCCAGCTCTTGGTTCAGCCTGGGATCGGCTCCATGGGATGCACAAGGATAAAGTCTTGGAAAGGTTGGGATCCTGGGTGTGGAATCAGAATCATGGGAATGATGGAATCATGAAAGAGTTTCCATTGGAAAGCTCATCCCATTCCATGGGCAGGGAAGCTTCCACCCCATCCAACCTATCCTGGAATTTTTCTGGGAAATGGGACATGAATGTTTCCTTGGGAACAACTGGAACATTCTGGCACATCCTTGATTTACGGCGAATTCCCTATGGAAAGTCTGGAACTGGGATTTCCCAAGGCCAGGCCAGCATTCCGGCTCTGGCATTCCTGGCTTGGAAGGATGGGACACCTCATTCCAGAGGATAAATGGATCCCAACATTCCCAGCCACGGGGAAAAGCCCATCCTGATGGGGGTCACTCATATTCCCAAAATCTCGATGCTCCTGGCTCGATCTATCTGGGGGAAAAGGGGATTTCCCAGGGAAGCAAATTTTAACAATTCCAAGATGAAAAACAAGGAATTCCCAAAGACTCACCTCATCCAGGCTGGAGGAAAGCTCGCTCTGGGAAAAGGAGGAGAGGACGGAATTAGAGGAATTCTCATCCCAAAGCCCCATCCCAAGGTTTATAACTGAAGGGAATCCTGGAATGATTTGGGTGGGAAGGGATCCTTAAATCCCACCCAATCCCACCCCCTTCCACTATCCCAGGTGGATCCAGCCTGGCCTTGGACACTGCCAGGGATCCAGGGGCAGCCACAGCTGCTCTGGCAATTCCAGACCAGCCCCTCCCCACCCTCACACACAGCAATTCCTTCCCAACATCCCACCCCAAGCTCCCCTTTCCCACTGGGAAGCCATTCCCTGGCTCCTGGCCCTCCAGCCCTTGTCCCCAGTCCCTCTCCAGCTTTCCTGGAGCCCCTTTAGGATCCAAGATTCCCCTTGAATTTTCCCTTCTCCAGGGGAACATTCCCAGCTCTCCCAGCCTGGCTCCAGAGCCCTTGGAGCATCTCCACGAGAGATCTGCTGGATCCTGGAATGGGATAAATCTGCCCTGTCAGGAAGGAGCTGCTCCATTCCCAGTTTTCCTTATCAGTGAGGAAAACTGGAATGTCTATGCTGGAATTCCTTCATCCTAAAAGAATTCCCTAGGACGGGATGGAGGGATTGCAGCAGGGCTGGAAACGGGATCCAAATCCCTGGGAAAGCCGGGAATGGTGCTGGGCTATTCCCAAGGATAGAGGAGTTTCAAGGAGGAGTCGGGAATTACCTCAAATCCAGGGATGTGATGGACAGCCGGCTGCAGGGAGAGAACACAATTCCCATTAACATTCCCGATATTCCCAGTGCTAATTCCCATTTATCCGGCAGAGAAACTTCAGCCCCTTCCATTCCCAGCTCCAAAAATCCTGGACTCTCATCTGGCCAGGAAGCACCAAATCCTCATCCCGGATGATTCCCGCCAGGATCAAACAGCTCCTCCAGGAGCACATCCTGTTCCAAGCCTTTGCCAAGGCCTTTCCCACCCGCTTCTGAGGGAATGAGGAGGAGGAAGAGGCCACGTGTGGCGATTTGGGGCCTTTTCCTGGTGTTTGTGTTGGGATTTCTAGGGAAGAGGGAATTGTGGGATTCCCATTCCCAGATAAACCTCCCAGGGCTGGGAATGAAAAACAGGATGGAGGGATTGAGCTTCCCAATCCATCCATTTTCCCTGGCAGCCATCGGAAAAGCTGGAGTGGCTTCAGCTCTCCTGAACCCACTCCAGAAATAATTCCAAGGAAAGGGCAGCATTCCTTAGGGATTTGGCAATTCCCACCTCCCTCGATATCCCTGAAACCCCCCCAGGATTTGTCCTAGGCGAGATGGATCCATCCAGCCCATCCCACCTGGAATTCTGCAGTTTTCCTTCGGGCCAACCCCAAACCACCTCTTTTCCCAGCTGGAAAAACCTCAGCCTATGGAATTATCCCTCAAACATGGACAAATCCAAAATCCCTGTAGCTCTTCCCGCTCTCCAAAGGACGAAACCCAACACCTGGCAAAGGTCGGATCCTGGAGAAGAACCAGAATTCCGGAGCATTCCAGGCTTGGGGATGGATCTCACCTTTTCCCGCTGGATCAGCTCAAAGGCTGCCAGGAGCTCCCCGACATTCCGACCGGATTTGAGGACGGGATACCAGGAGAGCCGGGGCGAGCGCTCCAGGCTGGGCCGGCAGATGCAGCGTCCCATGAATTCATCCGCGCCCTGGAAAGAGAATCCCGGGATTTGGGATCGTCCTTCCCATTCCTTTTCCCGGAAAAATCCATCCTCCCCTCAGCCAAAAATCGGGACCAAGGGATGAGCTGTTATGGAAATGGGGCAGGAAAATGAATGGATCGGTGTCCACAGAGCCTCCGGTTTTCCAGCTCCTTCCCGGAATTCCTAAGGCTGGAAATGCACTTTCTTTGGAAATTTGCATTAAAAGGAGGAATTCCTATCCCAGGTTTTCCAGAGCAGGAACTCGGAGCCTTAAGCAGCTCCTAAAAATCCCATTCCCTGCTCCGCACTGGGATCTTTGGGATCTTTCCCACTTCCTGCTGGGAATGAGTAGAAAAGAGGGAAAAAACATTCCTGAGATATCCCCAAGCCCTTCCCGAGTATTTTCCAAGTGCTTTTCTCCTGAATTCCCCCCAGTGCTCAGGACAGGCTCCAGCCTGGTTTTTTCAGGAAAAAACCTCAATTCCTGTCACCCATCCCCAAAATTCCACCATTCCCAGGCCCTTTGGACACGGCAAACAGCAGAGGGTGTTTCCCTAATTCCATGACTGCTTCGAACCTTATCCCAACGTTTTTCCCTGAGGAAACTCCATTAATTTTCCCACTTTAAATGACACTGATGAAGCTCAACAAAAGGGACCTCAAGGACACCATGGGATTTTCCCTGGAATTTTACCCTCTGGAATATCCACCTCAAAGCCTGAACCACCCAGAGATGTCGGACATCACATTCCAGAGGCTGGGGAATTCCCAGCAGGAATTCCCACACTCACATAGGTGTCGTGGTCATAGATTTCCACCAGGATGTTGGGAGGGGACTCGGCCACATCCCGAGAATTCCCAAAAATCTCGATCTCATAGAAGATCAGGGTCTGGTCCCAGGTGGGATTCAGGGTGTTCTTCTCCACCACCGTCTTCTGGCTCTGGTGCAGGAAGGACACGATGGCGTAGGGATCTGTGGGAATGGGATTCAGGGAATGGGATTCAGAGATGGAGCCGAGTTCCAGATCTTCCCGGAAGGCCAAGCTCCATCCAGAACCGGCTCCTGAAGGGTTTTGGGAGTTCTCAGCTCCTTTGATGTCCCCCTGAGGTCCTTCAGGTCTTGCTTGAGGAGAAAGGAGATGCTCAGGCCATTCCACCTGGAACTCGGCATTCCAACGGCAATCTGCTTGGTTTTCCAGGTGGTTTTCCAGCTGGGAAGGGTCAGTCTGAGAGTTGGGATTGTTGTAAAGATCCAGGGAAATCTTGGAGCCACTTCAGGGATTAAAGGGGCTCCAGGAGAGCTGGAGAGGGATTTGGGATAAGGGCTGGAGGGATAGGACCCAGGGAGTGGCTTCCCGCTGGGAAAGGGGAGATTGGGGTGGGATGTTGGGAAGGAATTCCTGGCTGGGAGGGTAGAGGAGCATCCCACACATTCCTGGATGAAGATCCCAGGAAAATCCCACACATTCCTGGGAGCTTTAATGGGAGCGAAAGGATGCAGATCCCAGGATTATCCCACACATCTCTAGATGCAGCTCCCAGGAACACCCCAAATTCCTGGATTCAGTTCCCCAAAATATCCCATACCCCTGGATTCAGATCTCAGGATTATCCCACATACATGCTGGATGTAGATCCCAAGAACATCCTACACCCCTGGATTCAGATTCCAGGAACATCCCACACATCCCTGGGAGATTTCCTGGGATCCAAAAGATACAGATCCCAGGATTATCCCACAAACCCCTGGATTCAGCTCCCAGGATTATCCCACACTCCTGGATTCAGATTCCAGGATTATCCCACACATCCCTGGATTCGGATCCGAAGAAGATCCCACACACCCCTGGGAGATTTCCTGGGATCCAAAGGATGCAGATCCCAGGTTTATCCCACAAACCTCTGGATGCAGCTCCCAGGAACACCCCAAATTCCTGGATTCAGATCCCAGAATTATCCCACACATTCCTGGATTCAGATCCCAGAATTATCCCACACATCCCTGGATTCAGATCCCAAGATTATCCCACACCCCCTGGAAGCGGGGCCAGCAGATCCCGGCAGCATTCTCTGTTTTCCCCCCTTTTCCCAGGAATCGGGGGGCCAGGGGATGGATTCCCCCTCTATCCATGTTAACAACCCAGGGCTGCTCAGACATTCCCAACAATCCACTCTGGGAAGAGCTTTTCCCGCTTTTTTCCAGCTGAATCCATCACAATAAACAAAAACTGCTGGATTTGGAGCTGCTTTTTCCCTCTTTTTTTCTTTTTTTTCCCCCATTTTTCCCTCCCTTCTCCTCCTTTTTTTTTTTCATGGAAGCCTCTCTAAAGCTCCTTTGTCGGGAACAGGGAATGTTTATTTTTCCAACAGCCGAGCCCCTTTTAATGAACTCCTTTATTCCCGGCAGCGGGAATCACAATCCCACATTGTGGAACTCGTGTTGTCCTTGGCCGGGATTTTTCCAAAGGAAAATGATTCCGGACTCTCCCCTCCCGGGCCATGAGCTCACCTCGCTCCCACCTCCTCATCCCTACAAGGAGCTTTTTGTGGGAATTCCAGGTGGGAGCAGACACTGGGGGATTGTTTGGATGCTCCAGGGTGTTTGTTCCCAAAAAATCTCATCATTCCAACTACCAGGAGAAGCAGGATTCCTTCAGGATCACAGGCCGGCTGAATCCCCAATTTTGGGATTATGCCTGTGTCCCATCCAGGATCCATCATTCCTGGGATGTGTTGTTCAAAGTGGGATTTAAATCCCAGAATTCTGAGGGAAATCCCATCCAAATCCCTCTGTAAATTCCCGTGGGAATCGGGCAGGGATAGCTCTGGAGGGATGTTGGATCTCTCCTGCCTGTGGATACTTTTCCTGGGATTTGGGACATTCCGGCTGATCCAGAGGTGGTGACATCCCCTTTTCCTGCATTTCCTGGGAAATCACCTGGCTGGGATGACCCAGCCCCCAGGGATGAGGATGTGGGATTTTCCAGCTGCCGGGATAATTCCCGGCATTCCATCACCCCTCAGTCACATTCCAAAGGGATGTTCCACCTACATCCAACCATCCAAGTGCCTCCAGCGCCAAAATCCCATGGATAAAAGGATTTCTCCTGCTCTGACTTCTTTCCTATCCCAAAAAACCCCAGCACGGGATGTTCTGACCACACCAGTGCAATCCTGGGAATTTCAGAAATCCCTGGAGCTGTGCTGGGAATGGTTGGAGCAGCAAGACATGAAAAACTCCTCCACAAAGCCCAGCCCCTGTTTTCCACCTGGAATCCCTTTTTTCCATGGAAATCTCCTTCCCAAATCCCCAAAACCCAGGGATTGCTGCTCTCCTGTCCAGCCGGGAGAAGGGGGATAATGAGGAATTATGGAATCATGGAATCCCAGACTGGTTTGGGATGGAAGGGAGCTTAGGGATCATCCAGATCCAACCCCATGGGCTGGGAACCTTCTACTGGATCAAATCCAACAAGGAATTTCCTCAGGATGCTGGAGAAAAAGGGGCCGGACTGTGCTGAGATCCTGATTAAATCCTGTCACCCTCTGGAATTTTCCCTGAGCGCATCCCATGGAAGTTTCTCCCTGTGCTCCATCACATCCAGCCTGGAGAAGGGAAGGCTCCAGAGATTCCTTGGAGGACATTGCAAGGCCTAAAGGGGCTCCAGGAGAGCTGGAGAGGGACTGGGGACAAGGGCTGGAGGGCCAGGAGCCAGGGAATGGCTTCCCAGTGGGAAAGGGGAGCTTGGGGTGGGATGTTGGGAAGGAATTGCTGTGTGTGAGGGTGGGGAGGGGCTGGTCTGGAATTGCCAGAGCAGCTGTGGCTGCCCCTGGATCCCTGGCAGTGTCCAAGGCCAGGCTGGACTTTTGGGCTTGGATCCCGCTGGGATAGTGGGAAGTGTCCCTGCCCATGGGATGATCCCTCTATTCCCAGAATTCCTCCTGGTGCGGATCCAGACTCACCGGAGAAGCTGTCCTTGTCCATGGCTATCAGATCCCGTGCCTGGTACAGGTAACAGCGCAGGTGGAATCTGTTCCCAGCTGCCGGAAAAACAGGAATCATGGAAAAGACGAGCACAGGGATGCTTTTCCATCAATCCCAGTCTCCCATCTGAGGGAATCCCAACTTAATCCCCCCAGGATATCCCAAGCACCGATCCCAGAGCCTGTGGATGTTCCCAGAAGCACCGTCCTCCCCTCCACCCTTTTCCCAATTTTCTTTTTCCATCTTTTTCCAGGAAAAGGATGGGAAACGCTTTTCCCACTCCCCTTGGATTCTCACAGTCAAAAATGCAGGAGATCGTGGGTCGGTTGACTCCGAAGCTGAGGGTGGATGCGGATTTTCCATCAGATTTTCCATCATCGCTCCTGTCGTCTGTCACTCCCCCCTGCAAGGAAAACAATGGAAAGCTGGGAATGCCAGGATCACCTGCAGAGCCAGGATTTCCCATGGGATGGGATCCTCCAGGGTGTCCAAGATGAGTCTGGGCTTCCAGCGCTCCCTGGAATCCTAACATTCAGGTTGGAAAAGTCCTTTGAGATTCCCAAATCCTCCTAATTGCCCCACTGGCCTGGGAATATTTGCGGGAAAAGCAGCCATTTCCAAAGCTGAGAATTCCCACCTGCAGATCCCAGGGGAAAAGGAGGAATAGGAATAATCCCGCTGGGAGCTCTAGGAGTGGGAGGCAGCCGGGATTCCCAGGATGGGAGCAGCTCATGGAAAACACCGCGGAGCTGCTTTTATCCTGAAGGCATCAACGCTGGATTGGAGCAGGGAAAAAGGGGGGAAAAATCCAAACAGGCAAGGAAAAAATTCCATGAAAACACAGAATGGGAGCTTTGTGCTGCTTTGGCTCCCATGGAATTCTTGGAGAAGCGGTGGATTGGGAAATCCAGAGCGTGGAGAAAGTCAGGATAGCAGGGAACAAACAGGGATAATGGGAAGCTGATAACGAGCGGCCGATAACATTCCCAGAACTCCCTGGAATCCTAAAATTCAGGTTGGAAAAGCCCTTGGAGATTCCTGAATCCTCCTAACTCCCCATTGGCCTTGGAATATTTCCGGGAAAAGGAGCGGTTTCCACACCGCAGAGCCGCTTTTATCCCAAAGGGATCAACGCTGGATTGGAGAGGAAGACAGAGCAGGGAAAAGGGGGGGGAAAATCCAATCAGGCAGGGAAAAAATGCCATAAAAACACAGAATGGGAGCTTTGTGCTGCTTTGGCTCCCATGGAATCATTGGAAAAGCAGCAGATTGGGAAATCCAGAGCGGGGAGAAAGTCGGGATAGCAGGGAACAAGCAGGAAGCTGATAACGAGTGGCCGATAACATTCCCAGGTGGAAATTGGGGAATGGGGGAAGCTGTTCCCTACCAGAGCCCCTTCCAAGGCGAAGACGGCTGCAGGGCCAGTGCGTTCCAGAGGCTCCATCCGGCGTCTCCAGCGGCGCCGGCGGAAGGAGTCGGAGCGGCGCTGTTGGAGGTGGAAGCGCCAGCCGAAGAGGGAAGCGTATTCCCAACCATCCCCATCCAGCTCCTCCTGCTTGTGCTGCCGGACAGGGATCACAGGGATCAGGTTTTCCAGGATCCACCCAAAAGCTGGATTTAGGTTTTTCGGGATGTCATCCCACTCCAGGTTTTTCCCTGTGTCTCCCCCATGTTGGAATAATGGAATGGAGTCATGGAGAGAATTATAGGAATATTTAGGTTGGGAAAGACCAAAAGGTCAGTGGGTTTAGGTTGGGAAAGGCCCTGGGGATCATCATGGAATGGTTTGGGATGGATCTTAAGGATCATCTCATTCCAGGCAGGGAAAAATTCCACTATCCCAGGGTGCTCCAAGCCCCAATGTCCAACCTGGCCTTGGACACTGCCAGGGATCCAGGGGCAGCCACAGCTGCTCTGGCAATTCCAGACCAGCCCCTCCCCACCCTCACACACAGCAATTCCTTCCCAACATCCCACCCCAAGCTCCCCTTTCCCACTGGGAAGCCATTCCCTGGCTCCTGGCCCTCCATGCCTTGTCCCCAGTCCCTCTCCAGCTCTCCTGGAGCCCCTTCAGGCCCTGCCAGGGGCTCGGAGCTCTCCCTGGAGCCTTCCCTTCTCCAGGGGAACATTCCCAGCTCTCCCAGCCTTTGTCCAGAGCAGAGGGGCTCCAGAATCCTGGAATAGTTTTGGTTGGAAGGGACCTTAAATCTCACCCATTCCTACCCTATCCATGTTCAGGGACACCTCCCACTATCCAAGGTGGCTCCAAGCCCCAATGTCCAACCTGGCCTTGGATGCTTCCAGGGATCCATGGGCTGGATTCTCTCAATCCAACCCTTAACCCTGCTGGATCCACCACTGGGAATTCAGCCTTTTACCAATCCCTGGGATGAATCCCATTTGGAATGGGATCACTGGGCTGGGGTTGAGCAAGGCTGGGGCCAGATCCTGCCCAGGCCTGTGGAGCTCCAGCAGCTCCACTTCCTGTCCCACTTTTCCCTTTGCCATCATCCTGATCCCTCCCGCGGCTCTGCCACCTCTGGAATTTCTTCCTGGATCATCCACCACAAGCCCAGGAAGGATTTTCCTCCCCAGATCCCATTGACATCCCCATGCCTTTGGAAACGGGGTGACAGTGGCCACAATTATCCCAAAAGATTTCTAGGAAGGGAGACAAGCNGGGGGGGTGAAGGAGGATTCCCGGCATTCCCGGTCCAATGGCACCATCTAGAGGGAAGCGGGATAGGAACAGGCTGGGAATATCGGCCTTCCCCCATTTCCCTGCACTCCAGAACATTCCTGGATGTCCCCATCCCACCCTGCATCCCAGTCAGTCCCTCTGGAACATTCTCCACCTCAGCGAATGTGTAGTTTTCCATGGAAAAGCTCAATGAGCCCCCCCAAAACTTCCAAGGAAAAGCTGATCCTGCCAAAACCTGGCAGCCACCCAGAGGGACAGGGCCACATCCTGATCCCGGTGTCACCTTTTCCCACCTTTCCCATGGTTTCCATGTGCTCCAGGTCGCGCCGGCGGAGCCGCACCCAGCGCCGGCGCCGGTGGGTGTGGAACATCTTCTCCGCTGGCACCCAGGCCTTGGGCTTGCGCTCCGGCGGGATCGTAATCCCGTATTCCCAGCCTTGGGAAGAAGGGAATACCTGGTGGAGGTGGGAGAAGAGCCCCCCCTGCACCGTGGCTCCCACCAGGAATTCCCAACAGTGAAGGTGTGGTCGAATCCCAACAAAATTTCCTGGTTGGATTTCCGTCCTTTCCATATCCCTCTGGAAGGGCCAGGGATGGATCCATGGCTCCAAATCCTGCCTTGGGGTCTCTTCCCTGCCTCCCTCCAGCCATTCCAACCCCTGGGAGCATCCCAGCGCTCTCCAGCCCGGCGTTTTCTGTTTCTTTTCCACCAGGATCCTCCCAGATTATCCCAGCATGGCCTTTGGGAATTCCCATCCCACAGGTCCAGGCAGAGCCAAGGGAAAAGGATCCCCCAGGGCCTGATCCCTTCTCCTGATCCAGCTCCCACAGCCATGGGAATGTTCTCATCCATAGACCATGGAAAGAAACCCCAAAATTCCCAAATCCAGGATCCCAAAATTCCCCAATCCGGGATCCCAAAATTCCAGCCCCGGTACCTTTCTCATCCACAGCCCTGTTGAGATCCGTATCCCATTCCACATCTTCCCACTTCCAGCCCGGAGGACACTCGATCTCATCCTTGGGCAGAACCTTCTCCCCGTTCTGCAGGACATAGGGAATTTTCACCCAATCCTTAATTTCCCCTGGGATTCCAGCCCAGGGTGGTGCCCGGCTCCCAGAATTCCCAGTTTTCCCTCACCACGTCCGTGTAGGAATCGGTCATATGGATCCACTGCCCTCCGGGAAGCCGGACCTGGTTCTCAAACACCTCCTCCACGAAGCTCAGGTGTCCAGCGTCCACGTCATGCAACAGCCTGAATCCCGGGAATACCCAAAATCTGGGATTCTCCATCCCACCTTCCTCCTGTGCCATCCTCAGCGCTCCCAAATTTCTCCCGCCCTTCCAAGCAAAGTTTCCCCCTCAGGAAAAACCCAAACCAGGATGAAAATCCCACCCCAAAACTCCTCAGGTTTGGAGCATCCCAAGATTTGGGTGAGGGGGAATCACATCCGTGGGCACAGATCGGGAACCGTGGTGGCATCCCAGATTTTGCCAACGGATTTTGGGATTCCTGGGATACCCATTCCCAGCAGAAAAGCCCCACTCACGTCTTTTCTGGGCAGATGAACCAATCCCCGGCCCAGGTCCATCCCGCGGAAGGCCGGAAGCTGTCCTTGGGCAGCTTTATCCGGCCGGTGACATCGGAATATTTGGGATAGGTCAGGCCGGTGGTGCCCCAGTTCCCCACCAGTGCCAGTTTGGTTTGATTCTCGTACTGGGAGAGCCAAAAAAAAGGATGGATTTAGGGCTGGAATAACAGAATTCCATGAATAATCCCATAGAATCCCACGAATCATCCCTGCAGAAGGACAGACTTCCCGGGAAAAGCCCAACCCATTCCATGGCATCCCGATTTTCCCGTTGTGAGCAACAACACAGCTTCATGGCTCATTTCCAACTTTCCCCTCAGCGTTCCAGGCTGGTTTTTAGGGAATGATGAAGTTTTAGGTCCAGCCCACCCCATTTTCCCACCGGGATGGGGATTCCTTGGGAATGCTCACGGTTTCGGCAAAGACGGAGAGTTTTCCCTCGGCGAACTGGTTGAATTCCTTCTCATCCACGGCCAATCCGAACCAGAGGCGCACACGGATCTGTGCCGGGATCCGCGGCCCCATTCCATCCTCCTGCGGGTACTGCCAAGGAAAAGGTCCCCAGGAGGGGATTAATGGGAATTCTTGGGACGGGAGCCTGGAAGGGCAGGAAGGAAGGATCCCCATGGGGGACACAGAGCAGTTGGGATAATGTCGACAGCGGGTGGAGCTCTTCGGGATCATGGAATGGAGGTTGGGAAAGACCTTCGGGATCATCCCAGTGGTACCATCAACATCCCGAAAATGTGTCCTGAGCTGACCTTGAGGAGCTTCAAAATTCCAGGGTCATGGACAAGATCAGGGACAGGATCAGGGATAGGGTCAGGGACAAGATGGAGGGACATGGACAAAGACATGGACATGGACAGGGACAAGGTCAGGGATGAGGACAGGGACAAGGACAGGAACAGGGAAAAAGGACAGGGAAAAGGACAGGGAAAAGGACAAGAACAGGGACATGGACAAGGTCAGGGACAAAGTCAGGGACAAGGATGAGGACATGGAAAAGGACATGGACAAGGACAGGGACGAGTCCAGGGACATGGACAGGGACAGGGACAAGGACATGAAGAAGGACATGGACAAGGTCAGGGAGAGGGATGAGGTCAGAGAGATGGACACGGACAAGGACAGGGACAAGGACATGGACAAGAGCAAGGTCAGGGATGGGGACAAGGTCAGGAACAGGGACATGGACAAGGACAGGGACATGGACAAGGACAAGGACATGGACAAGGTCAGGGACATGGACAAGGGCATGGAAAAGGTCAGGGACAGGGAAAAGGTCAGGGACAAGGTCACAAACACGGACAGGGACAAGGACATGGAAAAGGACACAGACAAGGACAGGGACAAGGACAGGGACAAGGTCAAGGACCGAGACAGGGACATGAACAGGGTCAAGGTCAGGGACAAGGTCAGGGATGGGGACAAGGTCAGGAACAGGGACATGGACAAGGAAGAGGTCAGGGACAAGGTCAGGGACGCCCTCCAGGGTCTGGACTCCACACCCAATTCACACACTCAGGAAAAACAGGAATAATCTCCAGGAATTTTTCCTCACTGCCCTTTTCCCCTTCTCCCAGCCATTTTTCCCCAGTCGGAGCGCTGCTGGTTTTCCATCCCAAAATCACAGACAAGGAAAAATCCAGATGGAGAGATTTGAGTTCATTTTTGGTGCCAGTTGGGTTTGGGAATTGGGATTTTATTCCGTTTATTTTATTTCCCTTTTTTTTTTTTTTTTTTTCCTTTTTTTTTTTTTTTTTTTTTTTTTTGAGTTTGTTACATGTCGATTTTCTGCTCCCGGTATTTTCCAGACATGAAATATCCTTGGAGATGAGAGAAGCTCAGGAAGTGCCTGGGAGAGGAGGCAGCAGCCGGAATTTCCTGGAGTGGCAGAGGGTTGGGAATTTGGAAAAATATAAAAAATACTAAAAATAAAATGGATTTTCCTAAAAAAATCCCGATCTTGGATAAACACTCCCTGCCCCGGAATTCCAGGATAGAGGGAGATACCCAGGGAATCTGCTGCAGATCTGTGGAGGAGGAGGAGGACTCCACCAGAAGCACAACCTGGAATTTTTCCTGCAGTTTCAACCGGATGGAATTCCCAGAGAAGCTGTGGCTCCTCCATCTCTGGAAGTGTCCAAGGCCAGGTTGGATGGACTTGGATCCACCTGGGATAATGGAACGTGTCCCTGCCCTTGGATGGGATGGAATTGTTGGGATTTAAGGTCTCTCCCAACCCAAACCCTTCCATGATTCCATGAAACTGGGGCTGAACGCGCTGTTGGAATTTGAGGATTCCCTGCTGGATTTTCCATCTTTTTTATTATTTTTAGTGGAAAAACTGTTTGGAAAATCAAGATTCCACCTGGACATGCTTCCAAAGGTACCTTGAGGAAGATGGTCTGGAGCTTCCCACAGTTCCGGCCACAACAGTTGGAGATGTTCCGGGAATAGAGGACCTCGTGGGCTGGGACGCGGGCAAAGGCCACGCGTTTGTCCCCCTGGAGCATCCAGATGACGATGTCCGGGAGGCTATTCTGGGGCTGGAAAACACAAATCCAGAGGGTCCCGCTAGGAAGGACAGCATGGAATGGGATCATGGAATTATGGAATCCTAGAATGCTTTGGGATGTGAGGGATCCTAAATCCCATCCTGTTCCACCCAGGGACAACTTCCATCATCCCAGATGGATCCAAGCCCCAGTGTCCAACCTGGCCTGGGACACTGCCAGGGATCCAGGGGCAGCCACAGCTGCTCTGGCAATTCCAGACCAGCCCCTCCCCACCCTCACACACAGCAATTCCTTCCCAACATCCCAGCCCAAGCTCCCCTTTCCTACTGGGAAGCCATTCCCTGGCTCCTGGCCCTCCTTGCCTTGTCCCCAGTCCCTCTCCAGCTCTCCTGGAGCCCCTTTAGGCTCCGAGTTTTCCCTGGAGTTTTCCCTTTTCCAGGTGAACACTCCCAGCATTCCCAGCCTCCTCCATGGCAGAGGGGCAGAATTCCCCCTTTTCCTGCTGCAGCATCAGCCCGGAGCACGTGGAGCTTCCCACCCACCAACATTCCAAGTCCTTCTCCCAGGGCCGCTCCCAATCCATGAGTTGACCCCAACTCATCCATGAGCAAGACCAACCTCAACCATCAGAGCCAAACCTGGGAGAATCCATGGATTTGGGAGCCAGGATGGAGCACCGCCCCTGCTTCCCACAAAAACCATGATGGGAAAACCGGGAAGAGTCACCTCCTCCGCCATGGTCCAGAGCCGGCACAGCCAATCCTCTGCCTGATCCAGGATCTGGGAAAGGCCGGAATTCTCGTGCTTGAGCCTCAGGGCCACATTCAAGATCTGCTCCAGGTGGGTGCTCCGGAAGCGGAAGAGGTTTTGATCCAGGTGGGTGCTGGACGCCTTCCCCAGGACGTCGGGAAGCTTCAGGCTGCAGGGATGGGCAGAAATCAGGGATTGGGTTGGATCGGGATGGACCTCGAAGGTCATTAATGGTCATTAAGGGTCGTTAATGGTCACTAATTATCATTGATGGTCATTAGTGGTCACTAATTATCATTGATGGTCATTAGTGGTCACTAATCATCATTGATGGTCATTAATGATCATTAATGGTCATTAGTGGTCATTAAGGGTCATTAATGATCACTAAACATCATCAATGGTCATTAAGGATCATTAAAGGTCATTAAAGATCATTAAAGATTGGTGAACAATCATCATTAATGGTCATTAGTGGTAATTAAAGGTCATTAATGATCACTAATGGTCACTAATCATCATTAATGGTTCTTAATGGTCATTATTGGTCACTAATAATCATTAATGGTCACTAATCATCATTATTGGTCACCAATCATCATTGATGGTCATTGATGGTCATTAATGGTCACTAATCATCATTAATGGTCATTATTCCATCCCAAATCTACCCTCAGCAGCTCATCCAGCTTCTCGTGGGATTTTCCTGCCTTTTTTAAATGGTTTTTCCGCATTTTCAGTGAGTTTCCAAGGAACTGAGGAGCGACCAAAAATATTTGGGAATGGGAAGAGCAAAAGAGCTTCAAACCAAAGCCGGAATTCCCCGTGGAATCAGGATGGGAATGAGCCACACCCACATTTTAATATCCATTGATCCAAGCTCCTGGAAAAATGGCTCAGGTGCCAAACTGGGAGGTTTTCCTGTACAATTCAAGGATTTATGGATCCGCTGCTAAAAATGAACTTCCTGTTCCTGGCTCGCGAGCCGCAAATCAGGATTTCCTCCGGAAAAAATAGATGGACACGAAGATAAATTTATTTTTAGGCCACGGGGAGGTTTGGAAAGAGATTTTTAAGGATGCAACATTCCCACCTCGGGATTTGGGATTGGGATCTGTAAACCCCATTTTCATTGCAGGTAAATGGGGAAAACATGGAATTACGGAATGTTTTGGGTGGGAAGGGATCTTAAATCCCACCCAGTTTCCCCCAAGGACACCTTCCACTGTCCCAGGGTGCTCCAAGCCCCGTCCAACCTGGCCCTGGACAATTCCAGGGATGAGGATTTGGAATGAGGGGGAATGAGCAGCAAATAGGTGGGAAAATAGGGGAGAAGGGAGAAAGGGGGAAAGGAGGGGAAGGGGGAAAAGAGGG
>VWZW01005339.1:7614-18240 GCA_013397115.1 Edolisoma coerulescens | reverse complement strand
GGGAAAAGGGAATAAAAGGAAAAAAGGGGAAAAGGGGGAAGGGGGAAGGGGAAAAACAGAAAAAAGGAAAAAGTAAAAAAAGAGAGAAAAGGCAAAAAAGGGGAAAAGAGGGGGGAAGGGCATACAAGGGGAAAAAGGAAAAAACAGGAAAAAGAGAAAAACAGAAAAAAGGGGAAGAGAGGAAAAGGGAAAAGGGGGAAAAAAGGAGAAAGGGAAAAAGGGGGGAAAGGGGGGAAGTGGAAAAAAGGGAGGAAAAAAGGAGGAGAAAGGGGGAAAAAATGACTAGAAAGGGGGAAAAAAGGACTAGAAAGGGGGGAAAAAGGGAGGGAAAAGGAGGAGAAAAGAGGGGAGAAGAGGGGCAGAAGCTGTGGTCCCTTCCAAGGTCAAGAAGAAACACCAGGAAAGGTTTCCCATCCCAAATTCCCGAAGTACCTGCAGTCAGCAATGACATCATTGAGCAGTTGGGATCCCAGGGCCTCCAGCTCAGTCGGGGAGTGGTTGGATTTCAGGGCCACCTGGACCTTCTCCAAGTTTGCTTCCTGCAGGAAAAGTGGGGATCAGGAGCTATGGAATCCCTGGGAATCCCGTCCTGCTTCCAGGACATTCCCAGCAAGAAGTTGGGGAAGCTCTCTGGGGTCAGAGATTCCACTCTGGGTCCCACCAGGGACCTGCATCCCAATGTTTGGAGCTCCAGGGGAATCGACAGGGAAATCCAACAAGAAATCTCAGAAATTGCTCAGGAGCTGAAGGACGGCCCCCGGATCCCCTTTCCCAGTGTCCAAGGCCAGGCTGGACATCGGGGCCTGGAGCAACCTGGGTTAGTGAGAGGTGTCCCTGAAGATGGATGGGGTGGAATGGGATGGGATTTAAGGGCTCCAAATCCAAAGCATTCCAGGATTCTTGAGCCCCTCTGTTCTGGGAGAGCTGGGAATGTTCCCCTGGAGAAGGGAAGGCTCCAGGGAGAGCTCCGAGCCCCTTGCAGGGCCTAAAGGGGCTCCAAGAGAGCTGGAGAGGGACTGGGGACAAGGGCTGGAGGGCCAGGAGCCAGGGAATGGCTTCCCAGTGGGAAAGGGGAGGTGTCCCTGCCCATGGATGGGGTGGGAATGGGTGGGATTTAAGGATCCCTTCCCACCCCAAACCATTCCATTCCATGATCCCATAATTCTATGAAGCTCCTGATCCAGTGGGTATACGGCTCTGTGTCACCGGACACTTCCCAGCCTGGAGGTGACCTCTGTCCCCTCCCAGTGTCCCCAGGATGGTCACTCACCAGCCGCTTGGCCCCGTACAGCAGCAGGTTCTGGGCATCCGTGCGGTGGCCGATGTCCTCCCAGTATGAGGACAGCACCACCACCGGCTTCACATTCCCCCAGGGCAGGTAATAGTAGTGACAACCTGGGGACAGAGCAGAGTCACCTCGGGATGGTGGGATAATGGGATCCACCCCTCAGGATGTTGGGATAACAGGATCCAGCCCTCAGGAATGGGGATGGAGGTGGCAGAGCGGCGTCAGGGTGGGAATTTGCCTTGGAAAGTCTTTTGGAGCCAAATGGGAATGGTGTTCCCCAAATCCGTGAGATCCCACCAAGATGCAGTGGAATCTGACTCCACGGCGCCAGAAGTGAGACCAGAAACTGGCTCAACATTCCTGGTGGGATGAGGGCGAGAGCCAGGGAAAGGTGTTCTCAAAAAAACCTCCTCATGTAGCCGAGAGGAATCCCAGCTTCCCTGCTCCTTCCCAGACATGAATTCCCCATGGCTGAGGGGGGAAGAGCCTCTGGAGTTGTTTGGTCCAAGCAGGGAAACCTTCAGTGGGATCACCTGGACACAACCTCTGGATTCCCCTGGATCCTTGGAAGTGTCCAAGGCCAGGTTGGACATTGGGGCTTGGAGCAACCTGGGAAAGGGAAAGGACAGAGAGGGGGAGGTGTCCCTGCCCATGAATGGAGTGGGACTGGATGGGATTTAAGCTCCCTCCCAACCCAACCCATTCCATAATTCCAGGATTCTCTCCCACCAGCCAGGTTTGGATCATCCCGAAGGATGGAATCCATGCCATGCTCACCATCGAAGACAGCCCGGCTGTACTGGGTGGTGGAGGCCAGGGGCAGGCAGGTGGTGTCAAACTTGTTCCCGTAATTCCCGATTGATACCTCGAACTGGATGGCTCCATCCACACCCTGGAGCATCGTGGCCGAGTAGAAGGCGGCAAAGAGGGAATATTTCCGTCGGCGCAGGTATTTCTGGGATATGGATGGGAATTGGACATGGAGGAGATGCCAGCAATGATCTCTGGGAGGTTGAGCCAGAAGGGGATGGAGGGGAAATCCTGAGGAGAGGCTGAGGGAGCTGGGAAGGGGCTGGAGAATTCCTGAGGGAGCTGGGAAGGTTCCAGAGAACCAGGAAAACCTGAGGGAGCTGGGAAGGGGCTGGAGAATTCCTGAGCGAGCTAGGAAGGTTTTGGAGCACCAGGAAAAGCTGAGGTAGGTGGGAAGGGGAGAAAAGGGGATTCCAGAGGGACCTCTGGATCTCCACAACTCCCTGAAAGGTTGGGGCCAGCTGGGATTTGGAATCTGCTCCCAGGGAATAATAGGACAAAAGGGAACAGCCTCAGGCTGTGCCAGCGGAGGCTCAGGTTGGACATCAGCAGGAATTTCTCCATGAAAAGGGTGGTCAGGCCTTGGAAATGCCCAGGGAGGTTTGGATTCTCCATCCCTGGAGGTGTCCAAGGAATTCCTGGATCTGGCACTCAGTGCCAAGTTGGGGATCAGGCACAGCTTGGGCTTGCTGATCGTGGAGGATTTTCCAACCTCAGGGATTCTGGGATTTGGGGATTCCATGACCCCTCACTGCCCTGGCACACACAGCTTGGTGATCGCTCCCAGATGGGAATTTTATTGGAAGAGGAATAACAAAAGTTGCAGCACGGGAATTTTGGGAGAATTTTAGGAAAAGCTGGTGGAAGAGGAGGCTGCAACTTCTCATGGAAAAAGAGCCAAAGGAGGAAATCTGGGAGAGCCAGAATGGAGGGAAATCTCCCACCATTTAGGTCTACCTTCCAGGACCTAAAGGGGCTCCAGGGAGAGCTGGAGAGGGACTGGGGACAAGGGCTGGAGGGCCCGGAGCCAGGGAATGGCTTCCCAGTGGGAAAGGGGACCTTGGGGTGGGATGTTGGGAAGGAATTGCTGTGTGTGAGGGTGGGGAGGAGCTGGTCTGGAATTGCCAGAGCAGCTGTGGCTGCCCCTGGATCCCTGGAAGTGTCCAAGGCCAGGTTGGACATTGGAGCTTGGATCTACCTGGGACAGTGGGAAGTGTCCCTGCCCATGGATTGGGATGAGTTTTAAGGTCCCTTCCCACCCAAACTATTCCATGATTCCATGATTCCATGACCAGCTCGGATGGACCAACCTGGACACTTTGGACTGGAAATCTGGAAGGAAACCCCTCCAGGAGCTCAGGGACCACAGGACACCCCCCACCCATGGCCAGCATCCCTTCCACAGCGTCCGACATGCCATTCCCAGAGACTTCCAGGAAATTCCAATACCTCCACCCTCAGGATGTCATCGGCAGGAATCTCCTCCACCTTCTGCTCCATGTGCTCCACCAGTTTGGTCTCCAGCTCCACCAGGATCCGGCCCCGATACGCGACCCCCTCGCCCTTGGGATAGACCAGGAACAGGCATCAGGATCCCCAGAATTCCCTTCCCGAGGCCAAGTTCTGCCTTGGCTTCCAAGAAACTTCCTTGCGGAGCAGTGAGACCAGGCAAAGAATTCCAGCCGGCGCTTCCCAGGCAGAATTTTGGGAGCAGAGCGGGATCAGGAGGCGTTAGCGGGAATAGCTGGGAGCGGGAAACAGCACAGGTTCCTATGACAAAGCCGGGTTGGATTAGGAGCAGCTTTTTTTTTGGGAAAAGAGGAGCCGGAGGATTATTTTGGGATGTGCCGGGAAGCAGCCGAGGTCACCTTTCCCAAATTGAGCGTCTCGTAGGGATCGGGAAATCCAGTGAACTCCCGGGGGCTGCCGTAGAGGTTGATGTAGCAGGGCCCGAAGGTCGGCAGGAATCCTAGCCCGTCATCCACTGGGAATGGCAGGGAAAAGAGGGATTAGGGATTCTTGGGAGGATCCTTGGGAATGTGTCCTGCTCGCTGTAGGATCCCAGGCAGATGGAGGCCACCAAAATCCTGGCATTTCCACCCGTTTTGAGGCTACGACCTCACCTTGGAGCAGAAGGAAGGTAAGGAGGGTGTGGAGCTGTATCCTGGAAATTCCCAATCCCAGGAAAAGTCCCCATGGGAAAGGGAAAGGACAGAGAGGGGTCGGACAAGAGGAAGAGTGACAGGAGAGAGGGAAGAGCCTCAGGATGTGCCAAGGGAGGTTTAGGTTGGATTTTCGGGAAAATTCCTGCCTGGAAGTTGGATTGTGGGGAAAATTCCTTCCTGGAAAGGGCTGTCGCCATCCCTGGAGGGATGGAACATCCCTGTGGAATCCACCTGGGGACACGGATCGGGGCAGCCAATGCATCACAGGGATTTTCCAACCCCATGATTCCACGAGGAGAACCACTCATTTTTATGGAATTTCGAGCAGGAATCCTGCCCTGAGCTCCGTGTCCACACTCCGGACACAGCAACATCCCGGGAATCCCCGAAGGGCCAAACCAGAGCCATTCCCTTTTCCCAACTCATCCCAGCCAATCCTCCCCCAGTGCAGAGAGCGGAATCAGTAAAACCAGTCCCGGGAGGCGCTGGAAAACCGCGATGTTACTGGGAACGTACGGTCCGAGGGTTTTGGAAGCTTCGTGGGAGCAGGAAACTCATCTGAGGCACAAAGAGAGGGAGAGAGGTTGGGAAAGGTCAGAAGAAGAGCATGGAAAAAGGATAGATATGGGAATGAGGGTGGAAATTCCCACAGAGAGACAGAGAGAGAAAGGGAAAGGTTGGAAGAGGTTCATGGAATCATGGAATCATGGAATGGTTTGGGTGGGAAGAGACCTTAAAGCCCATCCAGGGATACCTCCCACTATCCCAGGTTGTTCCAAGCCTTGTTCTGGCCCTGGACAGTTCCAGAGGGTGTGGGATTGATGTGGAGCAGGATTGGAACATCCCTGAGTTGCATTCCCTGGAATTCCCTCAGGATCCAGCAGATCCCACTGGTGGGATGGGAGATGCCAATCCTGGATCCTCCCATTCCCATCCTCCTTCCCAGCCTTTCTCTCTCTCTCTCTCCAGCCCATCCCAGGATCTGTGTTGGGATTGGGAAGAGGGGACCGGACAGTGCCGGTGGGGGGGTGGGACACGGGTGGATCCCCTGGATCGTGTCCCGATCCATGGAATCCATGGAATGGCTTGGAAGAACCTTCAAGCTCATCCCATTCCATGGGCAGGGACACCTCCCACTATCTCAGGGTGCTCCAAGTTTTTTCCAACGTGGCCATCCCATGTCCCTACGGCTCGTGGGGGGCGGGGGGGAGGGGTCACAAAGCCACATGTGGAATTCCCGGTGGGATCGCGGATTCCATGGAAGCACTGGCAGCAGGAGAAGCTCGTGCAGGCGGAAGCTCCCGGCCCTCGGCAGCTCCAAAGCCGCGTCCCAAATTCCCGCCCTCCCACCTGGTGCCGGTGACGGCAACACCCGGCTGAGCCCTGCCACCGCCTGGGGGTCCTTAACCTTGGAAAATTCCCAGGAATTGGACAGGAATTCCCACCCTGTGACAGCCCCTAAATGTCACCTCAGCAGGGCCACAGGGGTGACTTGGCCTCTGCCAGCAGCAGTGCCACCACCCCCATGTGTCACCAACTTCCAGCTTGGTGATTCCCATGAATCTACCAAATCCCAAATCCAGAGGGGTTGGATCCATCCGGAAATGGGCACAGCTCAGAGCCACCCCCAGGACCCCATCGTGTGTCCCCAGGCGGGGGCGGTGACAGTGACGGTGACAGTGACATCCCCAAAGCCACCACCAACCTCCAGCATCCCATGGACCTGCAACCTCCATCTCCCATTCCCGGGAATCCACCAAATCCCAAATCCAGAGGGGTTGGATCCATCCAGAAACGGGGCACAGCTCGGAGCCACCCCCAGGACCCCATCACATGTTCCCAGGTGGGGACGGTGGCCATGATGGTGACAGTGACAACCCCAAGGCCACCACCAAGCTCCAGCCACGCCATGCAGCTCCTCCATGCCCTCATTCCCACAAATCCACCAAATCCCAAATCCCAAATCCAGAGGGGTTGGATCCATCGGGAAATGGGGCACAGCTCAGAGCCACTCCCAGGACCCCAGGGACAGTGACAGCCGTGACAGTGCCATCCCCAAAGTCACCACCAACCTCCAGCCACACCATGCAGTTCCTCCAAGGCCATGCATCCCAAATCCCGGCCTGCTTCCCACCCTTACCCTCCAGCTCCCCGCCAGGAGCCGAGATCTTGGACATTCCAAGGAAAGCGGTGCCGATGACATCGTTGTGCGTCAGGCGGTCCCTGTGAGGTGACATCGTCACTTTGGAGACCTTGTGGTGGGGGGGTGTCCCCATGCCCATCCCGATGCTCCGGGCACTGGGAATGCCCTTCCTGCTCACCAGTCGGTCACGCGGATCCTCATCCGCTCGCACATGGATGGGAACTGGGAAAACGGATGCGGGAAGGGGGTCAGTGGCACTGGGGACAGCGGGAGGGGACCTTGGGGACACCGGAGCTCACCATGGCCGGCAGCGTCAGGCACTGGTTCCACTGGGGGTTGGCATTTTTCTCCAGGATCCGGGAGAAGAGCTGGAAGGGAGAGGTGGGAAGAGGGAAAAGTCGGTTTCCTCAAAATCTGGCCTCAGATTCCCTAAAATCCGGCTTCAGATTCCCCAAAATCCAGCCTCAGATTCCCAAAATCCAGCTTCAAATTCTCCAAAATCTAGGTTCAGGTTCCCAAATCCTCAGATTCTCCAAAATCCAGCCTCAGATTCCCTAAAATCCAGCCTCGGGTTTCCTAAAATCCAGCCATAGATTCCCTAAAATCCAGCTTCATGTTCCCCAAAATCCAGCCTCAAATTCCCTAAAATACAGCCCCAGATTCCCCCAAATCCCTGGGATCCAAAGGGACTGTCCCATCGCTATCTCAACCCCAAGGACATCCCACTGAAATCCCAATCCCAGGGACCTGGGAGTGAATATCCCACTGAAATCCCAATCCCAAAGACCTGGGAGGAAAACCCCAGGAACTCGGAGGGGATATCTCACTGCCATTCCCAATCCCAGGCTCATCCTGCTGTTATCCCAGCCCCAGGAACACCCCGCTGCCATCCCAATCCCAGCTTCCTCCCGCTGCCATTCCCAGGATCCTGGAGCATCCCATTCCCTGACCGTTTTCCCGGCAAATCTGACTTCCACAAAGGGATCCACCAGGTTCTTCTTGTTGCTCTCGAAGCCGAAGATCTGCCGGACGTTGTCCATGACAGCGTCATCCACTGGGAAAAGAGGGAGATGCCAAAATTCACGGAATTCCACAGCATCCGGATATTCCTGGCGGGATGAGCATTCCCACAGAGACTCTCTCCCGACGGGAAAAGCAGGATAAAACCAGTTTGGACCAGTAAGAAACTCCTCTCCCACAAAACCGCCCAATTAAAACATGGATTATCGTTGGATGAAGATACGGCTCATCCCCTTCTCCGGGCGCTAATTCTCGGCCGGAATGTCGTGATTCCGAGGGATCCAAAGGGAAAACCTACTCTGGGGCAAATCCTCGGCTTTGAAAATCTTGAGGCAGAACTGGGCGCCCCTGAGGGTGACCCCAGTGGGGCGCAGCAGATTGGCCTCGATGTCCTCCTTGTCCTCGGCTGCCTCCTTCTTCTCCAGCTGTGGGAAAAGGAACAACGGGAAAAGTCAGGCCGGATTCGGGAATGCGAGGGAAAATCCCGCAAGAGAGAGACTGCGGGGATTTCTCATCCATGGGAGTGTCCAAGGTGAGGTTGGATGGGGTTTGGAGTGACCTGGGATGGTGGGAGGTGTCTGTGAGCATGGATGGGGTGGGAATAGGATGGGATTTAAGGTTTATCCCAACCCAAATTCCAGGATTCTGGACCCCCTCTGCTCTGGGAGAGCTGGGAATGTTCCCCTGGAGATGGAAAAAATCCAGGGAATTCTCGAAGCCTCTTCCAGGGCCTAAAGGGGCTCCAGGAGAGATGGAGAGGGACTGGGGACAAGGCATGGAGGGCCAGGAGCCAGGGAATGGCTTCCCAGTGGGAAAGGGGAGCTTGGGGTGGGAGGTTGGGAAGGGATTCCTGTGTGTGAGGGTGGGGAGGGGCTGGTCTGGAATTGCCAGAGCAGCTGTGGCTGCCCCTGGATCCCTGGCAGTGTCCAAGGCCAGGTTGGATGGACTTGGATCCACCTGGGATAGTGGGAGGTGTGTATGGATGGGACTGGATGAGCTTTAAATCCATCCAAACCCATTCCATGATTCCATGAGAAAATGCAGCGCTTCTCCCACAAAATGGAGGAGGATCCAAACTGGGGCTTCCCTTGGAAGGGCCATGGGGATTGCTGGCCCAAGGATGGAATATCCCAGAGCTGGAATATCCCAGAGCTGGAATATCCCATGGCTGGAACATCCCAGAGCTGGAATATCCCAGAGCTGGAATATCCCATGGCTGGAATATCCCGTGGCTAGAGTATTCCCTGGCCAGAATTCCCATTGGGAATACTCACAGGAGCTTCGTCGCCGGGCCCCAGCACGCAGGCGCTGACCTTCAGGTATCCCTTGGCTCCGGCAGAAAAATCCTCTGGATCCGAGAGGAGCAGCCACTTCCTGAGGAAAGCGTGTTCTGCAGGAAAACATGGAAATCTGGGAATTGCTCCTTGGATGGGCAGGGAGTTCAGGGATGCTCCTGGGCGGGGTTTCAATGGATATCATGGAATGGGATATGAGAATGTTTCAGTTCTTTTCCCAGGAAGGGATCGGGGAAGAGGGAGGGGTCTTTGGGATAGAATTCCTGGAGAAGCTATAGATGTGACATCCCTGGAAGTGTCCAAGGAGAGGTTGGATGGGGCTTGGAGAAACCTGGGGTAGGGGAAGGTGTCCCTGGATATGGATGGAGTGGGAATGGGATGAGATTTAAGGATTCTCCAAACCCAAACTATTCCGGAATTCTGGAGCCAGGCTGGGAGAGCTGGGAATGTTCCCCTGGAGAAGGGAAAAATCCAGGGAATTCTCGGAGCCTCTTCCAGGGGCTAAAGGGTCTCCAGAAGAGAGATTTGGGATGAGGGCTGGAGGGATAGGACCCAGGGAATGGCTTCCCACTGGGAAAGGGGAGAGTGGGGTGGGATGTTGGGAAGGAATTCCTGGCTGGGAAGGTGGGGAGGGGCGGGTCTGGAATTCCCAGAGCAGCTGTGGCTGTCCCTGAATCCCTGGGAGTGTCCAAGGCCAGGTTGAATCCAGCTGGGATAGTGGGAATTTGTCCCTGGATGGATCCGGATGATCCTTAAGGTCCCTTCCCACCCAACCCATTCCAGGATTCCACGCTCATGGCTCTGGGGTTCCTCTATGGAAGAGCTCAGATGTGCAGGCACAATTCCCCCCCAAAAAATAAAGGATTTTCCCAAGGCTCACTGGGCTCGGAGTAAACGGTCTCCACATCCATCTGTGGGATAAAGGGAAAAGGAGATTCCAGAGCTCATCCAGAGCGGAAATGCCGGGAAAAGGGGACGGGATCTTACCCGGAATTCCCCGATCACCGAATCCGTGCGGAACGACCGTGAATCCACGACCTGGAAATGAGGAAAAATGGGAGATCCGACCCAAATCCCGCCGGGATGGAGGATCCTGGGGGACAAGGAGGTGTTTCCCTGGGAAGGGGAGAATTCCAGGAATTCCCAGAATTCCCAGCACTCACTGTGAGGAAAACAGGAGCGTCGAACAGCTCCGAGGGGGACTCGAAGACGTTGAAGAAAAAAGTCTGTGGGAAACAGGGATAAGGATGAGGAACATTCCCGGTTTTCCCCCCGGAGCACATTCCCACTTCCCAGCCTCTCCCAAACTCCCACGGGATGGAGCTTCCAGCCTCGCGGTAGCTCCAGGATTTTGGGGAAAGCCCTGGATGAGAGCAGGGAATGCTGGGCTAAATCCTTGGTGTCATATCCCAAATCCCGGACTCTCCCAGGAATTGTTGGAGCGGGAATTCCCACTGACCTCGTCGAAGAAGGGGCTGTTCCCTTTCCGGATCCGCGTCCTCCGCGTTTGTCCAGACACCGTCACCTTCACCACCGGGCGGATGTTGATCCCGGGAAGCTGCCGGGCCTCAATGCCCATCACCCGGATCTGGGATGGGATGGAGGAAAGGGAATCACCAGAATGGGAGTCACCGAGATCATCCCATGGGATGGAGGACAGGGAATCACCAGGATGGGAATCACCGAGATCATCCCATGGGATGGAGGACAGGGAATCACCGGGATGGGAATCACCGGGATCATCCCATGAGATGAAGGACAAGGAATCACCCAGATCTAGGATGGGATGAGATGGGATGGGATGGGATGGGATGGGATGGGATGTAGGACAGGGAATCATCGCGATCATCCCATGGGATGAAGGACAGGGAATCACTCAGATCTGGGATGGAGGACAGGGAATCA
>VWZW01005338.1:1317013-1439006 GCA_013397115.1 Edolisoma coerulescens | reverse complement strand
GGCGGCGCTTCCCGGCGGCCGGGGCCGCTCGGTGCTCCCGCTGCAGCTGGGCAAGGGCTGGCGTGGAGCAGAGGGAGGGAAGAACAGGAAGAGGGGGAAGAGGCAGCAGCCACCGAGCGTCCCTTTCTCCAGCTAAATCTGTGCTGCCGTGTCCAGGTGCTGGTGTCGCGGACGGACACGGAGCCCCCAGCCCGGCCCGCAGCCGCCTTGTCATGCTACCCAAAGTGGAAACGGAGGCCCTGGGACTCGCTCGGTCGAATGGGGAACAGGGGCAGATGCCGGAAAACATGCAAGGTAAGGGGGGAGACGCACGGCGCTCCCCCTCCGCGCACGCTCGGGTTTCCCTCGGCAAAGCGCCCCTTCGTCCTGCCAAAAAAGTTTGCGGCAGTTGCTTGCGAGCTGCCCCGTCACCGCCCGCTCCGCGCCCCGCCGAGCCCTTGCCTTCGCGGGCCAGCTTTCAGGGTGACTCGAGCGGGCACCGGGGGGCCGGGGCGCCAGGGCCGACGACAAGGCCCTGCTCAGAAGGTGCAAACGGGGCCGAGGAGCCGTCAAGCATCTGCCCGGCAGGAGCCTTCCCTGGGGTGCAGACATCCCGTTGGACACTGCCCGGCCCCGATGCAGATCCAGGGGATCTCGGTCTAATCGCAGTTCCGCGCAAAACTGCCTCGAAGTTTATGGCAGGGGGAGTTACTCGTGGAAGTTCTGGCGAGCACCCCGTGTGTCACACACCGTCCCGAAACGGGACCCGAGGGCTCTGTCCCGCGGGTGCGGCGGCCACAGGTACCGTGCAGGTGGCAGCGGCGGTGTCGCGAAACTTCGCAGAAGAGAGCTCTGGACTCCGTGGCGGATTTGCGCCCTTGGGGGGTACCCAGGAAGGCAGAGGGGTGCCCGAGCTGGGATGGCGCTGGAAATGTCTCTGTGGGGTGGCGGAACTGGGCTGTTCCCGGTGCCCTGCTCGGGGCCGGAGCGGTGCGCGGAGAGAGCCGGCGCAGACGCCGCCGAGGGTCGGCTCCCTGCCTTGGAGCCAGCAGCCCGGTATGCGGGCACTGTCCTCCCCGCCCCGCGCAGAAACTCGGGGCAGAAACTCCCGTCCCGGCTGCTCTTTAGAAATGATCCCCTCTCTTCTCGGGAGCCTGCTGGGAAGTCGGAGCAGAGTGGGTCGGGGGCCTCGGAAGTGGTGGCTGCGCCCCGACAGCCCCTTTCCTCTCCCGCGGAGGAGGCTCCGTGCTCGGAAAACCCCTGCTTTCTCACTTGGTTTTCCTACGAGGAGGGGACCTTCGTCCCAGTGCCGGACCCTGGAGCCGCGACCGCGGGAGCAGAGGGGAGGGCCGGGCCCTCCTCCTCCTCCGCCTGCGGCCGCCCCGTGTCCGCCCCACGCCGCTGACAGGCGGCGGTCCCCGGCCGCGCCGAGGTGGCTCGGGAAACGTTTTGCCGGCAGTGTGATGGCGGGATAATGCCCCGCGCTCCCCGGGAGCTCCCTCGAACGCCGGGGCGCAGCCCCTTGCCTTGGCAAGCCGGGCGGCCGGGCCGGGGAATTCGGGCGGAGTCTGACCGCCCCGGTGCCCCCGAACTGTGGCAGCCGCGGAGTTAAAGACAAAGAGGCGACATCCTAAGCAGTCCAGCGGCGATGCCCAGCGCCTCTCGCCGTGTTCAGGAGTCCTCCTCTGCCACGGTGCTTGCCGGGCGGGTCGGAGGTTTAGCAGCAGGGAAGGGGAAGGAAACCGGCCCTGCATTGAGCAGCAGGGTTTCTTCTTAGGAGTAACCGGAGTGGCTGACTGGGCTCCTTGTGGGGGACCCCGGCTCGAGTGACCGCGCTCCGTGCCTTCATTCCGCATATTTTAGCCCCCCGTTCCCTCCTGACGGCCGGCTCCTCCCCGCCTTTCCCCGAGCGCCAGAAACTTGTACGGCCCCGGCGTGCAGGTTTCACGCCAGCCCCCGGTAGCGGAGATGCCGGCTCTGCCGGCCGGGCAGACCCTAGCCGCACTCCCGAGCACGGCGGTCCCGGCTCGCTGTCCCTCTGCCGACACGTGGACAGCTAAAAAGCGTCTCCCCCGTGGCCGCGGACCCGCTGGCTGCGACAGCCGGGGGTGCCGGCCACAGGGGTGGCGGTCACCGCGAGACGACGGGCTTGAGAGGCGCCCAGGAGGTCGTTTTAAGCTGGTTTAGCGAGTAACTAATTTGTATTTCAGGCAGTGCAAAAGTGCTGGGTCTGTGAGATACAGGTTTAGTCTAGGTAAAAATCTGCAGGCTGATGTTGAAAAAAACTTCAATGGAAAATAATTACTTTCAATATACAAGTGACGATCTTTTCGTTCTGCTTTTTTAAAGCTTGCTCCTGCTCATTTTCGGATTTAAATGAATTCTTTCAGTTTGTGATTCCATAAAGTAAGGACTAGGCTAAAGGCACTCTATAAGTATAAATATTTAGAACATAAAACTTAGAAGTTGATGCATTTTGTTACACTTGCTAAGTACCATGAAGATTTGCTGATGATGCAAAGTTGCATGTCTCCATGCAATTTATTTTTTAAAATAAAACTTTTTTCTCCCTGTTTTCAATGGTGTCCTTGTTTAAGTAAGCTTTCTCTCTAGATGAGAAAAGTTGCAGAATCTGAGTTAGTAATGTAAATTCTAATTGAATGTGCTATTTCTCCTTTCCCCCAGTGTCTCAGTTTAAAATGGTGAATTACTCTTATGATGAAGACCTTGAAGAGCTGTGTCCAGTCTGTGGAGACAAAGTGTCTGGGTACCATTACGGACTTCTCACCTGTGAAAGCTGCAAGGTTCTGTACTAATTACTCCATAAAAGCACAAGCACAGCAAAAATGTTTCAAATATAAGCAGAAAAAAAAGAATAATTAAATAAACCAGATGTATAATAATTTGGGTTATTTCTGATATGTTTCTTAATACATTCACATACAATAATTAACCACCAAAAAGCTTTAGGACATAGAAGTCTCTTTGAGAGAGACATCTGCACAAATGGAAACAACTTGGACTGTTTTGCATTGCAGTTTTGTCATTGCTTTTAAGTATTTTGCTGTTGTGATGTAGTTCTAGAAAAACTTTCATTCCTAACTGTCCTAAATATTGGTTTTAGTTGATTTATATATATTCAGAATATTTCTTTTTCTGGAGGATAAAGTAGGAAGATTATCCTCAATGCAGATCATCTTTGCAAAATCTAATGCATCTTTCTTAAGATTTTTAGTTTCATCCTTCAATATTGCAATGTAAATTTCTGTGATTATAATGACCATGCACTTTTTTCATGCAAACTGTAACTGTCAGAGCTCACTTGACACACAAAGTCAAGTAACCAATTAACATATAGAAAGATGAACATACCTGTGTTGGTCTCTTGTGCTATAAGGTTTAAATAATTGTGAATTTATGACAGGTCAGATTTTTCATGGAAAAAGTTTTAAGGTTTTTTACAGTTATTTAAGCAGTGCACTTTAAGTGAAGCTCCTTTGCCAGAACAATGCAATTTAAAACATTTAGTTGCATGGAAAAATTAACTTAGCTCGCTATATTTTCACTAAAAAAATAATCAATGAGAAGTGAATGACAAGCACTTACTATGCCTCCAGCATGCCCCACTGGGATGTAAAATAGCCAGAGGTACTCTGTACTTCTCTTATCTTTGCAACAGTGTTCCTACTTATTTCATGTAAAGCTACTTTAAGAGGAAGACTTTAATAATTCTGCAATGATTAAAGAATACAAAAGGAACCGGTCAGTGTCATTATTTCTGCCACCAGTGTTAGAGGCACAGAAGTGCCTTAAGGACTTACCAGGCTTTGATATTAAGTCTATAAAACAGAGCACTAACACAAGAAAACCTCCTCTGGATTCTGGTGGCTTTCTCCTGGGTTCAGCTGACTAATTTAAGATAAATTATGTAACTTTGTAAGTGCTCGAATGACATCTGAAAATTATATTACAATGATTTCCATAAAATGCCCAAACACACGTTCAAGCAAAGCTGGCTAATTTTTGTGTCTATCATACAGGGATTCTTTAAGCGAACAGTCCAGAATAACAAAAGGTACACATGTATAGAAAATCAGAATTGCCAGATTGACAAAACACAGCGAAAGCGATGTCCTTACTGTCGATTTCAAAAATGTCTAAGTGTTGGAATGAAATTGGAAGGTAAGAGCTATAGTCTTGCTGACATCTTCAACTATACTATAAAATTATAGGATTAGATGTTAATGCATTGTATTTTATATTTATATAAAAGTTATATATTTATGGCTTTGAAATGATAATAAAAGGTTACTTTGTATGCTCAGTGAATTTGCTGCTATATAAAAAAAATATAGTAAGTAAATGGTAGATCATTACCGTTTAGCAACCAGTCAAAACCATAATCCATTTTGTCATATAAGTATATAGTTTGATATTTCAGGCTTTTACAGTTTGTGACTTCATGGATGTAGATTGACTAGTTTTGCAGCTTTTTAAAAAGACTTAATGTAGATGAAACATAAAATATGTAACAAGTGTCCAGATTAGAAAAAAAATTATTCCATTTGCTATGGAGAACGATCTGATTTTATTTGTATTTTATCTAGGATTGGGTTGTTTTGGGGTTTTTACATATATTCTTCTGACAACAAGGCAGAACACGAAGAAACAGATGAAATAAGGGTTTTTCTCACACCGACTTGCCTTTGAGATTAAGGAACCAAATAATCTCTAAAGTTGTGTCCTATATTTTTTGTGATGCTACACCTGCAAGGCGATTGCAATTGAAAGAGAATAAGGCATTTTGAAGTACACTTTTTGACTTCATTTTACTTTCTCATCTACAGAGAACAATGAAAAGTGTACAATGCCCTTTGAGATAACCAAATGCAAAAATATCATCAACTTGAATTTGTGAATCATACATAGTTCATTCTAACTTTGATGTATAAAGTATTAAAATTCAGATTTCACAGCAGATTACATTTTCCCTTGACCAAGGACAAGCTCCTAAATTCCTTATTGTTACAATTGTACTGAAATGACATTCACCCTAGACGCTTCACCAGGAAAAATCAGGCCAAGGAGGAAAACCATAAGCCACGAAGGGAACCAGAAAGGATAAGACCCAGTCACCAGGCTCTGGCAAAGGAAAGCTGTTGATTTAACTGAAGACAAACAGAAAAATCAGCCTCCTGCAGTTTGATTGATTCAATACTGTTGTATTTGCCCACAAGACTGAGCTAGCACTGACACACTGCACCAAACATCCTGAACCACCGCATGTGCTTCCAAATTCAAATAGTACAGTAACAGGACATGTGGAACCCTTTTGTCATTGTTGGCATTAAGAAGAAGGCTAAAATACATTTGTACACTCCTACTTTTAACTCCTCTCACTTGCTGACAATGATACGAGACAAAATTTTGTCTTCTGTGATTACACAAAGTTCACCTTAAATTTAAGTAGGAGTTATACAAAAGCACTCACTAATCCAATGTGGCTCACAGTTTTTAACTGCAAAGAACCTGTGAGGATACTGTGTATACAGATTTAAAATTAATTACATTTATTAGTGATATAATTAATTTCGTGCATTTTGTTTAAAGTAAACATTCAGCAGCAATACTGGCAGATCATTTTTCCTACAAATTTAAGCAAAGCACCTGTAGCTTTGAAGGTACTGCAGAAAATGTACTTTAGCTTCCTTATCTACACATCCATACAACTTCTTTTCCCTTGTTTAGAAAATTTGGAGAACACGTGCTCTCCTAATTGTAAATACTTGTGACATTTATATGTGTATTTCCCTGATAGTGATATATATAACCTTAAAAGTCTACTTCATAAATTACCATGGACCAAAAAAAATCATTAAATGTTAAAGTCCTTACGATAAGGTACAGTATTATGCGTATCTAGCATTCATAATAAATTTTTAATGTCCTGCTAATCCCTAAGATAAAAAGCTCAAGAACTTAACCTCCAGCAATCTCAGCAGTCTCAACATGTCACCAGGCTGTCAAAGGTTCCTCTTTCAATCTAATTGCCGTTGGGCAAGGTGGGCTTGGTGAAAGCTCCTCACCAGTCCATTACATATATCCCATGGTGACAGACACTGCTGTGACAGAGACCACCAGTATGACTCCCAAGGCAGCTGTTGAGTAGGATTTGTTTTAATTATTTCTAATTCCAGAGATACTATAAACCAGAACGGTGTCGATAGTTTCTGTTTCACTTCTACCTTCCTCGCGGAAGAAAAAGCTGGCAGCTTTCTCTCTGCGCATTCCAACTGCAGCTAAACATTTCCATAGAGCTGTTCAGCTAACTAGAAATCTTGGAGTTTTATATCAACCTGAACAGAATCACCAAAAGGAAATGCTTCCTTTTTGCCAAGAGAAATGTGTTCCCCTTTGTGACTACTGAACATTTCACAATTTACATTTCAGATGTTTTGCTGCGGTGGAAGGCAGTAATGGAATGATTATAATGAGACAATGTGGTCTGCTGGATACATCTCAGACAAATTCTGGACTTCAGCCCTTGTTTCTTAATGACATAGTAGCTTGATATAAACCCAAATGTACATTGAGATTTCCACATGATCCCATAGCAGGTGTGAAATTCCTGTAGCCATCCATTGTGTTTGTCCCTGTGTCCGAATCAATGTACAGAGAAGTCCTTCTTTGTTAGTAATATATGCATGTGACATTTAAATCACTAGAAAAAAGTGACATTTGTTAAGTCAAAATAAATCCTTTTCTTTAGGAATAAAAATGCAACTCTGAATTTGGGGGAAAAAAAAGAAGAGTTACATTTTTACATTTCTGCTCTTTCCTAATATATGTTTGATTAAAGAATGTTGATTCCAAGTGTTAATAATTATTTACTTCCTCCTCTCCACTGGCAGCTGTGCGAGCTGACCGAATGCGTGGCGGTCGAAACAAGTTTGGACCAATGTACAAGAGAGACAGGGCACTGAAGCAGCAGAAGAAAGCTCTTATCCGAGCAAATGGACTGAAACTGGAAGCCATGACTCAGGTGATCCAAGCAATGCCAACCGACCTGACAATATCCTCTGCAATCCAGAACATCCATTCAGCTTCTAAAGGCCTACCTCTGAACCATACTGCCTTGCCTCCTACAGACTATGACAGGAGTCCCTTTGTGACCTCTCCAAT
The DNA here is from genome assembly GCA_013397115.1 of Edolisoma coerulescens. NCBI lineage: Eukaryota > Metazoa > Chordata > Aves > Passeriformes > Campephagidae > Edolisoma > Edolisoma coerulescens. The sequence continues at coordinate 1,431,845 of VWZW01005338.1, read as the reverse complement.
CAGCATGACAATGCCGCCCCATGGCAGTTTGCAAGGCTACCAAACCTATGGCCATTTTCCAAGCCGTGCTATCAAGTCTGAGTACCCTGACCCTTACACTAGTTCACCAGAGTCAATAATGGGCTACTCATACATGGATAGTTATCAAACAAGCTCACCAGCAAGTATCCCACATCTGATATTGGAACTCCTGAAATGTGAGCCAGATGAGCCGCAAGTCCAAGCTAAAATCATGGCATATCTGCAGCAAGAGCAAGCCAACAGAAGCAAACACGAGAAACTCAACACATTCGGGCTTATGTGTAAAATGGCTGACCAAACCCTCTTCTCCATTGTTGAGTGGGCTAGGAGTAGCATCTTCTTTAGAGAACTTAAGGTAGGTAACAATCTCACATTATATTATCATTCAGTCAAGAAAAAAATATTATTTCTTACAATCTTGTACTTCAAGCAGGAAAGCATGGGTTTTGTTTTCTCCCCCCCCAAGCATCTCATTCTTTATTTATTTGGCTTGAAGTAGGCAGACTATTACAAGGAGAAACTTGCCGCTGACTTTCACCTGAGCCTGTAATTAGCTGTAGCAAAGAGATTCAATATTCAGTTCAGCTTCTCTGTACTTCAGTGTTTATCACAACTTTTGTTAACATCCATAGGTCCTCACATAAATTCTACTCCTTCCCTGTCTGCATCGTTCACTGCCTGGCTTGAACTCAGGGCTGTAAGCACACCTGTTACACCATTCCACATTCATTTATGCAATTATTTCATTACCTTATTTAACATATGGGGGAGTGGCATTTCTGTCCATCTCCATTCACACTTTATATAAGCCCATATCTGGAATATACAGTTTCTCAATGGGATATTATTTTATGCATTCCCATGTGTCTAAATAACCGTGCAGGCTGAAACTTAAGCAGGATATGCACGGAACAGAAAGCAAGGAGGAAGTAGGTACCTCAAGGACTCCTTTTGGTTCTCATCACCACTGATACATGGGGGATTCCTTTAGTCTAGCCTGCTACAATGACCTCTAGGCTCTTGATTTTGTTGGAGCACCCAGGAAATCCTCATGCACAGCTTTCTGGTGGACAGAAATTCCCCCATTTGCATTTCTCAGACTTATTGTTAAAGCATCGTTGTGGTCTGTTATGATCAGGTCTGAAATTTCAAGTCTGAAATTTTAAGCCAGAAATTTGAGATCAGACAATAGATGTGAACTACAGTTTTTAACCACTGTCTTGATACAGAAATTAGCTCTGGAAAGAATAATCTGCAGTCTCAAAAAACCCCTCAAGGTGATGAACTCAACTCTGAATTTCCCTATTACAGTGCTAGTTACTGTGTCTGTCTAGTTCAGAAAGCTGGTTTTGCCGCAAGTGTTAGCTACTGAAATCTGTGAAGTTTTGTGACTGCCCGTAATTTCTGACTACTTTCAAGCTAAGGGAAAATAACTCAGCTTCCAAATGTAGCAATTACTGCAGGATTTCACTGAGAATTGAATCTACATGAATTAAGAGCACAAAAGGGAGATCCCAATGAAAAGCAGCACTCAGAAAGCTTGCCACAGCAGTATGTCTGTCATGACCATAAGGACATGGACACATGAAATAAAGCCTGATTACAAGAAAAGCAAGCTGTATATGTTGTATATACAACTCCAGCTTCTCTCCAGTTTTTTGTGAGAATGACTGCAGGAATCATTGAAAACTCAGTCTATTCAAAGTGAAAGAAAGTTTACTCAGAGAGGAAAAGCAAAATGCATTAAAGGGAGGAAAAGACTGTCACATGTTTGCTGTCTCAGTTGTATACAATTTTGTAGTCAGCTATAAGCCATGCTACCCATTTAAAATAATTTAAAAATTGAAATTGTGAACATGTTATATTTCCAATAGACTATGCTGTAAATATCTGAGACCAGATCTTTGTATCCATACACTGGGGAGTAGTTTAGTCTAGAGTAACAGTGTTAAAAATTACTGTCTTGCATATACCTTTCAGTGCTAAAATTTTTAAGTTATGATTTGCCCTAAAATTCCATTTATTATTAAAGAGAGAAATTTTATAAATATTCAACATGCTATATTGGGAACAGTTTTAGACATGGCCTTCACCTCCAACCTCAGCCTGGATTATATTCTTCAACCAACCTATGTTTACTAGTATGGACACAAAAGTTGCAGAATTTTTTTTTATGAAAATGCTGACCAACTTCTCCTGGTTCAGGATGTATTATACATTACCATGTACACACAGACTTCCGGAAATACATATGTTCTAAAAATTTACTATGTAGAGCCTTTGGCTCATGAACTGAGTTTCACACATTTGTAGAAGGCATTGCTTTCACCTTAGTATTTGTACCCTTTGCATCTTGGAAGCTTTGAGGTCAGACAGTTTCCTACCTTCTGGCATATCCAGAGTATTATTTTAACTGGATAAGATCAATAAAATTGCACAGCATTCCAAAACAATAACAACTCACTTTGAAATCCATCCACATCCAAAATTTAGGGACCAGATTATACACAATGCTAAGAACTTTAATTTCAATTTCAAAACTTTTCAATTTCAAAAGCATGTTTAGATCAGACCCTGCTTTTTTAACAGCACTGGGTAACAACATCTCTCTTTTCAGTTGAGAGGACAGGAACAATATTAAACAAAAGATTTCCAAACCTTTCCTGAATACAGCACTCTTCTATCCATCCATGATTTCAGGTTCTTCTGATCAAGGTAGTAAAAGCAGCTATTTCAGATTGCACCACAGGACATGAATACCTGTGGGAGAGGGTAAAAAAAAAGCCACCTAAGGATATAACAGATTTCAAATGCAGAAGGAATGGGAGGCAATTGTGACAAAGGTGCAATTAGATTTTCAGAACAGCTAACTTTGTTCCCTATCTATTCACAGCTGAGAAGTATGTACTTGCTCAAAAAGATATTGTACTATTATTCCTACCTGTCTAAACAACTGAATATTGAGATGTCTTTCAGATAAGACAGGTGCATTAGTAGATCTCCAGGACTAAAATTTTAAATTACTCAAATAATTGAACAGTACACAATTATAAAGGTGCTTTGTATGAAATTCATCTTGACTTTGTCATGATGAGTGATGCCTTGCACAACTGGCTGTGAGTTGCTAGGCAGCAAGTTTGCAATTATTTACTGTATCTTTTCACTTCATCCTAAATTTTGTCCTACACTCTTGTCTCTTCAATTAATATAAAGGAGCAATCATCTTCCTTTCTGCGAAATGTAGAGATTTGTAGTTAGCAGAATTCAGGAGGAGGCTATGATAAAAAATGCTGTCCCAGTCCATCAGTGGTTTAGGCCACATTTACCCGAGAGATTATAACAAAAACCCACCACTGAGCTCCAGCTTGTAAGTTTTCCTTTTCTCTTTCCTTTTGACTGCAGATTTGGTTTTTTTAGAGATCTCAAATGAAAACAAATCTGTTTCAAAACTTTATTTTCTGAAGTTTTTACCAGCTTAAGCTTATCACAGTCTTCTCACTTGTTGCTCTACAAATTTTCATCACCTCTTTTGGAATATGTTACACATTTAACGATGAAAAAGGGAAAAATATTGACTGGGTAGAACTACCCACAGCATGCACTGCATTTGAATATGACCTGTGTATGGATTTGAGTATGTACTCTAAGGCCAATGTTCACACTTGCTGAGGAGCAGATCCTCTCAACTTCATGTATGATAGCAGAAACTAATGGAAAAATTAAAGAACCCAACTAGTCAGGATTAATAACAATGTCAGAGTAAGATCCAAAGCAGCCAGTTGCAATCCAGTAAATTTGAATTTAACACTTGCTGAAATCTCAAACACCCCTATATGTCTTGTGGAGTCAGAATACTTTGTAAGTAATAATTAAGTCATAAAGTCTGGGGGTTGACATTACGTATTACTTTTTTATTCATAATGAGATATGTTTCTGTTTGGTTCTTTATACACAGATGAAATAATACAGAGGTAACGTCCCAATAGACTCAGGATGGCAGTAATAGTAATAGTAACAGTAATTAATAGTAATAGTAAAGAAGGCCTTTGTTTGCTGTTCTGGAGTTGTTGAAAGCTCAGTTAATATAAAAGTAAGATATATCCATCCTATTCTCAGCTAAGAAAACTCAGGAATGCTCTGGGGATGCTAGATTTGTCACCAGCTGTCTTAGTCAGGTGAAAGGTCTTTGTACAAAGGTAAAAAGAAAATATTGCAAGAGTTCCTAGAGTCCAAAGGCTGCCTGGCCCCAAGGAAGGATGCAGACAGCTTCTCTGGACTGGTCTTTCCTCATCAGCCCACATCAGAGAAAGTTCAAAGGCTGCTTCCAGAACTAAGTATTCCTGAACCCATAAAAGAAAGCAGTCTCTGCCTGTGGCAGGAGAAACACAGGAGCTGCTTTGTAGAACAGTCCTCAGGATACTTTCTCCTGGCTGAGGATCAGAAAATCAACCAAATGTTAATAGTTACGAAAAAGGCACTAAAAGAATGGTGACTCACAAGAAATACTAGCTTGCCTTATTTGGCTATTTTAGTGAGGATGTCATAGGTCAAAGTACTATGTGAGCACAAACCATGTAGTGAATGATTGCAGGAAGAACCAGTGTGCTTCATGGTAAAGAAGCTCATCCTACAATTATTCACTGAGTTTGCAAATTTAGGCCATTCATTGATGTCAGACTGTATCAGTTCCAAGCCAGATTTCTTGCTGTGAGTATAAATTTGCTCATGCTTACATTAGCCACGGCCTTCAAAGAAACAGTGGTTTAATCACATAACTCAAAAGGACCCCGTCTATAGAACTTGCACTGTACATGGCATCACAGGTATATTGGCAGCTCATAAACTAACAAAAGCCTGGCTTTGTGTTACATATTCCCCAGAAGTGCAACTATATTATCAGAGTTTCAACTTATTTCTAGAAGTGCAAACTTAATGTGAATAGGATTAACAGAACTCCTGGAGGCTCTTAATTTCTTCTGTGAAATCTATTTAGATAGATGTAGTAATGTAATACTCTATATACCAGCTTTAATTTCAATTTTCAGTCTATATGTAGTTGAGTATCAAGAAATGCATAGAAAATAAGGAATTACAGTACAGAAATCCAATTATTAAATGGAATTAGCATGGAATAGCAAAAAATAGTTTTGGGTTTTGCTGGGGTGTTATTTTCTGAGAAAAAATTCAGCAGTGAAATATCTTAAAAATTTTCTTAGGATGATGAAAGCTTGACATATTATTTAAGCTTAAGTAATCAAGTGCAATTCGATAACTTGAAGTGCTTTTGGACTTTGTAGTGTGTGTTTATCGGGACAGGAAATGAAACTCACATAGCTGATGAAATAAAATTTCTGCAGTGTTCTTTCAATCAGGGAAGATGCCAGAAACCGAGGTGCAGGACTACCCCTGATATCAGTAATCAGATTAGTTAATATGTTGTCAGGTGTAACTGCTGATTTTTAGTCTGGCTTCAGCATATCTGGATCTAAGAAAAGTATTACTCAAACATTTAAAAATGTAGAGGAACACATTGTTAGAATAAACTTCATATGATCTTCTGTCTCTGCTCTGAACAAAGGCTGTGACTAAACACTGTATTTCAGCATGTGGGCATGGCATTTTGCAGCCTTTCTAAACAGTTTGTTCAGTGCTGGCACATTTTTTAGGCATAAAGGGAAAGATGACATTCTCTTATGCCCTTCCATGTCAGAGCTGACATGGTACTTTAGTTTCACTCTGCTGTAGGATGTTATCACCCCTGATAGCAGGAGACTGAGTTTAGTCTCTCTGGATTTAGTAATTTTCTATCTAATACCCCGTTAAGGATCATGCTGTGACTAAGAACCATGTTCCAGGGAGGTGTTTTTGGAAGCACTGCCACTTCTGCACTTGAGTGCACCTGCCCCCAGCAGCTCACCAGCAAAGTTACCCTGGTTGCTGTGAATAGCCATGGTGCAGTAACAAAGTTTTGTTACTTACTAGAGAAAATTTGAGCAAGCAACAATTGAAAAAGCTACCAGCTCCTAAGCAGAGATATAATAGCCTGACATATGGACACCAGGAATTACATAGCTACAGCCACTTCTGCTACAAGTCCTGAAGCAGACACTGAGTTAATCTGACTTTGAGGTATTGGTTACACGAAACTGAAGTTTTACATTACAGTTTAATTGTTTTCCTTCAAAGTGTAAGCTTCCAATTTAAATTTGACGATTGCCAGCAGTGACATAGGAAGATTACTTGGGTGCGTTAGCAAATGTAGATCACATTGCTGTAGGGCAAGATGAAAAACCAGTGCTCCTTAGATCTTGCATGCTGTGAGTAGTCCAAAGTGATGTTAAAGTTAAATCCAACAATAACGGCTATACTAAGAAACTGAACAGGGAATACTCAGCCATGTTGACAGTCTACTGTATTTTCAGACAATTTTTAGCTGTTATTTTCTGCTGTGAAGGCCTGATCATTTTGCCAAATTATGGAGAGCTTTACACATTAAAAATTAAACAATTCCAGTGTCTTGGAAAAATCACATATATTGCCTGATTTCACTTAGTAAAGTCACGTTTTTATTGTCAGAACGACAGATCTTCACTTGCAAAGATCTCCATTTTTTGCAAGTTTTTTCCTAAAAAACAAACCAAAGAAGAGCCATTTTTCCATCTGCAAATTATGAAATTTTGTATAACCAGGCTGGAGATCTTACTGCAGGAAGAGAACTTGGTTCATTCCAATCCAGAGTTTTTGTATGGTACCTGTATCATTCCGATCTAGCACTTGTATGTGATACCTGTATCATATTTCTGTTCTATGGGATGGTTCCCAGTTACAGTGGAAGTTTGCTCCTATAAATTTATCAATTCTGGTCAGATTTAAGGATGTTCTTCTGTTAACCTGTAGCCTTTAGGATCACCTACAGTAAGGATGAAATCCTAGACGTACATAACTCGCTTACAGACTCCCTATTAAGCCCTGCTGAAGCCGTATCATAAAAAAGGATGTCCTTCTACACGGCCATATGAAAGAACCTTGCAGAAGCACAGCATCTGAACAAAACACACCTAGGAGAGTGAGAAACTCTGTAGTTCCTCACCATGAATGTTATTGGTGCTGTCTCTAGTAGCACCACAAATATGTTTCCACAACACTCAGTCATCAGACTCATTATTGGAGAGAAGGCCTAAATGTGAGAATTTTCAAACTGTGCTGCAAATCGTAAGATCACTCAGAACAGGTTAGGCACCTTATACAGCTATCTAAGCACAGGAATATACTAAAGAGCTTAAGTATTTTCCATTCCAGCACAGTTTTATTCAGAGCTAATGTTGGCTAAATCACAACACACCATCTTAGCCCATTATAAAATGGATTTGAAACATTTGCTCTCCACGCACCACAGGAACTGCCGGGCACGGCAGCCCCATTGCCTCAGCCTGAGTGAGGGGCAGGGGCTGCCATCCTCCCCTCAGGACTATCCTGCTCCACCTCCCTCACAGAGAGCCTTGGGAGCCCCAAGGACAAGGCGGGACTGGAAGGGACGAGACAAGGGCACGTACCAGCAGCGCGGGAGCCCAGGGAGGGCTGGTCCTTGGCTGGAGCTTGAACGGCGCCGTGGGTGAGGCCCAGGTGGGGCTATGAGGGGTGTTGGGGCTGGCAGGTGAGGCGAGGGGCTGTGCCCAGCGCAGGCATCCGCAAATAACATGGGAGAAAAGCCGAAAAAAGGCGGCTAACTCGGGCCACGGCTCTGCTGCTCTCGCACGTTCCTGCTCCTGACCTGAGGCTGACTCTGGGCCGTGTGAAGGGGTCGGGGCTGGCAGCCCGAGGGGCCGATGCAGCGCGGGCAGGGCAGGGCAGGGCAGGGCAGGGCGTGTGGCGGGGGCCATGCCCAGCCCTGGGCTCCAGACTCGAGGGGCTGAGGGGCTCTANCCTGTGTGACACGGGGACAGGGACACGGGCGCCGGCCGGGAGCCGCGGGTGCCAGGCGCTCTCCGCAGAGCTGCCGCCCTTACCTCAGCCTGCCCGCGTCTGACTGCGGGGCAGCATCCAGTGAAGGAGAAAGCCTTTCTGCTGAAAGGTGAACCACCAGTTAGTTTTGCTCTAACATTTCCCCAAATCCAACTGCTTTCAATAAAGTTGAAAGGCATGCATCAAATTTTTCCTTAAAATGTTCTCTATTTGCTGTTTTGAAATAGGGACTGAAAGTTGTTGCTCCTGGCATCACTACAGGCACATTTTCAGTGCAACTGCAGAAGAAACAAAAGGGCAGATTTAAGAAGCAATGAAGGAAAACTAAGAAAGTGATAAAATACAGTGCAGGTGGGAAAGTGAAGACGTAATTTTAAGTTAGACGTTCTCAGTGTCTTTTTTCCACTTCTGTAACCTGTGGAAGTTCAGTTACAGCTGGTTAGGAAAACATCAGGGTAGTCCGGGAAAAAAATATTTAACACTGTGTCTTGGAAACACCCCACTCATTAAAGCAACCATTACTGACAAAAAAAGGATAAATTAGTAAAATAAAATACCAAGTAACCCTACTGCAGTGAAAAAAGAAATTTCATTTTGTCTGATTCTGGAGTTTTCTGTCATACTCCTCACTTGGAGAGGGAAAGAAACTAAAATCTGTTTTTGGAAATTCAGAAATAGAAAAAGGCTTTTTACATCTAAATACAGCTCTTGCATTTGTTGAAAGAAAAGTTACTTTGATATTTGTTGCTAAATAAAATCTTGGATCAAGTAAAATTAATTAAAAAATTAGTTAAGGCAACAATAAACACAGGAAATATACATGAATAAAGTGTTCTAAAAGTCAGGCAACTCTTTTAAGACTATAAATATCACCTAAGCAAGGCCACTATAATTAGCAAAGGGTGAACAAAAGAAGATATCCAGAAATAGATGGGGAGGGGGGAGGCTGGGAGGGTGAAATGTCTTGGTTAACCTTATTTGAGTGTTCTTTCCATAGCATAGGAAATGGTTCCAGCTAGCTCATGAGTTCTGTTGGTATTAACTGATTTTAAAAGGACATTTCCATGTTGTCTCTATGCCAAGGAAATTCTTTTACTGGCGTGTTTGCTGAGTACAGGAAACATCACCCTGACTAAGTGACACTGAATGTGATGGAAAAGTGTATCTTTATTCTGGTGTTACAGTCAACACCATCTCTTTGTTTCATCTGGATACCTTCTGGTATCTATTGGGGAATACTTACTGCAGCCTCTCAGTTTGTCCTGAGTAATGAGCAGACTGGTGGTGCTGAGTCATAATCCCTCTCCACTCAAGAAGCAGCTTTCTGCATCCCTTAGGCAACTGATTAGTCTGAGGGATGATCCAGCACTTCAGGGGAGGCAGAGATAGGGCTGTCTAGTCACATGCTAATCTGCTTCATCCCTCTTCAAGGTACGGGCAGAAAAGACTAATAGTGATGGGAACCTTCCTCAGCTCCATGCTATGGCCAGAATTTGCTGTGCAAGGAAATAAATATGTACCTATAACTGCTTGCTCTCCTAAATAGAGAGCTGAAGAAATCAGTCTTGTATATAGTATTTTTCAGTGTAAGTTAGGCTGTTCTGATGGACCCAGTCTTGTACTGCACATCAGAAAAAGCTTTACTGTAACCAATGAGAATTTTATCTGAATAAGAAGTGAAAGTTAAGATCTTGAATATTGTATTTCCATTTTAACTCATAGTATTTGCCATTTTTCTGGTTTCTTCTGTAAAGCTGCCTGTGTCAAGCATTTAAGTTTCATTTGCTACATGTTACTTCTAAATGCCCCATTTGTCATCTGTTTTCTCTTCTTTTCCTTTCTCTTTCTTGGGAACTGTGCTAGTGCCACGGCCACTACATAGGCAGCAGTAACTGCAATTATTTGTGGCACTGGGCTCCACTGACCTTTTCCTTCAATCAGTCAGTGGTTTCAGTGACAAGCCCTCAAAATCTTTGTGCATGTTTTTTGGAAAAGGTGGAAATATTTGAGAAAAAGGTTCATGGTGTGTCGGTCATACAGGCCAGAAGCCACCATATTGATATTTCTGGAGTTCAGTAAAAATCACAATAAAACCACAAAGATATTTAATCCTAAGTATTAACTTTCCTTCAGGTAACAGCAAAAACATGTAGAAAGAATAACAGGTGACAGTTGCCCAAAGTTTCTCTTTCTGCTCCCATTTGTCTGTACAGTGGTTTTAGGGCATAACAACCCCGTCCTTAGAATTGTGGGAGATGGCAGGGATGTAGTAGATTGGCTGCTGGGAGACATGAGCCTAAATTAGGTGGTAGTGCAAATCATCTAGTGTGCAACTGAAAGCCAAGACTAATGTGTAGCTCATACCCAGGTGTCTATAGCATAAAATAGTTTCAGTTTCTTTTTCAACAACTCCACAGTCACTGATGCACCTTCTATCTACATATGGAGAGAAGAGCAGGAGATCGAAAGCCAGGTGCTCACAAACAAATACTGCTGGAGAACTGTTTGGGTTAGTACATATCATACTCATGAAAAACAAGAACAGGTAATTTTCTGCATCTGAGGCCGAGACCTAGATTGTCCTAACACGATTTGGAGTATTTGCCATATTGCTAAGATTTTACCTAGACTTTCAAGTCTTTGAGAAATCCAAAACTGCTGTAAGGAATAGCACCGCCTTTCTGGTGCAGGACTTGGAAAATAATGGTCCTTGTTTATAGTACAGTGAATAAACAAAATATTAACAACAGCAACAACAGTAATAACTTTAAGTAGAAAGAAACACATGGCAATTGGTTTACATTGGTTTGGACCCATCATTCACAAGATAGATTCTCATTTGGCAAGTGTGGTCAAGGACAATGCTGTCTCCTGACTAGGAATAAACTTTCAGGGAGAGTGTTCCCAGTAGGAAGGGTTAGACCTCAAAGCGAGTATTTACATGAGTTGCTCATTTGGTAACGTTGAACCACATTTATTTTTAATTTGCATGCCTCTCCTTTAAGTCATACCCTTCTCCTCTTGACTTCAGTGGGAGCTCCACATGTTTTGCCTTTGATTCCGCTGCATGCTGGCAACTCTAATTAGTGTTAACAGGAGTTCAGTGGAGTTTCTTGCTCTCCTTCTTTCTCTGTAAAAGAGTTTACAGATCAGGAGTTGGAGCTTTATCAAACTGGTACATGGTGCCTATCAAGAATGTATCTTCATTTCTTCTTTTTCCCATGCAAAGTGGAACTTGACCTTTTTCTAACAATGGTGGCATAACTACGAGAAAAATGACATTGATCATTCTAAAAAGTTCCCCTTAGTTTTGAAAAAATTGCTTAGTATTGTCTTTGATTTTTTAACAGTAGTAATTTCAGCTAGTTAACACAGCCTTACTGTCTAAGTGGCTATCACAGTAACTTGGTGCAGTAAATATGAGTTAGAAGAGCTTAATTCTCTAGGGCTAAACCTCAGTCTGCTCTGCCTCACAGAAACTGCTTTGATTTTCAGAGATATTTTCTATAGGGACACAATGCTACATTTTGAACAAGACTGGGAGAATCTGGTCCTTTTTTTGCAATGCTGCTGGTTTTATTAAGAATAAACACCCCCCACCACACCCTCATCATCAAACATCGCATCTTGAAAACAGAAACACTGTTCCATTTTGAGATTTTAATCTCAGACTTTCATACCCACGTGTATGGACAGACAATGAACAGGAGCCACTTTTCTCCTTCAGAAGAACTGTCTCATGTGGCTTTCTGTGCTCTCATAATCCTCCTTCCAATATTTCAAAAGACACAAAACTTCCCAGCATGATGATAAAGTTTTCCTGTGTTCCAATAATAAAAGTTGAATGTACCAGTAATTTCCAGTTCCTCTGTGGTTGGGCAGCCTGTGAAGACTAAATCAGAAGTAGCCAACCTGCAGTATCAGTGTGGGAGTCGGAAACAGATGTTCACCGGACAATACAATTTGTTGTCACTGTCAATACTATATGGCACTTTTCCCAACAGAAATTGTCTGTAGCTGGAAAGGAATGTAAGGAATGATTCATGCCCCAAATTATTATTATTTGTTAAATTACTGTTAATGTTAAATACTCCTTGCCTTTTTTTGCTTTAAATGCCTGAATCAGGGAGGCACAGGCACTCAAAAATACAATTAACTTGTAGCATCTGTGTACTATGTCAACCAATTAATTTAAGGCTTTTTTCCTCAAGACAAGACATTCTGTTATATTATAACCAAGAGTCAAATTCTCTTCTTTAGAATCAGGGTAATTTAACCTTCAATTTTATAAAATATTTGCTCAATAGCTATTTACACAAGATAGGCAGGAGGAAAATGAGATAAATTATTTCATGCCTATCTGAGTGTGTATCTATGAAAATTAAAATTTATTGTATCCATATAATAGTATTTTTATACATATAATAACATTTTAAAGTAGTTTATGTCTTGGAAATTCTAATAGGCCATTTGGGCATTCAAAACTGATCAAACACTCAAATGAGCAAAATCCTCTATTAGCATATGATGCTAGCATATGATGCCTAGCCTTGATTTCCAGATTTCATGAATATTACAAAAGCAGATGCACTAGATCGTACTTACTGTAAAAGGCAATGGATTGGGTTAGGTGCTTTTTAAATTAAATATTAATTTTTTCAGGGATACATCAAATATATTTTAAAAAATGCAGAAAGCCTAAGTGAAACCCAGCCTAAATACCAATTAATGTATGCAGTAGGAGTGTAAAAGAGCTAAAGATCTGACTGCCAGAAAACTTGGTTATAACACCTATATTTTACACGAAAAAGTAACACCAGGTCTTTTCAAAAATGAAGACATCTGGGATTTGACTTTGACTTCAGTGAAACTGGTGACAAAACTGACCCGTAATTGCTGACTCTTGTATCTCTGACAGACTTTCTTTAGAGATATTAAAAAGAGGAAAATGTGTGTTTAATCATATGGCCCGAACAAGAGCAAAAGGTTTTAGCACTATAAAATCAAACAGCTGTCTTATTTTTACAAATGCATGTGGTAACACTTCACAGTAATCTCTTTTTGTAATACTAATTTTGCATTTACGGTGTTTACTGTTGCAGCATTCTGCAACAGAGTGGTTCACTGCTGTGCGTCAGGTTTTAGTCAACGGGAAACATGAAATGATTTTCAGCTGTGCGTTTCTTTGTAACTGCTGCATGATTTAGCCTCAAGACCTATCCATTGTCCAACTTTTTTTATGCTTTTAGATTTAGTGAATTTAGATATATTTCCATAGTGGAACGCAAGGTGATTTTGAGTAAGAGCCTGAACGCTGCAAAATTTTCCAAGTCGGCATGAGATGAAGCAGGATGAAATAGCTGATAAGGTAACATTTAGCACACTTGTAATCAATGTGCTGAAGTTCTCTGTGTGTGTGTCTGTATAAGTGTATTTTTATATACATTCATGGGTCAAACTGAGTTTTTCATCAACCAGATGTTGGCAAGTGCCAAAGTGATTTAGGATTAGAACAGGATTTAGGCTGTTCTAGCTACAGTTGTATTTCTCATTTCATCATCATGCCAGGGATACTGTGACAGTTGTGGGCTTTCTTTAATTTATGAAATAGACAAAATTAAATGTCCATACCAGACATACCATTAGGTTACGGGGAATGAAAGAGAAATACACAGGCATTAGGCCCTACTCTTTTGTCTGCACCCAGCAGAGAGTCCTGAATGTACAAAACAGCTGGGAAACTTCCTATGTAGCACACAGCTTAAAAAAAGAATTCAAGTTTTTTTTAAAAATCAATCTGATTTTGTTTATTTCAAATGACTGTTATTCTGATTCTGATTCTCTACTCTCATTTTTACCATTGCAGCAGTTGAATCCAAATAAATGTTTTAGACTATGAAGACTTCTCACTGCAATACTAGAGACATCATGTGCTCATACAAAGTTTTAGTACTACTTATAATTTCAAAAATTACTTGATTAAAATAGACCCATTTGCAAAAGTGACTAATCCACCATTTTCAATCATGCTGCTTTTTAGGTGTTAATTTTTATCTACTGAATGACACTTCGCTGTCTCTCCTTGTCAATTTAATTATCTTTTTTGAAGAAGAGGGGCTTCAGAAGGAGACAAATATTGATGTTCAGGTTACAGGAAAGATTTCCAAAGAGACCAGAGAAAAAGAGATTACTGAAATTAGCAGGAGTATGTCTCGCCCGCTAGTGAGCGGAGTGAGCAGCATTGGGAAGAGAGGAAACCCTTGGCCACTGCATAGCGCGGCTGTGTACACCAGAGTTACTTAGAGTGCTCTGAATCTCATCTTTTGATCTTGGGCAATATTTTTCTCTGTTATGTCACAGAGGTCACCTGGCTCATGTGTGACAAACTGCCTGCATAAGTCACAGTGCCAGTGGCAGAGATTTGTAACCATGTCCCTGGTCCATTGCCTTTGAATTATTTCGCAGGCCCTCTGCTTTACATTTACACTCTGTCGGAAGATGAACAGGGGAAGGGAGTAAAATCAAGGGCAGGGTCTCATCCTGAAGGACAAGGGGAAACAGGTGGAAGGTTAATGGCCCTGGAGCGTATCCACAAGCCTCTCAGGCTTGATATATGGGCCTCAGGCCTAAAACGGGCATTGGCTTTCAAAGATATATTATTTCATTTGAGGAGAGACATTCTGGAGTTCCTGCATTTGTCTGCTGATAGATGATCCTCTGTCCACAATTGGTTATGGCGTGTGAGTTTTCCTTGGGCCTGCTCCCGTACATAAAAATTTTGCTGAGCTCTCCAACCTTTCGCATGCCTGTGAGAATGGGACGTGTGCGGGCCTTTTGGCAGGCGGCTGGATTTTTGTTGCTGCTATTTTTGTAGTTCCTTTTGAAGCGCCAGGCAAGTGGGGGATGAAAGGCACTTCTGTTCATTCATACGCAGCTGGGCAGGGGCAGCCTCGCGGGGACGAAAATGGGGCAGAAGAAGATGTCAGGGACCCATTATGCACTCATGTGTCTGCAGCCCAGGCGGAAGTCACTCCTGCTGACCCTGTATTTTACACCGGCACATGCCTGCAGAAAGATAAAAATGGGGAAATAATTTGCATAATTTTTATGACCTCCCTTGGTTTATTGTATTATGGTTCCGTTAGGGTTTTTGCATGTGCGTCACCTTATTGGAAAAAAAATTAAGATAGTAATTCCATATCTTAAAATTTTTGTGTCCTTCTCCGGAACGTTTACCTCAGGCACCTCATGAAAATGAGACGCTACTGCCCACGTCTCAGCAAAGCACCAGAAGCCCCAGAGCCAGTTCTGCTCAGTGCGACAGGACTGCGCTGCGGGCAGGGCATGGTGCTGGCAGGACCTGGCCCTGCCCCATCTCTTGTGGCCAGCTCAAAGGGGCACCTTGGCATGCATGGAGGAGCCTGGCGGCAAAAGCCTTGGCTCAGAGAGAGAGCAAGTCCCAGATTCATTGCCATGACACATTCCCATGGCATCTTCTGTCATTGCACAACTGTCACAAATTGTGGGAAAATCTGTTTAAAAACCAAAGTGTTTAACAAAAAAAACCAAAATCTTAACATACATTTTTGTTTAATGTAGCCCACATAACAGCTTGTTAAATTCTCTTGATTTTTACCTGATTGTAGTTACTGTTATAGGATTGTGTTTCTAAGACCTTTTACTCCAGGACAGCATGATTTAAGGGAAGTGGGATGTATATTTTTTACTATATAAAATATATTCATTTAGATTTGTTTTATTAACAAATAACTTCAGTTTCTGTGGATAGATTTTGATTGAAAGAATTTGCATTAATTATACTTAAATATCTCCTAGTTCTACCTTTTTTTTTTGTTTCCTATGCTACTAAAAAAGCAAAGTAAATGCAGGATATATGTCGTAAGTTTCAATGCGGTTTGTTTGCTTTGGTTTTGCAACAGTAAAACTTGTACTTACATAAGTTGTAAAAGCGTTATATTGATACCATGTTGTTTGAGTAATTAGGTTCTTCTTTTGCTGTCACTGAACTCAGTTGCTAAACTCTCAGCACTCCAGTATGAGCAAGATCAGGCTCATTCTGCATTTCAGTCAGTTCCTGTAAGAAAATGTGCTGGTGCAATGCAACTATTTTTTCTTCCTTTAGTGTTCTGCAGAGTTTAAGTTAGACAAGTGAGCTAAAAACTTGAGAGATATTTAGTGTCTCCTGCAGCCGTAGGAAGGAAATCTGAGGACTTGTTAAAAGGAAAGATTTAGAAGCAGAAATTCTACAGAGAGAACCGAACAGAGTGTTAGCAGGCAGGAGGATCTGCTTTTCCACTTGTTGCTTTGATAACGGATAAAAGGCTGTCATGAACTGCAGGCTACCAGCTGGGAGCAGATAGAGCAATCCCAGCAGAGGGCTGGCCCCAAACTACACAGGCATTCTTTTAAATCTTCAGCACTGTAGGAAAGTTGTTTTTCCCCTACCATTGTCATCATTCTTCATGATGATGTTTTCCACCCTGGTTTAAAATGTTGGTCCGGTAAATCTACCTTTCAATAATTTTGTGTTGAAATATAGGCAAGTATAAGCAAATATCATGTAGTCAGAGATATTTCAGCTATTTCATTCAACTGCCTGAAGATTCCCAAAATAAATTCCAGAGAACTGGATCTGGATCTGCTGTAAGGAAGCTCTGTCATTTGATTGTAAAGGTATATTGTGCCCAACGTGCAGATAATCATAGGAACAATTTGTAACCTATGTCTTCCTTGTAATCAACACTCGTGATAAATGAAATCCAGAGGCTGTGTTACTTGTAAGAGAATAGCAGCAGAATGTCATTTGTTAGAAAAGGAGCCCAAGTGAACCCTGCACAGCACAAACACAGGCAAACACAGTGACAGACAGAGCCTGGCAGACCCACGCACGCGTAGCCGTAGTGATGTGCATTGTGCCACCGAGGTCACGTTACCAACATGCTTAAACACATGCAGGGCTGGGCCAGGAGCATTTGTTAGCATGTTACAGATGCTTGACAAGATGAGGTGTTTCAACTTGCATTATTGCAGAGAAAAACCAAAAATATTTAAGCCCTGGCTGTCATTCTATACTGTTCATTTTAATGATATATGTAGGGGTCTAGCTTACTTTGTATTCTTATGTGTAATTACCCATATAAAAAAACACCACTCATTAGTGTTCTGTTCCACTGACTTAATTATACTCCTTAATTAAATCTTGACTAACTGGGGGTCACTGCAGTGTCAGTGGGATTTGTCACTGTTTGTCAGCAGGTGTCTGGTCACGTCTATTTCTGGTTTCCCCGTTGCTGTATGCTGTTTAAGAGCATGGTCTTTTCTAATGCAAAGGACAATTATGCATTACTCTTGTTGTGCTTTGTACCTTAAAGAAACATAAGTGAATCCGTTCTGTAATGCAAGCACTCTCCCAATCTTTACATACGGGAGGTGGGGAATGTAGCAAGTATAAACCTTTTCAAAACACAGTTCATTACCTCACTTGTGCTCATTTTCAAAGGCTTATTCTTCCTGCACTCAAAAGACACGATCTTATTAATTTATCAGATAATCTTGTGTTCAACAGGCATAAAAATATATTGCAAATATCAATCCAGAGATACTACTCTTTTTCCCTATCTCCTAAACATGAAATGAATTTGAAACATGATCAGCAAGAACGAGCTAAATCAATATTATATGCATAACAAATACTACATGGCATGTGCTGCTATTGCTGTGCTGCTCAGAGTAAGAAGATCGAGGCGCCTGATTCACTGTTCCCTGAATAATTCAGTGGGAGTTCTGCATGTGCAATAAGGGCATAATAGTGCCATTTCTGTCTGTTTCAAATTTGCATGTTTTGGGTTCGTTATTTTAGAAAGTTACTTAGGGGAAATATAATTCCCATGTTTACGCATATAATAGGCACCTAATGTTCATCTGAATAATTGATCAGTCAAGTCAGGCTTTCATAATTAGCTATCGGCTTTCCAGTATAAGCCCACAAAACACTTGTCAATCTACAGACATTTTTAATTTATTAATATATATGTTATCAAAAGAGCTGCAGTAGTTACCTAGAAAGCATTTATTATTTATTCTGTCGAGGCTGAGGAAGCATTTAGATTCTAGACATGTATTTTGAATCTACTGTAACTTTCCCAGAAGATTATTTTTTTTGTTCTGAAAGTTTTCAGCAATGTTCTCTGCCTATAAGCTCTCGCTTACAGTGGAAATTGGAGTGCTTTTTTTTTCAATCCATCCCTGTGTTACAAAGAAGCTAGTGACATGTCTCACTGACTATAAAATAATGTGCATTACTTATTTGCACTCAGATACATAACAAGCATCTAAATAGATGCCACTAGCAGATATCCCTAATGCAGCCACAGATTCTGTGACCAGACAGATGCATCTGTTGATAGTACATGTGTGACAGCGATATTGCAATTCCGAGTTGTGGAGCTGTATGGTAAATTGCAGAATCATAAGATAAATTGTATTTCTCATGAACTTCATGACCTTGTTTGAACTCTACCAGTATTCCAGTTCTGCTTCCTCGTATTTCTGACCAGTTTTCAAGTGGCTGTTTTTAAAGGGAAAAGACATCTGCCTTACTCCAGAAGTACATTTTGAGCCCACTGGTATGAAATTCATAAACTAAAACATTTGATTGTGAAATCCAGAATGAAAATTTTTCTTTTCTTACTAGAAATATATTAAAACAATTGGACTAGAAATTCTGTGGTTTATTTTATTGGGAAATAAACTTTACGTTTCCATTGGGAGGCAGCATTTACTTTAGCGCTTGTTGAGTGTGAGGCACTGAATTTTAAAAAGGTAGTAGTATTATTATTTATGGAAAAGGTATTTCAGTTCTGTATATGCTATAAGTTTACTTACCCTTGTCCCTGTTCACAAGAATCACCCTCATTTTAGTGAAAATATATAAGCATCAGCTTCCCATCAGTGAGGTCAGGACAAGTGCTTTCCTGAAACAAAGTCCTTCTGAGACCTGTACTGTTGGATGTGTATTAAGTTCCTTGCTTTATAAGTGGAAAGATGCAAATATAATAAATATCAGGATTTTAAACCCATTTTAGATATAAAGCACTTCTATTATAGAATGGCTTTTTAGTTTGTTTGGAAAGGACATGATGTAAAAACCGCAATATAGTGGCAGGAAAAAAGTATGCCCATTTTGGTGATGAGATTTATTTAACTGTGGTTCACCACTATGAATTATGTGGTCTCACAGAATTCACACAAGTTCTTGAGCAATACTGCAGCATCTTATGTACCACACGTTCTGCATAATCTCAGTTTCTATTGGAAGGTAGGAAAAATACTAGAATCATTTTCTTGAAGTTTGGTAACATACCTCCAATTGAAAATATGCAAACATATTTCTAAGGGTGTCATTATAAAGTCCCTCCTCCCCAGTATATCTTGTACTAATATAACCTTCTGTTATCTATTTTTATATCCATTGCCAAGTAATCAAAAATCAAAAATCAAATGCTAGGCTGCAAAGATCACAATACCTCTGTAGGATTCAGAACCAAGTTTGCAACTGCTGTTACAGTTTTCTATATGACATTAGTACAGTGTTAACATTTCAATCAGTGTTATACCAATATAAGGATTTTCTACTGGGTTATCTCTAAGCATAGTAGTTTCTACCTGAAAAGTATTTATAATTTAGGCTGGTGTGCTAATTAAGGATTTGAGCTGCGCGAGCCTTGAAATGTTCATATTCACACTATAAACATGCAGAGTTCTCACTGGTTTCCCTATCTACTACCCTGAGCTCAGAAACATTTCCCAGTGGTATTGTATTGCTTGGTTCTTCCATTTAGACTTTGAAAGAGCATTGTTTTCAGTAAGTGTTTTACAACTGGAAATAGATGTGTCTGCTAAACAGATTCATATTTGCATCATTAGACAGGTGATTTGATCACAAGGCGGAAGAGAGATCATATACATAAACAATGAATTAAAATCCTGAATAGCATTGCTAGGGTTGTTTTTCTAGGTTACAGCTAAATGAGGCCCATTATGTGGGCTTTCAGATAAACTCACAAAGCTCTTATCTGTATAAACCTGATAGATCTGCCATTATTCTCAGTGACTAACAGAAGTTATATCATTCAGTTTCATTAAAAATGCATTAATCCTTTTTTAGTAACCTTTTCCTAATTCATTGATTCAATTACACAATGAACAATAAAAATGTTCAGTATAATAAAAATACAGTATTAAAAGTGTGTTATATACATAAATGTTTCATTGCAATGAAATTATTCAGAGTTTAAAAATATTAACAATATTAATATCATGCTCTAAGACAACAAAGTGTACTTTTTTTCCAGCATCTCTGAAATTATATATGAAAAGAATGAGTCTTTAAAATGAGATGCCCAAAATGGTTGATTGTAGTATTACATGTGGTCACTTCATGTACAGACTTCCTGCACAGCTGGGGACATTTACCACCACAAGTTGATTGAGGAACAGCAGAGCATTATAGAATGTATGCACACATTGCTCGTAAATTCTGTGAACCAGGCTCCTCTGATCAGATCAATTCTCCCCAAAGTCACTGGCCTCTGGCCTAACTGCAAACAGACTGACTCCCAGGGCTGGACCTTGAGTTAATGCAAGTATTGGGAACATTTGGCTTGGTGAAGGAACACGCAGTGCATGGCAGCACTCTGAGCAACTTCCACAGCAGTGGCAGCTCCTGCCATCCCACTTACACCAGCTAAATAATTCAGACCACCAGGACTCCAGTACAGCTCTCAGTCTGGCAGTTCAGCCAAGACTTTAAATGATTTTGACAAAGATAGTACTTCTTATCATTTTGTATTTGGTTTCATTTATTAATTTCTGTGGCAGGAGAGCACACTCTCATTGAATTAAACTGTTCTCTCAAACGCCGATAGCCCGGCACAGCTGAGCAGGTGCCTGCGTGAGACAGTTGGTGCTGTCGGCTGCTGTGAAAAGCTGGCATGATTTCTGCAAGCATTCCAAGACTAAGGGAGCAGAAAGCACTTCATATTTTCATTAGTCATCCCTTTACAGATTTACTTTTAATTCTTTCAGCAAAGCAGATTATTAAAAGCAATGACCTGAGGTCTTCATTCAGATCTCAGACTTGCAATCCTGTATAATGTGCGCCGCAGGGCAGAGGTCACACTGACGAGTCTGTTAATGTAGTCACTCTGGGATAAGATCAATCTCCATACTTCACCATATTGATCTAATAGCTCATTGGCACTTCCCTCTTTGAATTGATTAGCTCATGTGTGAAAAGAGATTGATGGGTTTGTGACCCTGAGGAGTCTGTCAGGGGCACACCCATGGCAGGGGAAGTGCATGTTTTCACTGCTTCATTTGGGTGGCTCATTATCTGGGTGCCTCACGGGGAATAAGGGTCATAACATTGTTTTATGAATTATTTACAACAAAATATCACGTTTTTCCTTCATTTGATGCTCTGCCTGTACTGAATCCATTCTCAGCAGAGCTGGAAAAAGTACACATAAATGGCCAAATGTACCAAATATTTGTGTAAAGGGAACCATGACATATAAGTGACCTTAAAAAGCAATTTTACTAATATAAGGTAATCATAATAGATATGAGGGTAGGAATAGACTTCATGGGTCACCTAGTCCATTCCCCTTATGCAATGACAGAATATTGATGATATCTAGAAATGAATTACATTTTAATTGCATATTCTGGATAAGTACTTACAGTGAATCTAGTTCAGACATCTCAGAGAACTTTATATGCACATTGCACTATAGAAAGAGGCAATTTGCATGCAACATGTGAGCTAAAAACTAAACTATGCACATTCTTCATTTGCTAAAAGTAACCAAAAAAACCCCCATATTCAACTCCATTTATCAAATAGTCATATATTTGCACAATGCATATATTTGATACAGTATATTGGATTTTGGTGCAGTGTGTGCTCATGCAAGAGCAAATGTAAAAGGAGCTGTCGCAAAAAGCTGAATTTAGAAGTTGGCCTATGTTAGGGTGTGCTTAAAAAATCTGTGCATTATCAAAGGCTTTACAGATACAAAGCAACAAAAGTAAGGACCAGCTCCTTGAAACCTTTTGTTGAAAACCAGGCACTTTTGTATTTCTGTCTGCATCGGAATTGTAGAATCAGTCTCAAAGACATTCATAATGTAAGAATTTCTTGTACACTATCCAAGCTCAGGATACTATTTAATACCATAACTATTGGTATTGGTATTTCATGGTTACATAGGATGTCAGGTTATATGATTATGCCACAGTGCAAAAATTACTGAGCAAAATATTCTCGTGGTGTTGTTAAGCTGATGGTTGTATTTATGTAAGGAGACAGTGAGTTTCACTAATACTTTGCTGTATTATTTAACTGGACATTCTGGGTTTATTTTGCAGGCGGGCAGTTTAGATTGAAAGACTGATAATTGTATTTACAGAGAAGTGTCCATGTATGCTGCATGCAGTCAGGCAAACCTTTTCTGCTATTTGATTTATGGTAACATAAACAGATCCTGCCTAAAGACAGTAATAGTCAGTCCCTTCCCTAAAGACTTTATACTCTGAAAGAAACAGACCCTCAGGCAGATTAGCCAAAGAGAGAATTCAATCCATTACCTGTCAGTGACATGATGCTGAATATTTGTATAATCTTGCATTCATTTATACTTTTAAATCATTCAAGCTGTTCTGTGTACCAGGAGAATTGTCCTGATATAGGCTTAAGTAGCCATATTTAAAAAAGTTCTAATACAACTCAGAAAAATTTATTGGAGGCAGAGTTGTCATGCACTCTACTTTGGTAAAACTGGGATACATCTGGGATTAAACAACAAAACTTCTTACATTTGGCTCTTATAGTAATCTTCTAGCCATGTCAAATCTTCAATAATAAAATTCATATTAAACCTAATTACAAACCAAAGTAACTGGTACTTAGACCTAGATTAATAGTAGATTGCCAAACACTTGAACATAAGCAATGCAAAAAAAGATTTTTGAAGAAAATATTGCCATTTTATTGCAAGCTCTTGTCCCTTGACCAAGCCTCTCCCAGTCTGATTGAAACTTAGCTCCTGCAGTTGTGGGGTGTGGTGCACTCATGGGTGAATGGGAAGTAATTAGAGCAGCCTGATTTTGTTGTTCATCATCCCTGCTGTCATTCAGAAACGAGCTAAGAAAAACCCAATAAATTAGATGTACATACTCTCTCCATTTTTCCTAAACACACAGCTAATCTTCTATTGCATGCGGACATGCAGGAACCCAATTTAGAGATTCACAATTTGGATACCTGTGCCCAGCTGTGACAGTAGAGAAAGGCAGAGGCTGACTGATTTGTGTCACAGTCCACAGTCATTTTTACCTGTAAGGTTCCTACTCATTCTGTGTTCAGTACTGCAAAAGTTCCTCTCATCAACATCCCGAACAACCCAAATAAAACCAGTATCTTCAAAGATATTTTTTTAAATTAATATTAATCCTAATTGCAGTGCTAATGACAATATGGGACCTGGGCAGAGTTGTGACAATCTTATTTTAATGATCCTTCAGAGATTTCCAAATCAGACTACAGGAAACAGGAAGTAGGAATAAATGAAACAAAGCCAAATGAAAGGATGAATGGAAAAAAAACATTTTAATACACACTTGCCTGTTCCTTAAACATTCATTCAATCAGGACTTCCTGTGATTTTTAATAGCATGGCTCTGTCTGCTCTTTCACACTTGGCTCTGTCGGGAAAAGAAGTAATTTTTTTGAAGACGATGTTCCTAGTTGAAAAGATTTAGCTAGATGGTAGTAGCTGCATGCTGAGGGCCTCCTGCAATGCTTTTAAGATAAAAAGAGAAGTAGTAAGTGTTTCGGATCATTCCCATGTACCTTCTTGGATCATGCATCACTACACCTCCACAACCTTCTTGTATGACTTCAGCTTCCTTTGGTGGTGTTTTTAAGCAATTTTTTCTATCAAGTCAGATGGATACTGGTTTAATACATGACAACCCCCATTCATAAGGCTGATTTTTCTTTCATTTTCTCCGTTAGCATTGGGTCTTCTTTCTCATTTAATCTCTGCCCCAGTGACTTACTGTTACTGCTGCAGCCCTCAGGATGTAAGACAACATTTCTGTATTTTTTCTTCATCAGTATACCATCTCCTTTCATATCTTGACTGAAGATACTGTTTCTCATGATTTCTTACTGCTTTTGCTGTGGCTTTTTCTGGCTGTTCTACTACAAATCAGAGGAAAACACAGTGGAATACATTTGTATGGCAAGTGCAGTGTTCCACAGTAACTCCAGCCTCTGTTGCCAAGGGTGTATTACAGGTGATTCTGTGTCCAGCTCTCAGTATGGAGACTTTAGATCCTTATGTTTCCCTGAGTCAAGTATGGGAAGAAAGATACACTTGCCTTTACATACTTGGATGTCTGTCAAAAGTTTGAAGAGGACTATGAAAAGTAAAATATGAATCAATATATTTTAAGTCATGAAAAAGATTGCAGTGCCATGCAATCAAAAGATAAGGAACATTTAAAATAAAAAACTACTGATATGCTGATAACTACAAACAGTATGAAACATTTAATATATTAGACTCTTTGTGTGGTTAGTCAGTGTCCAACCCTGACTGTCACTAATACTCACCTGGAAAATTGTTCTGCCCTCATTTACACTGCTCTAATGTTAAAGTTACTTCTTTTTAGTCATGACTTCAGAAGATTATTTGCATATTCCCATCGGAATAATTGTGAATACAGTCCCACACTGTGTACACAAACCAACATTTGTAGGTGTCACCTGTTAAAAGAGAGTAAGATTATACTTCACTTATGGCTTGCCCTTTTCCCATACTCCACACCCACTTAACAGCTCTATTGGAAATAAACACTAACCCTGTTAAACAGAAGAGTAACCACAGAGTGTAATTTAAATGAGAGCTGATTTAAGTAACTCCTGTTAAAAACTCATGCAAAAAACAGTGTTCTGGGGCATGCAGCACTTGAAAAAATGGGACCCTAAGTGTGTTGAGAAATTACTCTGCTTGCCTGCTACCATGTTAAAGATTGCTTTCTGAAATTAGCACGTGTCTTGTGTCACAAGTTAAAAATATTTTCCATACGATGCCTACTTGATTGAGTTTTAATATTCATTTTGTCAAAAATAACTTTAGTTCATACTAGAACTTTGTCTTTAATATTAACAATCTACCCCATATGTTGTATTGATCTCTGTTGAGATTTGATGTTGCTGATATCAAAGAAATTTTCCAAATGAGAGCTAATGTAGGAGGTAAAGTTTACCTGTAGACTCTTAAAATAAGTTTCAGCTGGAACAATACAGTAACTGTAAGAAAAATGAAATCATAATTTATCCAATTAATCACCAAACAGGAAAGGGAGGAACATTATATATTAGAAATCCTTTCAGATAATGCTAAAATATGTGTGACTTGGAGAAGACCACGGAGACTTTAATCACAGGCTGCTCTACAATAGAGTGAAACTGCTGACTGAATATATTAAGAATAAATTCACCAGCAGTGCCCTAAAGTTTACTGGACTCAGTCTTGTCTTCTGATTCCCCAAGGGACATCATTGTGCAGCCTAAAAAGCAGATCCGACCCGCAAGGCTAACAATGAACCAGGTGGGCCTAATTCTGATTTTATTGCAAGTCAAAGGACTTGTATTCACACAAGAGTTAAGAATATGATCCAACACAATTTTGCAGTTAGCTTGTTGACATCAGAAAAAAACGGGTGTATTCCCAGAGAAATTCCAGAGATCAACACAGCTCTAGTACCGAAATTGCTACATAAACTAAACAGCTTTGTCTAATTATTTTAAAATTCTAGACCCAACTATGCATAAGCTTAGGCTGTACTAACATCTGCAGAAATACTTAGATGGAGTAGGATTTTGAAGGAAAATTCTATGGGTCCAGTGCTAAAGAAGGCACCTCCTTCACTCTATGAAACAGATGACAAGAATAATTAATTTTCCCCTTTCCTTATCTTTCTATTCATTTTGAGAGGCAAGAAACACTGCATTGTAAGCAAAATTTTCAGTTGAGACTAAAAAGAAATACTTCCCTTATTTTCAGTTAAATAAAATAAAAACCACAAACCCACAACCACCCAAAAAAGAACCTAACAAAAACACATTTATAATTCATCAGAAATAATGCTGACTGTGAAATACCAAGTCATTTTCATGCAGTTTGCACAGAGATAAATGTGAGGATAAGGAGAAGAAATAGGAGTGCTATGTGTCGCATTTGACACACTATATAATAGATACAGATACACAGGAAGTTTATTGTAACAGCCCTTTCATCTGATGCTTGTAGAAATGAGATTGGTCATTTACCTTCTCCTTAATAGATGGGAATACTTTCTAAATGGAGTCCAAAGATCCATAAGAGAGATCTTATTCTTTAGTAGGATCACCATCTGCTGCCTGCCCTTACTCCTTCAGCAATCTGAGGCCCCCCAGACTCAGGCACCTTGTGTTCTGCTCCTGCAAGAAAACAGGATGAGTGCGAACTGATGCTCAAGGCTGCTTTTTATTAAAGTATTTTGACTCTCGGGAAGATCAGCACTGAAACTGGGCAACGACTGGGCAGTGCTGCTTTGATCCCCTCTTTCCCAGTGATCTCACACAGAGCTGTCCAGGGGCATGTGAGTGGAGAAGCTGTGGCAAAGCCATCGCTCTCCCTGCCTGCACTGCCTAAGCAGGAAACACCACATGCCTTTCAGAGCATGGGCACCACACATTCACCCCTCCACATTTTGGAAGGATAAAAAAGTGTGGTCCTTTTCAAATGCTGCTTTGTGCTATACATTCCTTGTCTGTGTCCTTTAAAAAATTCCAAAGTAGTTTGATATTCCAAATACTAATGGTTCCACGAGCAGGGAGTTAATGAAGCATTTTCGTCCTTCTCCCTTCCTCTTTCTCAGTTCCCTGCTGTTGAATAAAGGGTGAGCACATTAACCTTTCTTTCAGCATGGCATTCAGCAGTTACTTTCCTCTAACTGGACACTGATTCACACAAAGCACATAGGAACTTAATATCTTGGATAGAAAAACTTCCTGTTGAAATATTCTGGCTCTGACTGGTAGATTCAGAAGTTACTGAAGAAAGAGTTATGCACACACACACGGAGGCACATTCCAAGTACAGCTGCACTTGTGTGACAGCCTCTGTACATGCTGTAACGGAGCAGGAAAAGGCACACACTGAAGTATTTCTGTATTTCTTTTCATTTTTAAATCAAGAAAAATGTAAAGCGCTACCAAACTTGGACAGATTTATACTTCCTTCATGCTAGAGCTGGATGGTAACAGGACAGTCATTTAAGCAAACACAGACCTGTAAAGATCACTCCCTGCCTTCACCCAGAAATTTTTATAACACACAAGATTCTAGTAAAGAGCTGGAACAATCATAGTTAATATTAAATCATTTCTTCTTGAACTTTGTAGCATTTTATTACTGAGGTTATAGGTAGTAATCACATTTTATTAGGGCATTCACTGATTCTGAAAGTTATGTGCATTCACTTCTAAAACCACATTGGCTGTTACGTGCTGCTTTTTGACAGCAACCTTGCACAGGAGGTTTCCCACTGTTAGCAGCAACCCATCTGGAGAGTCCAAATCCTTCCCTACCTATATAATGATTTGGAAACGATGCATGCATTCAGGAGTAAAAAATAGCCTCTGGAGTGCACTTGTCTTATAAAACTTTGATTTGGGGTGATTTGCATCACTATAGCATAAGAAAATGGAGTAACAACTCAAACTATATGTCTGCAATGACTTGTGAGTGATCTCCTAACTGCATTTGAAAGAAAGTTCAACCATTCCTTGAACCTGTATGCTTCAGGCTGAACAGTTCAGACAGATGTTTAATCACTTCATATTCACTAGGAAATGGCTATTCAATGACCATAGAATTTAAAAGTGGCACTACGAGATGAATGCTTCATGTTATTCCATATTTGCATTCCCTCTTAGAAGCATAAGTAAAAATAATTCAGCTGAATCTAGCACAGTTTTATCACATAAATTTCAATTATTGTGTTTTTTTAAAATCATTAGATACCCTTTTAAATTTTTAGTAGCAGAAAAGCCCAAAGCTACAGTGGCAAGTGGATGTAAATGAACAGAGATGAAAAAGGATTCTCCAGCTTCTGAGAAAAGGAGGTGTAAACTGGGTAAAAGGTGAGCGCATTGTTTAACTGAATCTGCAGCAATAATTACAAGGAAAATATTTAACTTAGAGCAACACAAAAAACCCATGACCCTGAAATTTTTAACAGGTAATTCATCAAGTGTCAGGCTGAAAATACCTCTTCAGAAGAAAAATTGTAATAAATCTGCAGTTGTTGGTTAGAGTACGCGAAATATTGTGAAACACTTTCCTAAAAGAAAGACACTGTGTGGTTTTGATAAGATTAAGGTGAATTTCAGCAAAGCATACACATTATTCTTCATTTTACAGTTTGGCAATTTCAGTGTTGTTCTTCAGAGAAAACAAAAGTTTATAATGATTAACGTTCTGTGCTGTGGGAAGCATACATACTACAACAATACTACTCTTGTGTCACACTAGCCTTCCTCATCTATAACATCAGCACAAATAGTTTTTCAGATGAGTAACCAGCATTTCTGAGATAAGTCCTCCCTTTAACTACAATTGATAAGGTGTGATTGTGTATTTCAGTGTCAATAGAGGCCTCAGCAAGCCTTACAATCTTCCACGGAATCCCATATCAAAAGCTCAGGGCCCAGCTGAAGGGAGGCCAGGGTTTAGCAGGCAGATGTGACACTCCTATTGCCATCTTTTTCTCCTGCCAAGAGATAGTGTGTCACCACAGTACTCAGGGTTAGACCTTTACTCTTCAAATTTAGAATCCATTTCCTCCGCTCCTGGAAATACTCTATCTGGCTTGCAGTATATTGGCAAGATAAATTATGCAAATTAATAGGTGCATCTAAATGTATTCTCATGCATGCCTGTTTTCCAATCCTTGTTAGTGGAAAACTCGGAAAAAAATTCTTTAAAGTCACCTTATAATTCCCTCTGGCAGTGTAGGAACTCAGGCATGCTGCCACCGAATTCTGTGTTCAAACCTGTATTCAGACACTTAACAGAATCAAGTTCACTGGGAAGATGAACAATACCACACCTGTGCTGTTGTGAACCACCATCCTCTAACATGAAGTACTTGCTCCTTCTCTGCCCCAGCAGCATCACTTGCAGTCACACAAACCCTTTAAGTCTGCATTTCATCCTCCTCACCTTCAAGGTTTTACTCAATATCCAGTTTCCCTTTGTCTTCTCCCACCACACTGCCTCCCCATTCCCTTCCTTGAAAGCCACCTCCTAAAAATTTCCTTTGCTTTCCTTGTCACTTAAGAGCAGTTTTACTCATTTCATACTTGTAACATTATTCCTCTTTCATGCCCCCCTGCCTGCTGAAAATGATCTCCTATTTCGAGTCATACACCTTTCATTACCTTCTTCCACATCTTTCTTTAAAAGCCATTTCTTCGGCAACCATTTCCAGTTATGCTGTCCCCACTGGCATGTCTTCATCTGAATGCCACTGGCCAGAGAGGATTTAAATTTAACCATCTGGGCACAGTATTCACTCACGCTTTTGCTTGAGGCTTAATAACTGTCAAATGGGCATCTCATTTGACAACTTGCTTAGATAAGTCCTGGGTTACATTATCCTTGTGTCAGTGTTCTGTTATGGCAGGGAGCAGCTGCAGATTTGGGGAGGGTTCTTGCAGCAGGCAGGTGTTGGCCATATGATGCTTACCTTTTATTCATAAGCATTCCTAGTAGTTTGGACAACAGGAACTTTTTTTTGTTGGTGTTAAAATAACACAAACTGAAAAAACCCTCAAATTTTAGCCAGTAGTACAAGCTTGTGAGTTTAATTCATTGTGTACCACAATTGAAAATGTTGTTGATTATGTCTAATCCCAGACTGGACTTAAGTATCTTGGCGACAGAATGTTACCTTTTCTCCTGCTTATGCTGTTAATGGCAGAGCAGCCTGCTCTGGCTTTGGAGTCAGAAGACTGAAGCCCACAAGAGGATTTTCCTGCAAAAGACCTTCCTCTTCAGAACCAAACTTGAGTCTCTTGACTTCAAGACCAGTTTCAGGCACAATCAGTTTAAGGCACATAATGGTTTTGGTCAAAAGCTGATTTTCTCTTTTTGACAGATAATATGCTTCTGCAGCTCATTTATCAACATGCCACGGAACCACAAAGGTGTTTGTGCTCTGGCTGCACTTACACACATCATAAACTTTACCAGCACATTCTAACATAAGAAGTGGTGCATTACTGGTTTTGTTCAATGTGATCTAAGTGCTTTTCCTCGTCTACATCTCTTTCAGAAGAAGGCTGGAACTGGTCATTTGTCCTACCTTTTAGAAATACACAATCCTCATTAAAGTCATGTCTCTTTCTTCCTAGTGCAAACTGGGAGGCATCTGCTGCCCCACCATCTTTCTTAAAATGGCAAAAGCAGCTGGATCTAATAGTCTTCTGCAGGCAGCATGGTGTTTGGGATGTGTACAGAGCTGTTTATGCTATCCATTTTATGGGCTTTCACTGGTTAAATTACAGTGAATACAGAGCACTAGATTTTGTGAACCACTAGCAGATGTTCACTGTGCTAGTTTTGTGAGTCTTGTAAAACAGCAGGAACAGACTATGTGCAAAACAATTTTTTGTGATTTTGCCATCTCACACTGTTCTCTCAGCACTGTCTCAGTAATGATAGGGTAAAGCTTGGGAGGTAAGCTTTGATTGTGGACGAGCTGCTGTTGGGATCTTCAGAAAGCCAGACCTGTAAAGTGCACTTTGTTTTCAAAAGCCTGTGGCTGAGACAGCTGGCTTACACTGGAAATACATTGTCATTCATGGTACATTCAAATGCTTGACCTCTTATTCACATGTTAGGTGTTATGACAAGGAAGCTGAAGGTTTAAACTCTCTCAGAATTTGTTTTCTTCGGATGTAAGCTGTGATAGCTTTGCGTGAAATGGTAATTTGGATGACATTATCATGTTAGCATGATTTCTTTGATTTTTGAGATTTTTTCAACCTCTTTTTGTTCAGAGAAGAAAATGATCAAAGAACAGTTTCACCTAAAAAGCAAGAGTAATAGAATCTGTACATTTCAAATATCTTTTTCAAATAATTAATTTAAACATGGCCCAAGTGCATCAATGTGGTAATTTACTGTCCTCTCCTGAGCCAACAAATCACTTGGTTGAAATAGTTTTGAGTCAAATACATGTTGTGGGCAGAGGAAGAGATCTTTAATACCAAATCAGCCTTGCTCTGTATCTTGCACTTTTTAATTTGCAAGGGACCTGTCTCTGACTTGGGCCTGTTGCAGCAATAACACTTGTGAATCTGTGAATTCCTTATTATTTCCAGAAGCTGAGGTTCAAAGATGGGGAGTTTAAGAAAGTTCTTATCAGCATTATTTCCTGCTCTTCTTGTTTTGGGTAAAAATAAAATCCCATTGCCATAAATATACAATTATTACTACTTTGCATAACAATGCCATAGTTCTGCTTTCCTGGAATCTAATCAGGAGTAAATATTCTATACATTTTACAGATAAAGGCTACAGCAGTGTTCTGTTTATTCAACTGCAAACAGCAATTCTGGGGATGAAAAATTCTAGACAGCATCTCTGTTCTCCTGATGTCAGCCAGCTGTGTGAAGGAGGACATCACTGTGTGATGTCAGACTTACCCCCAGAGTGGTGTCACCAATGTTTGTGTTTCCTTTACAGGTTGATGACCAAATGAAGTTGCTTCAGAACTGCTGGAGCGAACTCTTAATTCTAGATCACATTTACCGGCAAGTGGTACATGGGAAAGAAGGCTCCATCCTTCTGGTTACCGGGCAACAAGTGAGTATGTGGTCTGAGAGAAACAGTCATGTCTTGTTTATAGAATAATTTTCAAAATAGCAGAGTTTAAATAGGTCAGAAGCACTCCTATGTTCTCAGAGATCCTCCACAAATACTGAGGTAAAATCACTTGTGCACTCTGTTTCTAGTCTGCTGATTATGGATAAACCTAAAAAAGCAGATGTAATCATAAGCACTTTGCTTTTCAAATACTTCAGTAATTGAAAAATAGCAGATGAGAAGTGTTTCTCAAGAAGTACTATTTCCTTGGGGCTAAAATGGTTTCTGACAACAACACTTGCAAACCGAATGCTTTAGGTCTAAGCAAGTATGGCTTTTCTTCCTTCAGAATTGTGATTTACTGAAAAGAAGCACAAGCTGGGCCAGAAATCTAGAGAAGCTGCTGCTTACGACCTCAGAAATACCTTGCTTTTAGAGACATAGGCACGTGTGTGAGAAACTGGGCAGCCGAGACATATAATCCCAGGAAAATGGTTCTGTCCATAGGCTATAAAAGCAGGTATTTTCTCAGAAACCATCTCAGGTTGCACCCTGCAGTTTCTGCCCAGCTATCCAGGGGTTAATTTTCTTCATGTGTCAGATACATGGATCTCCCAAAATGCAAGAGCTATAATGTAGCAAATATTAGGAAAACTGTGAGAAAACACAGAAGGAAGTTTTGTCTCCATTATACTTTCCAAAGCACAATGAACTTGACAGTAAAACAAGAACCTTATTCCTAAGATTGTTATTCTGCTTTTAACAGAAAAAAAAATGGCAGTATCAAAGAAAAGCAAAGTGTGCCTGTACATTATGTTTCTGACTTGAAGTGAAAACAAACGATGGCTCTTTGGTATTTAAGTAGCTGCAAACTGAACTGCCTCAATTTATACACACATGGGAAAGAGCTCCTTTTCCTGTGCTACACCATTTGTGTCTGCATGTCGTGGAATCTGCTTACAGCTTTAGCTACAATTTTAAAGCTGCAGCCATTTCTTAAGACTAAGAACAAGTGTTTATAAGAATCAGAAGGATTCTGATCTTCTGTTTGCATTTATGATTAAGAGGTCTATAGTAGAAGGGAGAAATTATTGACTTGTTCAAGAAAGGAATTGGGAAAACTCAAATTCTAGCTATGAAACTGACTCCTGCACTTCATGGAAAGTCACTAACCTATCTCAGATCTCGTTGTACTCCCTAATTATATTAGCCAAAGTTAGTTTAGTTGCATTACTCTTGATTTATATTGGTGCTATTGAGAAAATGACTGATTCCCTTTCCATTTCATCCTCTGCAAAAGACAGACAATTTTACTGGCAATTATTTCATTTACCACACAGGATGCTTACTTGCTCCTGTGTTTATAAAGCTGTAAGTATATTGACAGGTTTCTATTCCTGAGAGAACTGCTAAATTAGTGTCTCCTTTGTTATGTGATTAGCACTGTTTTAAAGGTACTGAGTGCCTAAGTCCCACTGAAATCATTAGAGGCATCTAACTACCCTTAAATTCTAGCCACTGTCCCCATTTTCCCACAGTAATAATTTTTACCTCATTAGCCACTTTTATCTTTTCTTGAAAATAAAAAACCCAGCTGTACATGATGTCAAGGCAAAGCAGAGCGTTTCTTCACTGTTGGACAACAGGTAGCAGGATGCTTATTAAATGTACTGCTTGCAAATCAGCAGCTGGATTGGGAAGCTGTTTATTTCCAGGCAGTCTCCAACCAGGTTAAAACCTGGCTATATTGGAATGACTGCGTTCATTTTTGCCCATGTTTGTAAACTAGTTTTAATACATCCTTCTTTAAATCCAATTTCCCTTTCCTATGCCAAAGTTTGTCATTTTGAAGTTGGTGCCCAGAGAGTCTCCCATCACCTTCTTTACTTCTCTCTCTGCACTTAGGCTGAGAGCAGAAGCCATATCACTACAACAGCAACAAGAACGCTACAGTCAGTCCTTCTTCCAAATTCACAATTGCTAACAGCTGCAGAACATGCTCCCATGGATGTGCCACAGATTCTCTCTGAGAAACAGGGAGATACCAGACCTGAATTACACAGTCTCTGGCTGCTGTTTCTGAAATCTGCCCGTAATGCCCCTGTTTTGTCCCAATTTCACTCAGCCCTGGCCGCTGGGTCCCTGGTGAAAAGCTAGACTGCTGCCAGGAGCAGGCGCCTGCCCCCGCTGGGCTGTGCATGGCACACGTCTCACAGAAAGGCTGCTGTAGTCCAGGTGTTGCCACAGTGCCAGTGCTGTGCCAGTACATGACTTGTATGCAATTTCTCCATCAAAAGGATTTACTTTAAACCAGCATCTATTTAAATTATTTTCATGGCTAAAAATCATTCCTTGAAGAACCTCTTTTATTTAGATGGACAAGGCCGGGTGAGCGAAGCAGAAGTTTTAAAATATCTAGAATTGCCAGAGCCACAAATCTTAAAATCACAGCATAATCCAGGCTGGAAGGAATTTTAAGGAGTCACAGGTCCAACCCCCTGCTCGAAACAGGTTTCTCAGGGCTTTGTCCAGTTGGGCTTTGAAAACACCCAAGGATGGAAACTGCAAACCATCTGTTCAGCCAGTACCATGGCCTGACAATCTCTATGGGGAGAAAGTTTTTCCTTAGTTCTCCTATGAACCCTTTTTTTTTTTCCCAACTTACACCCTGTGCTCATCACTCTCCTCCTCCTTGTGCCCCGATGCAATGCACAGAGCCCAGGAGATCTTGCTAGGAAAGACTGAGGTGAAGGTGGCACTGAGAACCTCAGCCTGGTCTGTGCTTGCTGCCACAAAATCACCATCTGAACCCAGCAGCATTCCCACATTTTCCTGGTTTATCCCAGACTAGCAATTCGACATCCCTTGCAAGTTTCAACTACAGCCGAAAGCTTTTTTAACATTATCACTCCATGCCAGTGGACATGGACAGTACTTCTACATTACTTGTTCTGAGCCATTCCTGGCTTCAGCTGCTGTACGCTGCCTTTTCACATCCTTGCTCAGTGGTGAGTTACTTTTTTAGACAAGTTGATGCGATACAACTGTCTCTTTTCCTAAGTGTCAAGATGGACCTACTTGGAAGCATTGACTCAGACTGTTGTATTCTTAGACACAACATCTGTTCAAATGTATTTATGAAAGGACATTATGACTGTGTCTGTATCCTCTGTAAAAACTGTAAAATAATGCTGGGAAGCTGCACTTCTAGACCTGGGCATTATGAGCTAGTGCACCATTCCTGCATACTTTCTGATTGCTGTCCTGATCCTTTCAGTTCCCACAGAAGAGACAGGGAAAAACCAAGCCACCACTTCATACAAATTAGCTGAATAAGGTGTGGAAAGCACTCTGACACTTCTGATGAAAAGTGCTGTATATGTTTTTATTTCTGCTACCAACAAAGCACTATGACCGAAATTACAGTCAATCATCTGGCTTTCAAAGATAATAACTTTAAATTGAGGACCTGAGCTAGATTGTCAACTTTATTACCTGAGAGATCAAGATTATTGTCAAAAGTTAGCATATTTAAGACCTGAGAAGCCTCACTCCTCGCTTTCCTTAATATATCCCTCCATAAAAGCTACTCAATAACACAGTCCTTTTTACAATCACAATCAAGGTGGAAGCTGTAAGGGGGAATTTACCACCACTTAATTAGAGCATACCTGCTCTCTCCACTTAGACTGCACAGCCTCTGTTCCTCAGACACAAAAGCCAAACTTTATCCAGGTCCCCAGGGCCATCCCACTGTCAGTTCTGTACTAGGTATCTAAAATGGGCTAGCAGTTAGAAGAACACTTGGTAATTTTCAAACACACTGGCTCAAAACCCATTACTTTAGGGCACTCCTATCACATTTCCATATATCTGCATTTCCCTCAAGCCACTGGCTTATGAGTTTTACCCAGTGTCAATCCACTGTTTCCACTTTGATGGGGAAAAAGTGCAGTCAGCAACAAAGTAGTAAGCTTTGGCCCTTGTACAAAAAGAGACTGTGTTTTATTTTATTTTGTTATTTATTTGGGGTTTCATAAATGAAGCTCTTTTGTGTGCATGTGTTTCAAGAAAACGCTTTTTTCAGATCATTACAATTCCTCAGCAGTTCCTCAGAAACAAGTTCCTCCCTGTGCTGCACACTTCATTTTCTGCACTAAGTACTGCCCCTCAGCAGTAGCAATTACCATTTCAAAAGGAAATAAAGTAGCACAAATGCATTTTACAACTCTCAAAATTTCATAATAGAAAACAGCTAAGGAGTGATTTGCAACGTGGTGGTTAATTGTAAATCATTGCCAATATGCTCTCCGCATGCTGAGTTTTGTAGGCTTGCCATGTGGCATGTAATTTTAACAGACCATTTCTAATTATAGAATTTTAATTCCTCCAACTTGAGCACTTTTCTGTTGTACCTTCTACACTAGCAATACACTGCCAGCTTCCAAGACCCAGCACACATAAGGTAGATACTAAAGCTCTGCACAGAATAGCGTTGTTCATGCATTTTCCTGCAACAGTCAATGCACGTGTGAATTGCAACCTCATCTGCCCAGACAAAATCTGCTTCTTTTGTTCATACCTACACAGCATTCACTGTTGCCAAATATGTCCTCTGCTGAGCTTCGCCAAAGCCTTTCCAATTAAAAAGGCTATCCAAAAATGTGTCTAAATCTCAGATTTTTTTGAGATTGTTGAAACTACTGATTTAGTTGAAGTCATCACACAACTGCATCTTTACACCTGGATTTGTATTCTAAAGCATAGCACCAGAGAAAGAGCCGAGATCTTGATGGTATTGTCAAGATCACGCTTGCAGAAGTATCACTGATGTACAAAAAGTACAAGAGTGTTAGAGGAGTGACTGCAAAGGACATACATAAGTCATAGGTATAGAAAGCTCATAGATATCTAGTGGAAACCTATTACTTCTTATATTTTTGGAAATTAGTATCTTTTTCCCATTAGATTTGTGTTGTAGTCAGTGAGGTTTCATAGTAGTAGTGGGCACAAAAGAGGTATTTGCATTTGAGGGCCAAATCTAGAACTCCTCACATCAGCAAATAAACACAGGATTTGATTCAAGGTGGATACAAATGAGGTCAAGTAATCATTATTTTGCTATTCAGTATAGTATTTGCTTTCTTGCACAGTTCCTTACTCTAGTGGTTTCTGCCTAAAGGAAAGTAAGGTTGCGCTAGTTGTTAAAAGTGCCTCATGCCTTATGAAGATATGAAGATATTGTGCTGGCTGCTCCTTGGGGATGAACTAGATGTGCTCAGTTAAACTGGGTAAAACACATCAAAAGTCAGTTATAACCATGAAGTGCCCTGAATTCAGGTTTGTCCCGATATTTGTTACATATTTTGAGCCTTTCAAGTAGCTACGGACACACCTGTGAACAACCTGATCCCAATTTACATGTGCTTTGCTGTATTGCCATGAAACTATCATAGCACTATGCTTTGAAGTCTAAAATTCCAGTTCCAGTAAAAATTCATGGAAAGAGCACCCAACATGAATCCTTGCACACCAGAATTCTTCCATTTCCCACACGCTAACTCTGTTGTGTTCACGAAAAACACGATTCTTTGGTATTTCGTACACATGGCTCCCATAAAGAAAACAAAAGTTATTTGCCTGGAGTCTGGCAGCATTTCTTCAAGCCTGTTAGTCCTCCAAACCAGTCCCATGCTAGTGAACCAATTTGTCAACATAAACTCATGTAAAATCCCATAGCTGATTTTAAGCTCGCCCAGCATGAAAGACAAGTTGTTGAGAGACTCAATTTGAAGAAAGCATGTCAGTCTGTCCCACCTGCCTGTTGGATTAGTGATAGTGACGGGATCCAAAGTGAGCACATCCAGTCTTGACTACTCCGCAGTCATTGGTAGGAAAAGATTTAAAACAGTACAGCAGAAATTTGTCTAAAATAAGAGGGTAGTAAGGGGGAATGAACCTACATGGTTCAAAGCTCCTGAAGAAGCAGTTTGAGTTAGCACAGGCTTGAGATGTTACCCAGACATTCAGAAAAAAATTTCCATTGATGCTCTGTCTTCTGATGAAGTTACTGAATATCGAACTCAGCAGTGATTTCATATCATCTCATCTCTATATAAAAAAAACAAAAAAAAGTACATGATAACACTTTGGTAAAGAAATTGATTCTATTGTACTCTGCAAGACTTTGGAGTGTTACTATTTGCATATTATAGTTAATTATCAAGCACCATAACATCATCCTAGGGGAAAGGGCCACTGGCAACTTAATTCATTATCTTCTATTATTGTGTCTCACGTTAAAATGACAAGCATCTTATGCTGCATAAGTCAACACAATTTTAATTAATTTATCCAAACCTGATAACCAGCAGATACAAGCATATCTGTGGCTTTTGTCCATGCTGAAACATCCTCAATTTTTGTATGTAGGCACCTCTTCAAAGTGTTTTCCATGTTTATTTGCTTAGAAACATAACAGAAATACTGTTTTTAATGAAAGAATTATATGAAAAGTTCAAAATTAGTTTAATAACCACTGCAGTTTCCACTGAAATACGTATGTCAGGAAACAGAGGAAAGGTTGCAATGGTAAATTAACTTGTTTGCAACATACTGAATGCATGCTTCTGAGATGAGACTCATCCACCCACAGAGCATCCACTTGAGCAGGGTCAGGACTCAAAGACCCAGGGCAGGTCCCTGTGGGCCACCTCAGGCTTTCAGTGCTGTTTGTAGCCAGGGAGGGGGTGTGGGACAGCAGCCCCCCAGCAGCAGCAGCAGCAGCCAGAGGTGCTGGCCAGGGTTGTACCCCGGAGCGCAGGAGGAGCAGGAGGCTCCCTTTGCTGCAGCTGGGCACCCACTGCCTCTGCCTTCGGACCCCAAACACACAGTGGTCTAATTTGATAAATTCACTATGAAATCAGTCTTTTATTGACTAGAACTGCCTTAGTCTGCTAGATTATACAGGCACTGAATAGAGCCATGGCAGAGGCTTTATTCCTTGCTTGTGCAATTCCTGTCTGGCTGAAAGGAATGGCATTCAGGGATAGTCAGGACCTGGCAACAGCCATCAACAAGTAAAATCACTCTAATCATATTCTGGAGACTATTTCAAGCTTGCTGAAGAATTGAAAGGGATGGTGCAGTTCCACACAATATTTCCACGTGATACCACAGTCATATTCTAGAAATCAAACACTGTTTAATTTTAGAAGAAAAAAAGGAACTTAAATCCATGATTAAGTGTTAGACTGTTTTGTGAGCATAGAGAAGAGTTGATACCAGAAGCCACCACCTGATTCCACCAGAAACATTACTATCTGAGCCCAGTAAAATCAGGGATTTGTCTTCAAAAATCATTAATTACCATGAAACACCATTTGCAAAACAAAAAAGCACAGGTGTTCCCTTTATATCTGGCCATCAGCCACAGTATTTATTCAACCCAGGGTACAGGAGGAATTCACACTTCTGTTTGTGCAGCCATAACTTTAGCCCATCGTTTTACTTCCAAATTAGGTTATGTGGAAGCTTTGACAAAGCTGCTGTTTTCAAAAATGCCAGACAACATCTTCAACATCAAAATCAATGTGAAATGGAGTAGTATCAATTAGGATGCAAGAATAATTTTAGTCGTGGATTTGATTTTACCAAATGAAATCAATACACAATATGAAGTAAAATGTACAATATAAAGTAAATGCCAAGACTTCATTATGCAGTTAAGCATTTTGCTCAAAAACCAAGCTGGTTTAATCTTTGTCTTTTAAAAGTGCTTTTAATCATGAATTGGAAGGTAAAAGAATTAACACACATTTTAGTATCAATTTCTGCATAAAGGACCAAGCAAGCAGAACAGCACAGTCTTTAATGTGACCACTTTTTCAGAATAGACATTAACTGAGGCTTTTTCATGCACAGTTGCTTTTGTATAAACTGATTGACACCTTTGGGGGTCGTCTTTCCACTGACTCATAATTTTGCTCACTCTTGAAAAAAGCCTTCTGCACACCTACTATTCTCTAGTTAAAGCTGAAAATTCAACTCATCATATTTACACAATTAAAAAAAAAATCCATTCTGCGTTGTTTTTAATTGCAAATCCTACTCAAGGGACCAATTCTCCTGCTTAGGAGGCAGCCCTGTGCCTTCTACTAGAGAACCAACTGCAGTCAATTATGGTAATGAAATGTCAATAAATATAAAAATTTAATACAGCCTGTTCCTGGTGAGTGGCAGATGAGGACTTGCCTCCCAGACAAATTTGCTGGTGCTGCAAATATTAAATGCACCTGAAAGAAGAGCAGGTTGCCTGAGAGCTCTCCAGTAGAGGGATGCTGGGAGATCCAGGCATCTACTGGGTTTTTCCATTATGGCATAATCGCTGCACTAAGGCCACTGATATTCTTGACATTCAGACATCTTAACTTCTTATTATGAAGTGAGTAGCATATTTTCCCCACAAATTGGAAGCTCAGTAAGGGATTTGGAGCTTTTTACCCCCCTCTTAACAATTACAAAAGGGAAATTAAGTTATGAAATTTCATATTTATATGTGACCAGTTTCTCAATACAAAATAGTTGAATCATATCACTACATTAAACTGATCTTTGAGTAAAAATTATTTGAGGTATGTTACTTTATTTTTTCTTATTATTTATATAAGTATATATACATAAAGAAATATGCATAAATGCATCTATAGAAAGAGGGATGAATAAGAGATGCACTAGAAAGTAGTTTTTGAAAGATGGATTGGCTGGAGTTTCCAAAGATCAGATCCTAGTTTTGTCACAGATTTCTTTGGCCCTGAGTAAGCAATTTAATGTCACTACTTCAAGTTTCCCCAGGTGTAAGAGAGAGCAATAAAACCTACCTCACAGGATACTTCAGCATAATCCATTGATTTAATTGAAACATGAACTCAACTCTAACTGCTCCAGCACTGCAAAGTGTTGTTATTCTTAACCTCCATATAAAAAGTGTAACTTCATTTCTTTTTGTGCAGCTGCCTCCAGTGAGTTTCTTGGGAGCAACAAGAGTATGTATAAATGAAATCTCTTATCAAGAGTCAGTAACTTATTGATTGTATTAAGGTCATTACCAGGAAAAGTTAATTTTAGTTTCTTTTAGTCATTTTTCTATCTTTCCTTGCTGAAATTTTGTCAGGTTAAAAGTATTTCAAGGGGGTTTTTTTCTTGTTTTACGGCTGTTTATACTTGAGCAAAATCAAGTCAATAGTTTTAAAATAAAATTTAAAAAAATCAAAATACATGTTCCTTAGCATTTTTTTTAAAAAAAAACAGGTTTTAAGGAATCAGAGCCTGGAAAAACAAAATTTTGCAGTCTTGGTGCGTTTCCTGCGGTGATACCTGTTCATTCTTTATTGACTACTTTATTATGGGAAAACTTACAGATGGGCTAAGAGCACTGATACCAGTAAACAAATCACTAACCCAAAGTAAGCACTTACCATTGTGCTTAGTCTTAATTCACAGCCAGACTTCACTTAGATGAAGTATGATGAGCAATTTCCCTTTTGTTCTGGAGGCTCCTAAAAGAGAAAGGTGTTTGCAATATTAGAGCACCCAGGCTAGAAAAGGCATTTTGAAAATGTGTCACTGACCCATTTAGGTCTCAGCCAGTTGGCCAGGAGTGGTTCTTGAGGGGAGCAAGCAGCACACCAGGCCACATCCATGGGACAGTGGCACTTGCAGGGGATGTGTAGCACTCCGATGAAGAGTGGGCTGAGCCATTCAGCTGAGGCTGTTTCTCAGGTCACCCCAGTT
Organism: Edolisoma coerulescens; assembly: GCA_013397115.1. Taxonomy (NCBI): domain Eukaryota; kingdom Metazoa; phylum Chordata; class Aves; order Passeriformes; family Campephagidae; genus Edolisoma; species Edolisoma coerulescens. The sequence goes on along the minus strand of VWZW01005338.1, from coordinate 1,390,059 downwards.
CTGATACAGCAGTTCCACCCTGCTCCATGCCAAGGCATTGCCCTGTCCTGGAGCCAGCCCACCGCAGCCCCTGCCTTCACCTTCCCATCACAGCGTTCCTGCAGGCTGTGGTACCCTTCTCCACTGGTCACCATCCCGTGACAAAGCGGGCACTCCTTCAGAGTGGCAGGGGCTGGTGCAGCCTCCTGCATGGAAACATCCCCTCAGTGGGACTGGCATCAGCCAGAACAGTTTCAGCATGCTGGGCTTGGGGAGGGTGCCCGAGGTTCAAGGATTGCCCAAGGATGAGTCAGCAATGACAGCCTTGAAGTATCCTGTGCTTGTGACTGTTCCCTTTTTTAATAAGTGTGTTAACTCCAGCTTTCTGTTGGATATCTGTATGCAAGGAAAGCTCCCAGGCAGGTCAGCCTGCCCCAAGAACAAGGGGCAGGATGACAAGGGCAGCAGATCCCAGAGCAGCCCCACTTGTTTCCCTCCCCCAGGAGAAGGAGCTCTGCGCGCTGCAGCCACTGCTGGGGACAATGCGAGGGCAGCTGGGCTGTCACACACCTGCCACCCCTCCTTCCCCTGCAGGGCAGCCCTTGCCAGAACAAGCGAGTCCCAAGCAACTCCAACAAATACAGGGATTTTGTGTAGCTGAGGAGAACAGAAACCACCCACACAATACCTCTGTTTCCTGTGGAAATACACCGACATTTCTGGGCTTGAATAGATGTTTCTGGTCAAGTTATGAACACAGGACTGTTTCCTATGAATATTGTGGTGTCCCTCTGGAGCAATACAGCCAGGGTAGCCACGAAGCTCACTCCATCAGTCGTTCTTTGCAGGATCATGTGATTACAAGGAGAACAGGAGACACCCAATGAATTAAACAAACTGAGATGTGGACAGCTACCAGTGTCATAAGCACCTCTTGTATTTAAACCTTCTAAAAACAGCTAATACAGACAAACCAGCACTCACTGTGATGTCACGTACCATTAAGATATATGGTTTAATGTTATTTTCAATATATACCAGTGGGTTAAAATTGGTTTATATATAAAATCACCTTGACTTGGTAACATCATTAAATTGGGAATGATTTCTATATCCAGGAGTATCCTGGTTGTATATTATTGCTTGAAACATCCTGAAGTGTGGGCGTGACAGCCAGATAGGAATACAATTCTCTTTTACAGGTGGATTATTCCGTAATAGCATCCCAAGCTGGAGCCACCCTCAACAATCTTATGAGCCATGCACAAGAACTGGTAGCAAAGCTTCGTTCCCTGCAGTTTGACCTACGAGAATTTGTGTGTCTCAAATTCCTGGTGCTGTTTAGTTTAGGTAGGTACACTCTAATCTTCATGCTCATTGTTTTTTCTAAAAACATTGAAAATATTTTGCTTTTCTTAAATTTTTTGTGAAACACGTGATTTTGAAATATGTTTAATGAAGTTCACAGTAATCTGAGGATAATTTTTTAATTATCAGTTGCAGAGAAATTATGTATAAGGATTAAAAGTGTGTTTCTATGGAAATGACTCCTAAAATCTATGGAATTTAATGGAGTATTACAAACCTTCTGTATTTTGGAATGTGATTACTGAATTTTCCAGAACAAGGATAAAATTCTATTAGACATCCTAGAGAACAGTGGAAAATATAGATTGCCATGCTCTTCTATGATATTGAATACAGTTATGTAAAGCAGATGGAGTGGGGATATGGTTGAAATTTCCCTCTTATTCAAAGGCACCTGTGGTAAGTATAAACAATCTTCTTTGCATATGATGGCTGTCACATTGTAACCTATAAATCAGGAATGTACCTCATAGTTTTTAAAAAGTGAAAGGAACTCCTAAAGTGCAAATTAATGATAATAGCTTTAGGACAGATCTGGCTAGGAAATAACCTTTAAAGGGAAGATTGTGTAGTACTAGTGGAGAGGACAGAATGGGAAAGACACCTATGCAAGACAAATTAGTTAAACCAGTGCCCTCCAATAAATCAGTCAAGAAAAATCACTGGTGCCAAGAATAAAAAAGATCTTAGGGAGATGGATTCCTATTGACTTCATGGGAAGAGATTTTTCTGCCTGTCCTCTGTTTCAGGTTTGCACTTTGTTGTAAAGCTGGTCTAAATGAACTTTGCCCAAGTGAATTTTTTTTTCTGGCAGACAGTTGAAAGGAGAGACTTAAAAACATAAGTAAGGTCAGACCCAGCCATACCTCCATAGCAAAACTGCCTGTTTTACTGAAAAGGTGTTCAGTCTATAAAGAGAATGAACAGGTGAGCCAAGGACAACAATGAAAGGGGTATCAGCAGTGGTGACATTTAGTAATGCTTTCTTTTAATTTTCAGTTTTAAAAAAATTCTGTAGAGGAATAAAATTCCAAAAATAAATTATTGTAATACAATTGCAAGTAGACTAAAATTGACAGTTTTGATCACACTGTAGACCTCAATTACAGTCTTAAATACATCCCTCTTAGGTGTTACAGAATTTGAACCTGTTTGAGGAAATTTTAGATAAAGGTTCCTTTAAATGCAGGGAACAATAAAGACCAATACTTCAGAGGTACAGGACACAGAACATGCAGAAGATAGAAAAGAATTATTTTGCAAACTAGAATGAAATTAGAATGATGCTAACAGAATTTACAGTTCTGAGGTATGTCCATATTGAATCCTAGGAAGAGATGATGGATTTCCTTGGTAACTATTAACATTTTGTATTCAGGGTTTCATTGCTTGAATATCTTACATTCAGAGAAGCAAAAGCAAACCATCTGTTGCAGAAATTCTGTTTTATGAATTAATCTGATGGATAACAAGAATTCATATTTCCTAATTCCCAATAAGTAGGTTTTTCAGTCATAATACAGTGGCACAAATAGAGCCTGTAGCTTTCTTCTGATAAAATATTTAGAGAATTCATGTCAGTTCAGAAACAAGTTAGCTGAATAAGTGAAGTGCATTTGGAAAATTCTCACATTTAGGTGGCTTTTTATTTAATGATTTTCATCAGCTGTTCTAGTACTTTGCACTGATTTAGGAATCATTCTCACACCTCTAGCTCTTCTAAGTTTGCCAGGTACTGTGCTCAACTTCTGAAGCACTTGGGCAGGAATAACCTGCAAACATGTACCAAGCCAGGTTACTCAGTTTTTCTCTCATTCATGCTACTATAAAAAGAGCTAATTTTGCTGCTAATAGGAACCTTGCAGTCACATCACTGGCATACAAAGGTGATGTAGCTAAGACAGGTTGGACACCTTTGAAATCGATTAGTTCATTCTTTAGCATTCTGCAGAATTCCATTTGCTAATAGTCAGAGTGAGATGTTACTCTGCAAAGAGTAAAATGTAAAGATGTTACTTGACCCACAGGACAGAGGCAAATATTTAACAAGAATGATGACAAGACTGAAATGAACAAACAGGTACACCCTTTCCAGCTAAGCACTTAAGTCTGTGCCCAAAAGAATGAATGAATCATGTAGCTGAAATTAATAAGACACCTCACAGCCTAAGAGCAAGTCAGGTTTAGAAGACATTGAAGTGTCTAAAAATGCTGGTAGGCATTCAGCAGGGCTGTCAGAACTAGCTAAGCATCAAATTCTACATAAATAACTGGGAGCAATTATTGTACCTAAGTATCTAGGTGCATTTGGCATGTATCTACATCTCTTAGGCATCTCAACAGAAAACTGGTCTTAATGCCAACAATATATCACTTAATAAAAAAAAAATATTTCAAAAACCTCAGCTGTTGACAACCTGGCCCTGTAATATTTAATGGAATAAAAAGTGCTTCACTTCCCTTTTTACATTTCTGAGGATGTTCATATGACTGTTAACCAAACCAATAAAACCTTTTACTATTGTTCTTTAGTCCAGTGCTTGATTGAAAAATAAATGTCTAATATAAAGCCTCTGAAAGGCAATATGAAGTCAATAATCCACAGAATTAATTTATTGAGAAGAAGCTGTTTGGTTTTTTATAACTGTATTGCTATGAGACTGCCTTGTAAAGCTGTTTGTTATTCATGGCTGTACGATCCTGTCTGTCTCTCCACAAGACAGCGATCTCCTTTAGGGCAAAGAACTTGGTCTCTGCCTTTTTCTTAACATTTCAGAAGTGATTATCTTAGTAAACTAACAATAAACCCATGCTCAAACCCCAAACCATTTAGGATAATTTTCAAAATAGAATTAAATCATATCAGTTTTGCTTGCTAGATCTTAAATGAAAGAGGTAATTGTTTGTTATCTACTCGTGAGGAGTTCCAAAGGGTTCATACAGGAAAATCCTTTTGATTTTTGGCAGCATTAAAGAAGATGCTTCTGAGGCTTAGCCAGATGCATACGAACTGTGGCTGTTGTGGCTGGCAGTGCACAACTCCTCCTGCAGTCAAACTGCACGGCCCCAGCTCAGTGAGTGGCACCCCAGGCACAGCAGCTCAGCTCCTTTCTCCAGGGGCCACCTGCTCTGTCTGGGACCCCCTGACCAACGCTGCCAACTGCAGAATGGTACAGTTGACTCGGTAATTATTCAATAGGCCAGAATAGTTTGGTAAATACTCTCTTGAGTGTGATGTCTCGTTAGCTATAGAATATTCATATACGGAGAGTTACATCATTTTTAAATTCCCTCTCTCAATTGTAAAAAGCAAATGTCTTTACAGGTAGGTAGTTCTTATCTCTCTGTACACAAAAGCCTTTCATTGCCGTTATTCTTGCCAGCCCTTCTTTGATGTTTACAATATATTTGCAAACCCCAAAACATGTTTGTTTTCTGGGGCATCATTTCTGTGATTTCACATATAGAGATATTCTCCCCTTAATTCCACCTAAGGGAGTGAAGATAATCAATATGTCAAACCACAATTTAACTCAGGTATGTCAGCCAATTTTTTTTCCAATCTAAAGACAGGTAGATTAAAAAAACCCCCGTAGCTCAAGAGATGTACAAGTATGGATTTCTTGACTTCTTGGTAGCATTTGACAGGTTTCCTCCAATGAAGAACCAACATGGATATCATAATGCAGCCACTGTAATCACACAGTTGATGGAAAGTTAGTGGCCAGGCACAAATTGCAAAAGTGGGAAAGAATAAAGAAATCTTTGACTTGAGTGTCAAACCTACTTTTAACATTACTCAATGAACTCATGTCCAACACATGGAACGAGAACATCTGAGAAAGATGCTGATCACGCAGTTCCATAACTGTTTATCAGTTTTACCAGCACATACAATAAGCATCTCTAGCTTTCTGAAAGCTGGCTAAATTGAGGATAATATGAATTCTTTACCCTACTCCCAGAGTAAAAATACACCTAATTTTTCCATAGCATATAACCAGTACAGCTCAAAGTACACATTATCAAAAAGTATGCCAAAAACTAAATACAAATGATTTGTCTTTAATAACTGCTGGCTTGAATCAAGATACATTACAGATAGAAAAACTAATGTGTCAGTTTATCAGCCTCTGAATTTTCATTACCACATTTGACATTAGTTTGGAAACACCCTTCTCTCCTTGTCATAGATCAGAATTAGAGATAAAACAAAAACAAACAACAAACTCACCCACATGGGCTGTTGAATCTAATTCTGGGGCTGAAATAAGTTCAGATGATCCACTGGAAGATGCAATTTTGACCTCACTAAAGCCAAGAGAAATTCCCCATTGTTTTTACTGAAGCCAAAATTTGCTTCCTATCACAGAACAAAGTTTAGATCACATTTGCAGCAATTACGTTTGATAAATGACTAAATTTAAATGATGCTTGACGAACCAAATGAGCGCCTTAAATGAGATATTTACTGTCATCTTCATTTTACCATCCAGTAGCTTTACAAAACAGTCACTTAACCTGAAATCAGCCTTTGTTTTCTCTTTATGAAAACTTCCCATTTGTCCTGCTAGTTTTTATTATGTGAACTCAGCAAGGATGATTTTTCAATCTCCCATCAGAGCAGTTTGTAAAGTGAAATGCCAATAGGAAAAAGTTAGACATCATTTGACCCATGTCCAGGCACTTGTCCAGCTGTAGAGCTAAATGCTGGACTAGGCAGCAGCTGACTGGTACTGCTCCCTTATCACTGTCAGGACACAGATAAATGTACTTCATTTGAGAAATGAAGGCTTTATCAATGGAGAAATAATTGCAGAGCCACTATTGATCTCACATCCCACTTAACATGAGACAAGAGGGTCCAGTAAAAATAATAAACATTTAATCGTGGTGGACATCAAACAATGGGCTCTTGTTCAAGCAACAGAAAAAAACCCTAGCAAAAAAGAACTCAATTTTTAAACAAACCACTGTCTTACTTAAGCAGAAAATTCAGCAGAAATCCATTTAGATCTGCAACACTCTGTTCTCATTTCTGTTAAAATGAGAGGAATATTTGCAAGTTAAGAGGAATATTAGAAAGTGAATCTCTCCTTGATTTTAGTCTTGCTTTAGCTGAGATGGGAGGAGGTATTCGAAGTCCTAGGCCCCACCATTTGCACACATGGAAAAGAAATGTGCCTTTTAAGATCCTAATGCAGATGAAACAGGCTGAAATGAAGCACATTCAAGACAGACTCTACCCCCAGCACTCACAAGACTAGGAGTTTCCTTCAAACACACATACACTCAGGGGGCAGCAGCACAAAGCCTGCCTGTGCTCCACTTCACCTGGTGCAGTAACTCACATCAATGCACTTACACAACAACCTGCAGCTGAAAAAAAAATAGCTATTGCACTTTTTAGTGTTCTTCATGTAACATCATTGTTCTATTAGATTTACAGACCAACAGAATCTCTGCCTCGGGGAGCTTGCAATCTAAATACACAGAAAAGATTAAAAAAATGCAGCAGCAAACTACGATGAAACATGAGGCCGTAAATACTTTCACTTCCATAGCTTTTGCTGAGGGTTTAATTAGGGATATCATGTGTGCAGATAGGAAAATAAGAGTATAAGCATCAACTGGAGGTAACGTAACAGGGAATGTTGACTAAATTTTTGTAGGAATTATGATACTTAAGAGCATACAAACAAATATAATATTGGAATGAAATGAAGGAATTAGTGAGGCAGGAGGTTTTATCACACCAAAAGGAAACAGGAAAGAAGACCAGAAAATTAGACAAGAGCCAATTTATGCAGGATTATAGATAACTAAGTGTGCTACAGATATAAAGATATTACCTAGCAAATTTTGCATGTAGATCTCGATTGCAGATAAAGATGAAGTAGGTGCTGTGAATTTGAAGTGAGAAGTATGACATGACACTCTTCCTTGGCAAGCCAGTGCAAGCTAATGGAGAACTTATCCAGGCAGGGACTTGTCATTACAAATGTGTCCACTTCTCACTCACAGAGACAAACGGTGCTTAGGGTTTAATGCCATCTTCAAAGTGGTCACTCTCACTGTTTTTACTTTTGGGAGTTTGTAAATATACAACTATTTTTATAGGTCTTTTAAAATACGTGTTATTTATAATACATGTGCATAGTTGGGCTGTTATTATGAGGTGGTTTTATTAAATCCACTGGCAGTTTTCTTAGATTCATCCATCCTGTTACCCAAGGATTCCTGTACAATTGCACCCGGTAAACACCAGTAAACCAGCAGTTGAGGGGTTCTGTAGAGCATTCTGGCATGGCTTTCAGGCTTTTCCACATTACGTTTGTATTTCAAAAATACTTATTGCAAACTTGTCAGATTCAGGCTGTCTCAATCCTAATGTCTAACCAGAGAACGCACTAGGCTAACACTGGCAAAGAAACACTTCCTAAACTTTATGTAATCATTTGGAATTCAGGACAGATCGATTAGTATTCAAGAGACGTGACTGCTCAATATTTATACCAGAGAGACTTGGCAGAAGCAAATAAAGGTACATAAAGCTGATGCTTGTCTTAATGAAGTGCAGTATAATAGGTGTTGGGGATATTTTTCTTAGTGAAGAGAGCAGTTTAGCAATGACCAGATATAACTCATTCTGAAGTTCAGAATTTAAAACTAATCAATATGTATTTATAACAAGGGAGGAACTAAATAGAATTTATTATTAGCTGACGGCTGACTAATAGATAAAATCAAGATTTATTTAAGTACCTTTTTTCACATACTAATTTCTGACAAAAAAAAAATTGCACCCTTGGATTCTTGATTGGTTTTTTGCAGTGTTTCAAATATACTTTTCGAAACGACTTTCTCATCTGCAGAGTGCCTGGGAGTGAACCCAAAGAATGGAGATGGAGACATCTAGCTAGGATGATCCTTTCACTGTGACAAACTTATCAATAGGAAATTTCCTAATTTTCTGATGAGGAATCCTTAATGGCAGGTGACATTTTTAAATGCTCCTTTAAAGCACGCAATCTCCACGTGTGATGATGAACAGGTGTCGACTGGCAGACAATGCAGGGATCACAGGCACAGTCCCAGCACACCCAGCCCAGGCTTCCCTCAGACGTCACAACAAAAAGTTTTGCAAGGGAATATGAAGAAGGTGGATAAATAGATCTGGCATATCAAGCGTGAGAGGCAGAAAGGAGAAAGTGGAAAAGGATTTGGTCTGGAAAGGTGGTGGGTGGGAAATGGAGATGGCATTCTGGGCAAGTCTGGGGCAGGAGATGACCTTGTGACACTGAATGAATGATGATAGGTAAGGCAGGGACAGCCACAAGGCTTGGAAGTGAATGTAGCAGGGAAAAGGAAAGCTGCCAAGACAGGGAAGCAATGAGATAGGAAGGGTACCTTGGCAGCACCATTTGCCAAGGCCAAAGCATGAAATGCTGTGGTCCCTGAGATGTGATATGCTGAAGCAACGTGGTATTTGTTAAAAATTTAATCAACTAAACAATGTCCCCTGTGCACATCCCATGGAAGTCAGTGAGAACACATTTGCAGAATTAGCTCTGTAATATCAGTTTGGGATAAACTGCATTAGAAATACACAGATTTAAAGGGGAAGATCACTGTCTTTTGGAAGATCTCATGTCTAGATATAATGAAAGCTCTGCTTCTCTAAATCTGAAGTAAAGATGATGCTTCTCTAAGTTATTATGATAAAGCTCAGTCAAAAGTTACAGACTTGATGCCCAAGTGCTGGATGGAAACTTATGGCTTGCATTGAGCAGAAGACTGAAAGAGGTAACAGTGATGATTACAGGGGTCCTTTCTCATCCCTAAATAGTCAAGAAGTTGAAATTTATCATGCCTTCTAATTTCAGATTTTACAAATATTTCTGCATTTGAAAAATTCAAATTTGATAACTTAATGTGAACAGTTACCAGCAGTCTTATATAATCCCTCACTGCTGGGTGTTCCACGGTGCGTTGGGAACTAGGGATCCATTTCTTACTAGAGATGATGAGGGCCAGCAGAACAGTTAAACAGCCAGTCTGCTCCTGGAACATTTAACTCTTCTCTGGATCTCAAGCAAAGCAGCCAGGCTACTCCACTCTGCCACTAGAAGAGCTATTCCACTTTTCTACTTTAACCTTCTGGGAAAGTAAAGCAAATGAATATGGACAAAACCTTATTTCAGAATAATCTCATGAGGGACGTTCTCCTTTCATGGATGCAGCATTGCTCAACAGAGAAATCAACCCTTTTGTCTGTAATTCTGCTTCGCACTCCACTACTTTGAAGTCTCTAAAATGATATCTCAACTATGCAATCTGGTAAACAAAAACAATAGTTATCTATCTTTGTAAATAGTGGTGAAATCCAGAGTATTAAAGATACTACATAGAGGCAGATTGGAACAACACTGTTTGAAATCTCTACAGATTTCGTAACTAACACTGTTTTAAAAGGAATCTGATTTAAAATATCTTGATTAAATTTTGAGAAAATCTGATCCTTTCCTTTATAAATCACATAGCATGAAAGTAGTTCCTTGCTGTATTTTCATGGTCTAAAACTTTGCAAAAAAATTCGACAATTCATGTTTTGAGGGACTGTTTTAGAAGTGTATTTAGCACATACAGGATTTTCTTTTGTCCTGGCTTTTATTTCTTTATGGAGAAACAAAAACAAAGACATATTCCTTTCACTTACCTGCCAAAACCCAAAGCAAAGCCAAACAATTAAAAACCAGTACTTAAATTTCTTATAGATGCTAAAGGATATATGGAGTGGTGACTTTGACAAACAATGTTTTGCTCCTGAGAACACTTTTTCAGTGAGCTGACAGGTTTTAGTCCATTCTCCTGTGCAGGTTGCACACAAGTGCAGGCAGTATGAAAGAAAGTAGGACAGTGTCTATCTTACAGGTATCTGTCTTAATGAAATCTACAATCATTTTGGGGGAAAAAAGCACGTAATATAAAAGGAATAAAATGCAAATGCTGGGTTTATGAGGAACAATTCAAAATTAAACCAATATTTTTTAATAAATAAAATTTTAATCATTCATCTCAGCCCTGTGTGCAGGAGTAGTGAATGATAAAATTTTTTTCAGGAATCCCAGAGAAAGCCTTCTGTTTCATGGCTGAGTGAGTTTTTTGAATAAACTACACTAAATTATAGAGGAAAGTTAATAATTGCTGTTGATTTGTCCTGATTTTATTTCATTAAATGCAATGAATGCTGCAAATTCATACCTCATGTAACTGTTGAGTACAATGGCATTATTCGAGGCATGAATTTGATTCAATCTGATCATTCCTTGGTTATGTTGTCTGCTTGTCTGACAGCTGCAAGCCATGGAAAAAAGATTAACCATCTTCAGCAAGTACTTTTTCTTTTCATGTCGTTTTTTTCTAAAATGCATATTTAACAAGGTTTTGAAATAACAATAGGATTAGATGCTTGAGAGAAAATTAGGTCATATATTTGTTAGATACAAATCTTGCAAGTAATTAGAAACATGGGTATCAAGCAATATTTGTATTCTGTACTGTTGCCTTTGTGTGGAGACAGTGGGGATTTCAGAATAACCCAATCACTGTGCTCTGCACTTTTCCCCTAATATGTTTATAGAATACTAGTAAGGATGGCTTTTAAATACTTCCTGTAAGTGGGAAAAATTACCTGCACATAACCCACATTTATAGGTGTCTCTACTTTTGGAATACTTTTACAATTTCTTAACATTTTTAGATGTGTAAGTTGCAAGTTTAAATGTATTAGATAGGTAACAAAGGAAATAAAATATTACATAGAATCTTTTTAGCTGCTATTGGCAGAAATCTTTAACATCAGCGACTGCTTTTGTTAGTCAAGTAGCCAGCATAACATGGGAATAAATGGTTATATATTAAAATACAGACAAGGGAACTAATATCCTAAATCTTGGAGCCAGTAATGCTACCCTATAGTCTTAATTTGAACATATTCCTAAATGTTTCACTGAATGAGGAACTTGCTAAAGGAGTATAATGACTAAATTAACTTTGCAGTAGTAACAGACAACATATTAAATACTTTTAAAAACATAATATATAGACTGAAAACTGCCTCATGTATTTCTAGTTAAAGAAACACATTGCAGAGGCTCTTACCTGAGAGTTTATATATGGGTAAGTGTTGGCAATTTACTGGAGATGCACTGGAGACTATGGCAAATTTCCTTCCTTCTCTTACCGCTTTGCTGTTTGTGCAAGACTGAACACTGAAAGAGAAACAAAAACAATGGCTCTCTCTGAGGGAATTAAAATAGAGAGGTGAAATACTGTAAAGGAACAAGGGAATTAAAATAGAGAGGTGAAATGCTGTAAAGGAACAAGGGAATTAAAATAGGTGAAATGCTGTAAAGGAACAATGAAAAGAAATCACAGGTGAAAAAAAGGATCTACAGGAGGGATGAGAGAAGAGTGGCAGAGAAGAGGATATCTGGGCAGATCAGGAACCAGGAGTGATTGATGAAAACAAGGGACAGCAGTGGTGTGGATCAGAGGAACAGAGAGAGACTGGAGGGCTTAAGATAGGAGTCAAGAAAATAGGGGGAAAAGACCAGGAAGGAAAGAGAAACCATGGAACTGTGATCAAAGCCAAGCCAGAGGTGGAAAGGGAGGAAACAGAAGCGAACAGGAATGAAACAATGAAGGAAAATTGAGAAACAAACTTTATGGCCCAGCCTTGAACACAGCTGGAATCTTGAATTGGGAGACAGAAGGGGACTGTGCAGAAACACTCTTTCCCAAGCTTGTGGCTTGGAGTGTGTCCCAAATGATTTCTACTGGCAGGAAAGTGGGGGAAGGGGGGGNAAGGGGGGGGTGGGGGGAGGGATGAAAATTGCCATTCCTTAGCTTCTGGCAAAGCTGCTACCAAGACTGGATGAATCTCTCAGAGCAGGAGTTCCTAGTATTGCTCTGGTCCTGTGCAGAGCCATTTAGCATGGGACAAACTGAAAGAGGAAACCCCAAAACAGACCATGTGGCTTGCAAAAATTTAATTCACACATGACCATCATCCTAAGGGCAGTTTAAGAGTCTTCTTTATAAGGTTATTGAAAGATTAATACGGAAAATCCTACATTTAATATCATCTTCAATACTGGGAGGGTTTGATGTGTATTATAAACATACTACATAACACCTCTGCTGCCAAGAGAAGGGAAGTGTCATCTCAGCAAAGAGAAAGATTTCAACATCAGAATGGGGAAGGACACTAGAACAGCATCTTTCCTCCCCAACACCGGAAACTGTAATAGAGATCAGCAAACTGCTTGGGACAAGATAGATGACACTATCCAGTCTTTCACCATGGGAAAACCTACAGCCTAAACAGGACAAATGTTCTTCCAGCCTGGTTGAGGCAGGCTGAATGGGTGATAGCTTAAGAAAGTCCTTTATTCTTGTCTAGGACCATCCTGTTTGGGACACATCTGTCTTTAGAGAATGGAGTGACCAGCAAGGTTGAAAAGGGCAGGTATCAAACTCCCATGCCCTAAAGCAGTGATGGAAAACAATGCTGCACAATGAAAATATCTTCCAGAGAGGAACATTGTTGAGGGGCTACTGTGGGAGCATCCACACTGGTGCTCCAGCTGGCCACCTCTTACTGGCAATACTTCCTCCCTTTCTGTTTTGAGACAGGAAAAAAAGACCCTCACAATTAATTAAAACCACAGATGAAGCTACCAGAGATGAGCCAGGCAGTAAAGAGGGAACAAAGCAATTAAGAACTTTCCTGTTAAAAATTCACCAGGCATACTGTAAAATTCAGAGATTGTTGTGCCCCTCAAAAATGCAGCAGAGAGAAGCAGACACTTAAAAGAGTTTTCATTACTTACGTGCCTTTGGCTCCCTTTCAGGATGCCGTGGAACTGGAAACAGTTACAGTAAATGTATTTTCTCTGCATTTGCCTTTCTTGACAAAACACCTCCAATATTTTGATCTCAAGAATAATCAGCTCTTTTGCGTTTCCTTTTCAACTAACTGCAGACTTTAGCAAGTTAAAAATTAATGACAACTTCTCTTCCTCTTTTATTTTTTAAACAAAACCCTTCTGTGCTCTTTTCTAAAAAAAAAGTCTTCTTCCTACAACCTGTAAGTATTAGTCTAAATGGCATACCCACCACTCTTTCTCCCTCCTTTGTGGTAACACACAAAACGAATTCCACCACAACAACCTGGTTTGTGGAAACCATTATTCTGGAGATGAAACATTGTGTTGTGTCCTTTACCACTGTTATGGGCAGTCAGTCTGTTAGAACATATTGGATGATTATAGGTTAGTCTTTTCAGAGAAAGCCATGGGTTTCAAGTTAGCAGTAACCATCCATCAATTCTTGAGATTATGCCATGATTTACTGTCACGGCATCATGTATTCTCTGATTTTCTGCCTCCTGTGAAACATTGTGCTTTCCTTTTCTATTGATGTATCAACTATAATAGTTACAAGCAGCTACAGAAAAATCAATAGTGAACTTTCATTATTGTGCACATAAAGAGTACCATGCTGTGAGAGCACCCAGCTCTTAAATAGTCACCAGCAGTAAGGTACACTACGGATGTCTGTTATTTCGGTCTAAATGAAAAATGTCTGAATTGGAAACAACAAATATCTAGGATTTTTGACACCACTGGATTCTATGTCAAGTTTTCCGGTATGTGATTTTTTTTTCCGAAGTGTCAGGTTTGATTTGTACTTTCTGTACTGTCATCTGTGTATTTTTTTTTAATCTAAGGCTGGCAGAGGAAATTAATACCAATATAAATTGCTGGGCTGTGCTTAACTGTGAGCTTATTAGGCTTGGTTGGACAGAAGTGGTAAGAATTGTATTAACCTTTGTTGAACTAGTCTATTTTGTTAGTTAAAGCAAGCTGACTGGTAAACAGACCAATAATCTCTGTGTTAAACACAATTGGGATAGAGTTGAAAGAGGCAGCACGGTGCTACCACACACTGAGGTGCTCCTAGGACTGTGCACTAGGAAAAGCACTGAGTCGTTTTTCAACACAAGGTTGGAAAAAATAGTGATAGTTTTGGTAAAAAAATATTTATTTCCCTCTGGGAACAAATTAACTTCCAATTAGTGAATGTAAATGAAGAAAGGCAAGAACAGTAAGCATGTGAGTGCATTGCCTTGAACAAGCCTGGACCATTTAGTGTTTCAGGTCATTTCCCCAGCAACTGGGCAGGAGTCCCTGCAGGGCGGGTGGGCAGCTCTGCTGCAGGAGTTAGTGGTTACTTTGGCATTTTGGGAATGTGGTGATTTACAGCTGTAAATGCAGTGGTTGATGCTTAATACCTTAGATTTGAAAGCCTGTGGATTTCCATGAAACTAAAGCATGAGGATGCATATGTGTATGTACATGAATTGCATCCTGCCAAATGCATATCCCACTGGCTGCTGTGGCTCCAAGGCTACAGGAAATCACAATTTCTTGGCTAGTGGGCATCTGGAGCCCTGTGATTCATTCTCCCCCTGTTAAGCCTATGAACTGTGTTGTCTATGGAAACACCTTATCCATATCTGACCAAAACGTTTCAGTCTGAGCTGAGCAGTGAGCACAAATCTGGAGTTTACCTGCTGCTGTTCCTTCCTGAGCAATTGAAATGTTAAAAATGTGCTGAGGCAGTACCTTACTGAGAGTGTCCAATCCTTTCTGACCAGGACTTCCTGTCAAGAAATCAGAGGTAGCTGAAAAATAAAACTCTCTCCTAAGAGCTGCATGTTTGCAATGCAGGTGTAAGAGTATTTGCTCTATTCCTCACTTCCCTACCCTATCTGTTTGATTGATGAGTAACCATGTTGCCAGAGGGACTTTCAGGTGGGCTTTTCTTTAGCTTTCATATCTGTATGTTTAAAAGTTTAAGGAATAAGGATGAGTAACACATCCAGGTCTTAGGAAAATAGTCCAAAGGCTCTTTTGACACACACTGGGTGCCCCTCCAGTGTTTCCTAGAGGCAGCACTGACACTTGCAGTGTAGTTGCCGATGTCCCTATTTGGGCTTGTGTCATCCCATTTGCCAAACCATTTCCACAGCTAAGCTCAGACATCTGGGACAGTAAAAGGTGAAATTTGCAACTTCTTCTCAGATCAATACACAAAGTCAGAAACAATATGCTCTGAAATACTGCAGCAGAACATTATCTACCTTAGTTGTGTTTAAGGTCCATGAAGGTAATACTGGGAGAACTCCTCTGCACATTTAAGCAAATTCATGGGCTGCTGCAGTCAGGGGTGGTAGTGATCTGGTGACTGGTACATGCCTGTATATAACGGGATCAAACTTGTCGGCTCTTTTCATCTAAGCCTGCATGGTTTTTGTCAGTGCTAATTTGATAGGGAATTGAAACAGCATCAGCTTCAGTGTACCATCAATGGTCTCGTGAGCTGTCTGCAGTTACATTTACATAGAAAATAACTGTAACTGCCCAAAGCAGAGTCCCCCTCTTAATAACAGTAAAATTCAAATGTTTGGGCAACAGGCATCATGTATTTATTTCTACTGTAGTGCTTTCAGTGCTGAGCAATTAAATGAAAGCATTTTATGTTATTTCAGCATAATTATATTAAAAATATAGTTCTATTACCGATTTCCACTTCTCATATTTCACACGGGCAGAGGTGATTATCTTTTTCATGTTCTTTCTAAACTAGAACAAGCTTCCACTGATGCAGCTTGGTTCAGTGAAAAAGAACTCCTAACCATTAGCGCAAATATTGGCACATAGAACTAGTAAGACCATGTCTTGAAGTCTCAGAAAAGGGGAAAAACAGGTTTTTGAAATCAATGACTAAAAGACAATTAGTTCTCACACTAAGCCTTGTCTGAAAATAGTGCAAAAGGCTTAAAACTCTGAACTATTTGTCAATTATGTTGACAGAAAATCATAGTAGGCTGCTGTACCTCTTAGATTTGCATTTCACTAAAACACCTTTGCTTAACTATCTCTCCTTCTCTCAATGAGAATATATTATAATAATTTTTGCTCCTGTGGGACTTCGGATCTAAACAAAAGAACAAAGCCAAACAATATTCACCTGGTAATAAAAAAGTGGTATGAAGTTCTACCATTATCTGGAAAGCACTATAATGATATAACCCTAACTGGCTGGTCTAATATTTTTAACCAAGTTCAAAAAAGTTTGAAATATAATAATTAAATGCAAATACAGTTCTGATCCCAAAGACCAGAAGAATGCCTTTAAGCTAGTATTTATAACAAGAGCTATTCGACTGAGCTCTCTTGTAAATTTTATCATACCTGAGGCAGTTTTCCTCAGTCGATTAGCTGGAAAGCTGAATATATCCTGAGGCAAACCAGACATCTAGTACAGGCTAAATTCAACTACTGGAGCTTAAATTTGGCTTAATATATCCCCACTTGGATCTGCCTGTTTAATTCTCTTTCATATGATAACATTGGTTTATTCATAGTCTGGACTTGCCACCTGAACAAACTGTACCTCATATCTTATTCTAATGGAATAAGAAAACTTTGCAAAAACCACAAAAGTTCCTGACTGAAAATCAAATGCAAATTTGGGATTAAAAACTGTTTTGTGAAGTGACTACAAGATTAGTACAGAGAGATTTTTCCCCTAAGGAGTACTGCTTTTTATGATCATGCATTTTTTATACTCTGCAGAGACAGATGGGCTTTATAAAAGGATAGAGCCTGCTACTCAAAAGGGTTTCAGTGGCAGCTGTATTTCTGTGTTTTAACCTAAGTAGAAATTTATATTCTATATTTTTCCAGAAAATATTTCTATTTCTTCTTTTTGGACTATATCAACCCTTGGTCTAGTTCCAGTGGCAGCAGTAGAAATAACTCTGAGATTAATCTGTTCCATTATTCCTACTTTAAACAGTACTTGAGTAGCAAGAGAGTGATAGAAAGGCAAAGGATAGATAATGTGCAAGCTTCTCATGAGAGCAATAAAGCCAAACATTCAGAAAAGTTACAAATGTCTAGGCAAAAGCAGAGAAAAATTTTTCTAGGTAAAAGCAAATCTCTCAAAAATTTTCATTCCTTATTTTGTAAATATTCAGCTTCTTCTCACCTAAATAATAGATTTGTGCTCCTCCTAAAATTATACCACACTATTATAGCAATTTGCATATAACACCCTTTCTGCTCAGTTCATAACTTCAAGGACTTTGTATGATGTCCCTATCACCATTCCCAGGAACTTCATAAATATTTATGACATCTTAAACTATTCACACCTTACAAATTGTAGGCACTGACAGACAATTCCCTTAAAACACCAACAACCCTGTGTGCTATTGAAGACTAAAATGATGTTGCAGAAATTAACTGGGGAAACTCTTTGGTTCAATAAATTTACTATTTAGTCTCATTTTTTTAACTTATCAGAAGCCTAATTTCTGCTTTTATGAAATGTGATAGTGTGATACTACTGCTCTGGCTGGAGATTTGCCTGCATGTAAGCATATATATATAAAAGCATGCTGATAGCAAGATAATTAGCACAGTGGTGTTGTTATCTACACTCATTCTTACTGAATATTCAAAGACAAACATTTCTAGCCTAAACATATAATATGACCCCGGGATGAGAGGAGTTCAGAAAAAAATGAGTTTTGACTCACTTTCTTTCTCAGTTTATCTGTGAGACCTTCACTAAATCACTGCTGCCCTAGTTTACCAACATGTGCTGGCATACAAATATGACCATGCCTCCACCAGACAGTGGCTACACATTTTTTTCCTGGAAAAGAGAGACTTGGACGGAGACATTTTTTCTAGGATTGATCTGTCATTTACCTTAAGCAGTCACTGGGTCAAATACACAAACAAGCCTGGAAGCAGGAACCAGAAAGCCTTGTCAGCCCAGGCAGGTTCCCTTTCCACCAGCCTACAAAGGCAGGCAGTAAATTTGGGCTTAATCACATAGGGATAATTTTTTCAGTGCACCAGCAGAGCTTCAGCCTGAAGACTGGAGCACACTTTCACTGAGAACAGCCTGTAGCAAGCAATAGCAGAGACCACCCATTGGCATGGTGAGAGACTCCAGTTGTTTGGGGAATTTCCTTGAAGACACAACAGAGCAACTGCTCTCCAAATTCCTGTTGCTCTGTCATGTCTTCAAAGAAAGCAGCAGCTACTCTTTTATGTGGAACATAATCCCATCAGTGAATGCTTAAGCATGGATTAAAATACCTACAGAATAAACCTGTGGGCAATAGACGGATTGCCCTCAGTCCCAGATGAGCAAGAGACAAGCAACACGTTTCACTGCTGACCCACAAGGCAGCAGCCAGGCTGGGGCAGGACTGCAGGCACGGAGGGAGCTCTGGAAAGTGAAAGAAAGTGAGGTGGGAGTGGACTTAAAGCATGGCCAAGATGAAGCACCAGCAGTGGAACCATTGCTTGGGGCTGTGGTCTGTCTGTGGGACTGTCCCAGCATCTTCTGGGCTGGGCCAGAGTTTCATCCCTGCTGGCTCTCCACACCCCTGCCTGTGGGGCTGTACCAGCCCCGGCTGTGTGGCTGTACCTGGGCATATTTTTCCCTCCCAAGCTTCAGGGAGAAAGGCTGGACTTTGTATTTAGGGGTGTAGCTGGCTGTGGACTTTGCAACAGGACCTGTGAGCAACTCTTCCATCAGAGGCCTGGCAGGATCTTGTTTTATTGTGTTTCAATGACCACCATATCATGTATGCCTCATTTGCATGTGAGAAGGATGTTGGTTCCTGGGGTGTCGGACAAGAAGTAAGTGGAGATTTTGTTTGTTTGTTTAACTTCCAAGAGAGTAAATTCAGCCTGAGCTGCTGAAAGTCATGCAGTTTTATTTTCCTGAGTGATGACTCAGTAACTACACCAGTCATACAGATTCAAGAAATCAAATTAAGCTTTGCCCTTTGTCTCTACTGGGACTGTAAGAAAAGAAACAACTGAAATGTACTAACCTACTTCCACAGTCACACAAGGAGAGGAATTCACCTTATATCCCCATGTCTCTCTTCCCATTACAAAGCTAACAGTGGCAAAAAAAAATTATAAAATTACTCACAAAATCAATAAGCATGGTTCTTAATAGACATTAGGAGCTTCTCAGTAAGAATCCATCATTTTACAATCTTTTTAGAACAGAAAAAAGGCTTCAATATTTCAAATAGCATTAGAAAGAAGTCTACCACTATAAAGCAATATGAAAATGTTTTAGTGGAGTCTGAGTTGTTCTGAAAGAAACCAAAAGTCCATCAAGATTGAAAACTGAGGGAGTGAAATAGGATCCAGACTAAGAATTACAGCTTGTTCTCCTAAGTATCTTATTCTTACTTTAAAAATATATACAGTTTTGCCCAATGCCTGGGCATGAATGAAATACCCTGCTAGAGAAGAATTTAATTAAGATTTTCAAAACAATGTGCCCTTTATCAGAGGTTCTGTTCAACTGAAAATGAAAATGACTTTATGACCCTAATAAATAGTCAGAGATCGACCGTTGCACTGTTAAAGATAGCTTAGCCACTGCCAAAAAAGAATCCTAAAGACAGGAAAAGTTTTCTACACATTCATATTGGACTTGGGAGTCTTAAGAAGAGTGGTTTTGTTCTTATAGTGTTGAGGTTTTTCAAGGTTTGGAAAGTGCTAAATATATGCAGCTTATCACTGATTAACAAACATCTATCAAGAATTGTTTCCCATGACTTCTAAGTGAATAATATTCAGCACAGTCCTGCTGTAATAAAATTGAGGGGAATTTTGCAGTAAGGAGCTTATCTTTACCATAAATCTTCCTTCATTATAGCATTTTGTCTGTCAAGAAGGCTTAGCTATAGAATGGCATGCATCTGCCTTCATGACAGATGTGCTATATGGAACTGCTGCTGTTGCCCTTAGTTTCAGTGAAGGAGAATTGTGGGTAATTTTCAGAGATCGGCATTTTATCAACCATTACGACACTTGCCTTCAAAAAAATTTTTAGCACATGTCAAAAATCAACCTGTGTTTTAAGTCCAGTAACCCACAGATTTAGCAGAAAGTAGGAAAAAATAGTAAAAAACTGTTCAAATTGAAGGAGGTTTGGTAACATCATCTCAGTCCTGGTTAATTCCCCTTCTTTGAACTACTCTGGGGTAAAAACCTCCATCAGAAGTAACATATTCCATCTTCAAGCTCAAATGGGAATTGGCCTCACACTAAAGCTGCTGATGAGAACCCCAGCCATCTGAGGGGAGGCACGTTGTCGCTTTCCCTGATAAAAGAGAATATTTCTAGGCAGAGGCAATGCTGCTTCTTAAGCCATGCAGCATGACTGGAAAGAACAGGCAAACCTCTCAGGGGGGTGAGTCTGAAGGCCATCCTGGCCAAAATCACCCTCAGCAGAGTTTGGAAGATATCACAGTTTATCTATGAGCTAATCAGTTGTTCCAAAGAGATGCTAAGGGTTAGAGACATTGGGTTTCAATAAAGTCCTTAAATGATGGGGCTCATCAGCCCCTTCAGGGTGAGGAAGCTCAGGCCTGGGCAGGTAACAAGCCCTTGTGCCTGGAGTATCCATAAGACTGGAAGCAGTCTTGTGAAAGGGAGAAATCCTCTTTCCCGTGGAGAGGCCCAAAATCTTATTTCATCCTTGCAAAGGTGCAAAAGGCAGAGAGGCAGCTGAGCTGTGTTCACACCTCCCCATTGCTTCATGCAGAAACAGTATCGAATAAAAGACATGAGCAGTAAAATTTAACCAGCTTTCTCTGGGAAATATTTAGTGCTCCTAAGGAGTTACTATTTTTCAAAGTTAAATCTCTCATTCTGTTTCATTTTTCTTTTCAAAATTCCCAGACCAAGGGAAACTCTCTACAGATTAGTACACCCCCAAATTTTCTGTATTTCATGTCTGGAATATGAGAGGGAGAAAATCTCTCTGAAACCTAAATATTTTTCCCCTCTAAAGACCAGACCCATTTTGGGGGAAAATATGCAAAAGTGTTCTCCTTGGGCTGAATGTTGTATGCAGTTTCAGCTTAATGCACAGCTTTATGGCAGATGTAGAAAATAATCAAAATGGGGGGCTATCTGGGAATACTGGCAGATCTTTACTGTGACTGCAGAGCAGCTCCTGACACACTATAATACTGTTTTTGTCTTAATCATCAAAAGTAAGCCATAGAGAACAAAAATTCTTTGTTTGACAGAAAAGCAATTGCTATTTCTTGTAAAACATATAATATATTCCAGAAGACCTAAGGGTTTACTTTTCAATAAGGATAGAAAAAGATGCGCGCCCCACTGTGAGCTCACAGTAAGGCTGTTTCATGTAAAAAGTTGGTAATTAGTCCCTGAGTGAATAAAGTAGAAGAGCTAAGAGACTGATACTTACTGTAGCAACACAAAACACTTTTTCTAGCTGCTAGGATTTAAAGGGTGTGTGGGTGGGAGGGGGGGACCTACTCCTACTCATTTAATTTACAAGCATCTAAACTTCAGAAAATGATTTCTTGCATTAAGCTTAAACATGTGTACTTTAAATTGTTACTAACCGATATAAAGATTGGTAAGAGACATTCCAGTTTAAAAAAAAATAACAGGAATGAGGAATTATGTGAAAGCATAAGGGATGTTGTGCTGTACACATCAGCAGCAGATTTCACGCTCATTGTACACAACTGCCTTCAGCAGTTACACCAGCATTGCTTGATGTCTCACCAAGTTAACTCCTTAGCGGTCAAAGGAAACAGTTGTAAAACTAAATCTCTTTAGCCAGAGTTACATAATAAATACTGAGCTCAAAACCAAACTCAAACCACAGGAAAAGCATGTACTTAAACCCCAAAGTTACTGTTTAATCTCATTTGTATCACTACTAGCTTACACTAAGTACCACCAGTGAAAACTGTGTACCATTTCTTGTTCTACCTGCATAACTTGAAGTTACTGGAAATAACTTAATATTCACATGCTTTCCTTTGTTATTACTCATCTTTAGCAGAGCTAGAGTTCATGATTTTCTCTCAAAAAGAACAACATAATTTTTATTGCAACTATGGGTTCAGCAAACCTGTTTCTGACGATATACAAAATAACATAGGAGAGCTTGAGAGATGACAGCGGGGCTTTACACAGTGCTCTCAGCACATACCCTTTGACTTCTCTGTTCAGACTGGCTCATTTCCTTTATTGCAACATTCACTGTTAATGTATATGAGATAAGAGCACTTATCAAAAGTCATATGCAGAGATCTTGGTCACTTCATGGAGACTCACCCCAAATCAGGCTGCCTCTCCATCCCTACTATTGCAATTGCAGTCCTGGAGGGATCTACACACAGATGAATTGTGTAGTGATGTCCTAAACTGTAATTAACCTGGACTGTCTCTGATTCAGTACAGAAAGTCAGGAAAAATCTACATATTTTGCTGGTTAACTAATAACATCTTGTTTACAAGCACTGAGCCTCACCACAAAGAGCAAGGATTTGTTTAGAGGAAAGACATTAAAAGTATTTCCCCAGGCTGAATGTGGCATAGGAGCCCAGAACTACTTTTTGTTTACTGTTAGTATCAATTGGACTTGTTTTTACATCTTGACTTCAGTGTTTATGTTGCCACATGTGAGCATTGAAGGAACTGTCCACTGAGATGAGAAAACAGCACAGACCTTCCCCTGTAGTTCTGCAGCTCCCATGGGGCTCCTCGAGGCCGTGTAGCTGATGGATGTACAGGAACACCTCACACTGCACTGCTACATACACTGCCAGAAGCCACTGACCCCGTGTTTGGGGGTAATACAGACAAAATATTATGCCTCCTCTTGACTTGGAGTATGGTATTAATACAGCTAAAAACAGAAGGTATCTCTAGAACATATATTAAATTTGCCACTTTTGTAAAAAAATATTAAAAATTTGCAATTCTCAGATTTTGTTTCTTCTTAATCTCTGTAGAAATTTATCTTGTGATTTTTCAATAAATATATAATCCATGCAAAAACATTTAAACAGGGGGTAAAAATAATAATGAACCTGTTTTTTCAAGAAGCCAGCACAATTTCATACACAGTATGGCTCAGATAGACAGCAGCAGAAAGATGCCCTTTGAATTTAAAGCCGGCTGAATCAGCTAACAGTTTCTACAACTTCCTGACTTTTAAAGTTATTTTTACAGAGGAAAAAAAATTCCAAATACTGATTCTGAAATCATCAAACATTTTACCTTGCTGTTCAATCTCCAGCACAGTCCCTGTTTTCTGTGGGAGTTTTTATGTTCTAGCAATTCATTCATGATTATATTTTGCATCTAAAACAACCTATTTAAATTAATTGTGCTCGTTGATACTGCTTCTTTCTTAACTTTATACAAAGATGCTTAGAACACTCAATTTTTAAACCAGGTTATACTAGCTACAAAATACCTTGGGAGTTTTCTGTAGGTACATAAAATAATAAACAGCTATATTTTCTGTGAGAAAATGTCCAGTGTAATACATGAAAACATGATTATCCAAAGATCTCCAGAGACACTGGCAAAAAGACTTCGGATAAATGAGTTTGAATAGCTAAGGGACCAGGCATAGCAGCTTTGAAGTTTCCAGTCTTCTTCACTCAGGATAATGTAAAGTTCAGATGATTCTTGCTGGACAGCCACCATAATTTAAGTATTACTGGCGAGTTCCTTAAATCAGCTACCAAAATTCTGGTGCATGTTATGTCCCCAGTTCCCAAACAAGCAGCACAAATCCAGGAGTCCCTTGCTTCATTTCCACAGTGAAACTGGGACAGGAAAGAGGCAGGCAATAACAACCACAGCAGGAAACGCTCGCCCCGGCCCATGCGAGAGGGAACCCGACGTGCAGCTGGCAGCCAGCACATTCCAGAGGGGCTCCTGCTCACAGCCTCGGGCTCTGGAGGCCGTGCGTGCTGCCACCGGCTGCCACCGGGACCCTCGGCATCTTCCCTGTCCTCTTGTTCTAAAGACAATGTTTGCCTCCTCCAACCATTTCCCTCATGTTCCAGCACGAAGTTATGTGCAGGAACCAGTATTTGCTCTGTTTAAAGCACTTCTAGGAAAAGGTGCGGTGAGACCCAATTTACACAGCCTCCCAGGCTCCTGATGGATCGGGTGACCAACGTGTTTTCCTGTTTTGCAAAGGAAAACACTCATTTCCCCACAAAGGCTGGCATTTACAATGAACCAAATTCTGCCAAATTCTCTGTCTCCTCTGCTCCAAGAATATCCATAGATGAACAGATCTGTCTTTATACAAAGTGAATTAGCAGCATAGTTATGCCCAGTAGCACCATGCTTTAGCCTTACAAGAAAGTGTTACAGTACTCTACTGATGGTAAAAATGATCAAACACCACCAAAACAAGCTCTCCCAGCAAGTGCACTTTGATCAGTTCCCTCTTCCTGCATTAGAGCAGCGCTCTAATTTGCAAGCTTTAGAATAACTTCTGCATTCACCAGACATGTTAAAAGACAATTCCATCCAAGTGATTTTTA
Organism: Edolisoma coerulescens; assembly: GCA_013397115.1. Classification (NCBI taxonomy): domain Eukaryota; kingdom Metazoa; phylum Chordata; class Aves; order Passeriformes; family Campephagidae; genus Edolisoma; species Edolisoma coerulescens. Next base: position 1,365,185 of record VWZW01005338.1, on the reverse strand, counting down.
CACAGGGGAGCAAACAGTGAGGAGATAATATACTGGCATTTATCTCTGACCAGCATTTCCAGAGCTTGAACTTGCTGTATAGGAACAGAAGATAATCAAACAGAGGCAGAGTGAACAAACTGTACCTGCCGTGCTGATGTAAATGCCCCGTTGTCCAATACCAGAGAAAAAAAATCAGTGTTGGATTTTAGAAACCATATGCAGGTTAAAGGGCACCATTCTTATCTAGTATTCCACCCAAAGGACAATGATTTCATTTTATAAAGATCATTAGTCAGTGAAATATATATTTTAGAGAGTTTCTAGTAGGGAATATTATTTTGGCAGTCACTGGAGTGTACCAGATGGTTCATTAACATAGGCTAGACAAGTCAAAGGCTTTCAGAATCATTTAGAAAATGTCAAACAGAAACAAGAACGCTGTCACTTTTTATTAGAATTAACTACATCATACCCTGGACACAGATTTCACCTTGGGTCAGAAAAATTAATACAGAATTATATGAATTGTGTAACATAGTAGGTTAAAGATAGGGCTTCCTCTTGGGACTCATTTGCTAGCAATATATTATGGTCTTCTACTTTAGGAATCCTCAACCTTTCTTTTTGTTAGCTATGAAAAGAGCTGACCTTGCTCAGACTCCATTGGTGTCTAATTGATTTGAGGTATATGCGGAATTTCAACAAGACACTCCACTAAAGCTCTTTTGTGATCATTTTCCCAGGAAAGTTGGCAAAAGGGCTCACTGAATATTCAGCAGCTTGTATAGCATGCTTTTGTCAGGAGGCAAAAAAAATACATCCATTTAGTGAAACACTGCCTTCATAAACAGGAATTAAAATGCAACTGAATTGTTACCTTTTTTTTTATTATCATTCAGATGTCAAAAATCTCGAGAACTTCCAGCTTGTGGAAGGTGTTCAGGAACAAGTGAATGCTGCTCTGCTGGACTACACAATGTGTAATTACCCACAGCAAACAGACAAATTTGGGCAGCTTCTATTGCGACTACCAGAAATCCGGGCCATCAGTATGCAGGCCGAAGAATACCTCTATTACAAACACCTGAACGGGGATGTGCCGTGTAATAACCTTCTCATTGAGATGCTGCATGCAAAGAGAGCATAAATTATACCCATTAGAGCTTCTGCTTTCAAGGAAAAAAATTATTCTGAACTGCTCCAAGCAACACTAATTAAAATGTGGTTTTAAGACTTTGCAAAATGGTATAATAATCAAATACTAATAGTAAATAAGTGATGTATCAGGGTATTTGTATTGCAAACTGTGAATCATATGCTACACACCCCCAGAGGAATCTATATAGGACTTTATACTGGAGTGAGCTTACCAAGTGGATACCATCACCAATGTCAACATGAAAAAGGACTGAATGATCCTTATATATTTAACTCTGCTGATTGCCAATATGAAGAAACCTAGGTGAAAAAAACTGATTCGTACTATTGAGCTAAGATGGTGGGGAATTGGAGTGCACTAAATTCCTTCACTGCATAGAGGACTCGTAAAACAGTTACAACAGATGCAAAACTGCATCTCTAGCATCTTCTGTCATCCTTACAAGGACCCAACACTTACTTCTTCTGTGCTAAATGATGTGGCATCCATTCAACAAGCTGTAAGAGAGAGCTGGCCTAGGCCACGTGCTGTGTGGTGTGGCCACCAAACCCTCGAAGGCTGGCTCTGACTGTCGGTCTCTCGGGCCTGCAAACCGCTCCTAGGAAGAGTCTGTAATCCAGTTAGCTTGGCATTCTTAACTGTGTTCTGAAGTTTGTTTTGTCACGTGTTCATGTTGTTCTACCAGGCAGTATCCCTCTTCTACTGCTCTTATCAGATAGCTGTTAAGTAGCTACAGAAATATTCCGAAGTAAATCAGCCAATTCAACTGCAAACTCAACCTGGGCAGCAGCTAAAAGATGGCTCCACTATGTATTCATGGCTGTTTCCAAATAAAGGAAATGGAGATATTTTAGCCATCCCAAACAACACATCTTTGACAAGAAAACAGAAATTAGGACACCAAATACTGATGTTAAAAAACAAACAAAAAAAATTTTTAAAAGAATTTTGTGATAAAAGAAGTGACAAGTGAATTGCATAACCTGATGATGCCACGGAGCTTATTAAGAAATTATCTTTAAAATTGCCAGTAGTTTGGAAACTAAATTTCAACTCAAAGATCCAAGATCTAATGGAACTTTCTGTTTTTAAAGTTAGGTAATACACATATTTTACGCAAAGAAAGAAGAGTGATACTGCTGTGTCTATGTAGGCCAAAGTCTGCTGCAGAACAAATATTAGAAAAGAACAAACACTTCTCTCTCTGTCCAAATGAAGATATCAGTATTAACATGTAGTGCCACAGTTATAAGTCTTGCCTTATTTCATTACCCTTAAAGGTAACTGTGCAGGTGTAGATCAACATACATTTCAAAATAAAGTATTAATCTTTAACATTAACAAAAACATAAGTGTTTACATTCTTTAGGTCCTGTGGGGAAAAAACTGTGATAAAATTGCAGAGCAGTGATTTCCTTATTATTTCTTTTAAATTGGTAATTATTTTACCAGTACTTAATTACTGTATGTCGTGAGACACTAAAATCAATAGGGGTATTTCATTTTGACTTTAATTTTTGAGATTATTGGCTGCACAATCACTTGTAGAAACTGTATAAAATCCTAATACTTTAATTTTTTTCATGAAGATTGCTGGCTTTTGAATAGTTTATTTATATTGTATATGATAGTTTTCACTGTAGACAATTATGATGCTAATTTATTGTTCTTTGGTTTCATCTTTATATAAGATATAGCCAGAATGAAGAAGCCAAATATATGTGTTTACTGTAGCATGTCTTCAAGTTAGTGGAACATAGTTCAGGGACACAGAAGGGTCTTTACAAATTAAAATCATTCACTTGATTAAGTGTCTGTAAATCTTCATAATCCTAAATGTAGTTTATTTAAATCTATTGTAAATTATGTGAGTTATAACTTTTTCTGTTTCATGTGAACTTGAAAAGGTGCATTTCTCTCACTTTCGTCCAACCATTCATACATTGTATACCAAAGACATCAGTTATCACATCTGCATTAGTACAAAGCACACTATTTTAATTGCCTGTATTAATCAGCTCTAATATTCTGTCCATGCATAGGGTACCAACACAGCAAAGCCAAGTGTCTGCAACTCCTACATGCCTGCCTTGTACCACAGCACACACATACTGTCCTACAGCCCACCAGCAAACCCAGCACAGCCCCCCCAGCATCCCCCAGGGCAGACGGAAGCATTATTTAAATACCAGTGTTCTCCCTCAAACGAAATGAACAGTAAAGTGCGGGAGCCGACTGACGGTGGCTGTGAAATACATGAACAAGATAAGTGTGGTCATTCTTTTTGAAAGAAAAGCAAAGCATTAATTCAAGTGTTTGAATTCTGTATTTTCTTTTTTTTTCCTGTTGAAATGCTACAGTGAATCTCACTGAATATTGAGAAAAAAGATGAAAAACATATTAGTAGCTATTCACAGCACCATTATTCACACAGACGACAGAAGAATTAAAATAAGAATGTAGAAGAAAGGAACAATTTAGGTTAATGGAAATGATTTCAGATAATCTAACATATATTTGCCCACATCCGAGGTTCCAAGAATCTCATCATATTGCCCAAAGTACACAAGCAAAACAAAACAAATCAGAAAACACCCCCGCTCATGTTAATTGTTAACTACTTTGTAACCAAGCATTTTCTTCTGACTGCCTTATTGATTACAGGATATATTAGTAAAAGCAGACTAAAATTCAAAAGGTTTGGCTTTGGCTGGTTTATTATAGTTGTTCTGTGTTTGTAAACAGACAATCTGTAAAGTCTGACTATTTGTATAACAGATGTTCTGCAGCTGCCTTGGATTTAAATCCATGCAACTCTTAGAATGTGCAGTGAGTTACTTGTTGAAGTTGAAGTTCTCTTACTGTATCAGTGAAATACATATTGTCATGTCAGTTCTTGCCAAGAGTTTCTCATCACCAATGGAATTATTTTTTTCAGTATTTCAATAAATATTGATATGCCCGTGCTGATTACTTTATAATTGTCTTTATAATACCATCATTCCACTGAAATGAAGCATCAGTCAAAAATCAGTTACTCAGAAGAGGAGAGAAGAGTAAAATGCAGGAGAAATATGAACACCAAAAAGAGTTTGATACGAGCAGAAGACACAAGTGTAGAGAACAGCACCTTCAAAAGCTCAGACAGTAATGGTAAAATTGCCTAGGCTGAAGCCAAATAAATACAGCTAAAACAGATCAGAAAAGCTGAATCTCTAATCAGAAAGAAATTTACCACTTAATACTTTCAAATTAATACCTCTGATCTCATACTGCACATGTAATTTTCACTTTCCATGTACCCATAAAGAGTTAAACAGCCAAAGCATCAGGGAGGGAAAATGACAGAACAAAAGAAAATCAGGTAACAGGATCCAGCAGAGCTCAGGATAACCTCTCAGCAATGTAAATACATGGCAAGGCCAGGGGCAAACCCACAGCTTCCAACACAACTGCCAGTGCAGGCTGCCAAGCAGACAGATGTGACTGCTACTAGAGAAAAATATTTTCCTAAAGTTGCCCTCTGGCTCATCTGATTGCTGTTCTGAGAGCAGGAGGTGAAGTGGTCCAAGAGAGCTTGTCAACTGTACCCTACTGTTTTGAGACCAAGTCCAGTGCTTCCCCTGAACTGTCTGGTAGCTGAAACAGGGCTGTTCTCTCAGGTGCCAAATGTTAATGCTTCAAGGGAAAAAAAACAGGGCTATAATTAGTTATTTACAAATCCTGCACTTGAATGAAACAAAGCTGGTTTAGTGTTGCAATAAAAGCAGAGTAAAACACAGAGGATTAGGTGGCTTACAAATGAGGAAGGATTATTTTAACTTTTAGGAATCATAACTGAAACCCGTGGTTTTGCAGAAGACCCAGGAGAGATTTCAGGGTTGATATATTTTAGATAGTTTTCCTTACAAGAGATATATTTTGGTGAGATATATTTAGAACACACTACATGTTTAAAGTATGAGGGGATTTATTTTTAACTGAGTTTGACACTGCTTCTGGAACAATCTGCTGTACGTTTTTATTGGAAACATGGAAAGAGTGAGTTCAATGTAACACAGGTCAAGTCAGTACAATACTTGGTGATCTTGACAATTTCCTGGAATACTGAGTAACACTCTATTAACCCCTACATTGAAGCCCATGGTCTAGATACATCACAAGAGTTTTAACAATATTTCTACCTTCTCTGACAGAGTTGCTGTTTTTTCCAGGGAAAGTCTATATAGTTGCATCTGGAATTTGGAATGGCAGACAAACAGCATTAAACTAACAGCAAACCAAGAAGGTTGCAGATAAATTTTTAGGGGCAGATCCTAGAGCTGTATTACCCTATGATGCTGGCATGAGCCCAAATACTTCTGTGACAGTCAAGTAAATTCAGTTGCACTTGAGTGTAGAAAAAAGATTCATTTTCTAAGGGCAACTTGTCAACAGAAAAACCTTTCCTAAATGATAAAGGTAAAAGAGAACCTGACCCTCAGATGGAGTATAGACCCGATGTCTACTCTGATGCCAGTGGATCTCAGCTGAAGGCAGCAGCACCAGAAGCTACTTGATAGGTACAGTCTGGTCTGGCACACACTGGTGGGACAAGGTGTAGACTCTCTGCATCAAACACACTTTGCAAACCTTTGGGTTTGCTCCAATACATAACAAAATGCTCTCCATTTTACTGACAGTTTTGAAGTCTGGCATGCAAGCTTGGACTTGCAATACTAGGTGAGTTTTCACCATTCCCCAGGAAGGTCCTGAACAATTCCCCATTCACTGTAACTTCTCTAAGACCTACATTAACTGTTGTGAATGTCCTGTGCATGCCCCAGGAGATAATTCAGATGTGAGGTAAAGCAAGGTGGTGGAGCACAGGCTCCTGATGCTGTCTGTATTCATGGAGGCCTAGACCACTGCTGCCCTGCCTCAGCAAGGACTGCAGGGTTTACCATCAGTTGCTAATAAAACACAGGCCGAAACAAACAGCACTGGAGTCACAATTGTGTCCATTCACATCTTGCCCTCCCTGTGTTCAGGGTCAGGGTGTAAATGGGTGAAATGCCTCTCAGTCTGAGATGCAGCATGTCAGAATGCTTCCAGTAACACTGACTGCTTATCACGCTGCTGCAGACCAAAACCTTCACAGAGCAAGAGCCTCCCTGTGTGGTATTCACGTCAATCACCCTGCAACTGATGCTGCTGAACATTTGCTGGATATCACCAATCCAGGCTGTCAGTTGCAATTATAGAGCAAAACAGGGACTCTGCAGCAGAGGGAATAAAGCGTGTTTGTGGGAAGGACCCCAAACAAGCTACTGTTTGTACAACAGAAAATGCTGACGGCCATTCAGTAGCTGCTGGCATGCCTACAGACGTGTGCACACACCCCACATGCCACCTCTGGGAATTCCTAAAGCATGCTCAAACATCCAGTACTTCTGTTCCTATATCAAATATTTTATGAGGCACAGCTCCCTGGGGGACACTGAGCTTCAGTCATACACACAGCTCGATTCCTGTTTCACAGTGGTGTCCTCCCACTCATATAAGCAGAAGAGTATTGGTGCAGAGCAGCAGAGAAGTGAGGCAGGCATCTCAAATCAATACCCCGGTGTTTATACCCTGCACTGCATCACGACAGCTGTCCTGCTCTTTACAACTTGATCTTGATCAACATGTATCAAAGAAGGGAAGTTCTGCAGAGGGCTCTGCTTCCTATACCAAGGCAGCACACTACAACTGTACATTAAGACAAGGTCTGTAGGAATGCCTGTGTTTGGACTCGACAGTAAGAAATACAGAGTATTGTAAATGTCTATTATGATCAGTCTATAAACTACAATAGAAAGCAAAAGAGATAATGGGGGAGGAATAGCTCTGAAAGTAAAATAAAAAGGAAGCACATGGACATGGAGGAGACATGAGGATATTTATGTTTCATAAATATTTAGTCTCGATTCACTTTTAATCTAAAAGAAAAAAGTAAATAAAATATGATGGATTATTATCATTGCTTTGAAGTATTAACAAGGCCTGAATAAATTATCATGTGTGTATTTTAGGGACCTGTCACAGTAAGCAATATTGGTTTTAATTTTCATTTAATAAACTTTGGTTTATTTTTCATTGTATATAAATTTCAGATAAAAGACATGACATGGAATAATTGATTGAATATACTTCATCAATTCATTTAACTCATGCTGTGAAAACAGAAGCTTATTATAGGAGTATGCTTTTATTTAAAATCAAACACTACAGCTGCCTAACAAACTGTGTCAAATTGTTTTTTCACTTCACAAATTCAGTTGCAGTATTCCACAGCAATGTCCTACTCTTCCTAAGACCACTTTCCTATGAGTACCACAATACCTGGATTTGCAGTTGCAACCTCCCCCAAGGTCCTGCATGCTTTTGCATACAGAACCTCAGACAGTGAAGTGCCGTGGTGCTGAACCTGAGAAGGTGGGGCTGGGACACACCTCACAATTTTTGTTTCTTTCTTTGTGTCAGTGTCCCTCCTCTGCTCACTTGTGTTACTGAATTCCCAGCTGATGTTCCCCCTGCCCTCCCAGTGAGAGCCCTCGTTCTTCACAGGACCCTTCTGTTGCCTTTCCACTCCTTTTGTACAACTCAAATTCCTTCTACCCCATTTCGACTTTAATTTTCCTTTGTACCAAAACCAAAACTCATAAGTCAACTTTACCAGCACATCAGGATTTTCAGGAGAGTTTTTTACATGTTGGTGAGTGGGAAAAGTCAAGGACATAATATTTTCTACATGTCTGAAGCAGCAAAGTGACCACAAATGTCAAAACAGGAAAGCGACTGCTGGACCTGGTCACACCAAGCTGAAGAAACCCCAGCCAAAAGCAAGACAAGGTCACCAGCCAGCCTTCTGTGCCTTGGCTTAAAATGACCAGTTCCACAGACCTAAATAATCAACACTTCTTACCAAACATTGTTTTCAGAGAGAAAAGAGGAAACATCCCAGAATTTTAGTTAAAGAACTGCATAGAAATATTAATAGATGAATCTAAACAAAGCAGTAGCATCTGGGCTAGGATTAAATTATTTGAAGACAGGCTTTTTTTTACCAACAACATGCTTAGCAATATCCAACATAACCAAGAAAATAGCCATTGGCAAAAGAGGAAAGGGAACAGAATTTTGCTTTTTTGCTGTGGATTTTTGGTTTTGTTTGGGTTTTTGGTTTCAGGGGGTTTTTAACTATTATTATCAAACTTTGACCCAACTTTGCCCCTTGGGCATCTGGCAGAGAAAAAAAAATTAAAAAGAAAACCCACTGTACTTTCTGTAGTAACACATTTAAGACACCTTTCCTTGCTGTCAGGAAAACTGGCTGGTAATTCACCTGTTGTGCCAGAGTCCTGAGAACGTCCAGAGAGCAGCATCAATGGTGTCTCGGTAATGTTTTGTTCAGGACGGAGCAGCAACTCCAAGGAGACAACGGGGCCACTTGCTGGAAGCAAACACTGCACAGCCCGACTGCTCCCCGTGTGACAGCATAACACATCGGTGTCAGCAGCTGCCAGCCTGGAAACACAGAGAGCAGGGAGATTTAGGGAGATTATCTGCTGCTCTAGAACTATGTTTCCCCATTTATATACTTGGAAGTAATTAATAACACAGAATCATTGTTTGTTTATTGCCTGTGGGAGTTATGAACAAAATAACAGAATTTTAATAACAGGTATTTTCAGATATTTAGACAACAATTAATTTATTAAAGGATCACTTTACTGATGCTGTTAGCTTTGCTCCTTACCAAATTTTTTTAATTTACCTTTTGGCACTGTTAGGAGGTTGATTTGATGAGACCAACTACACACAGAAATAATATACACAAAACAAGAAAAAAGCTCCAGAAAGGAAGTGATCACTTTAGGGTGATAAAATCGAGGCCAAGAACTCAAGAAAAACCCTGTTTTCTTCCTGGTAGCTACTTTGTAGTTGTTCTGCTTTGTTTTAATGCTTTCTCATGAAAGCTGTAAGTAATACAATAAAAACCAATGTAGGCAGGAAGAAAATGATAATTTCTTTACAGTTTAAAGAACTATTTTAGATAAAAGTGTATATACAGACATAATTGACGTGTTCCAGAAGATGGATAAATGAGCAAAAATCCTCTCCCTTTTAAAATTATATATAATAATAACTATTACTATAATTTTATATGTATAATTGTGTATATATATAAAGTTCTGTTCTGTTTCAATAGGTCTGTCAATCAAGAGGTATTTGAGGCTCAGGTCTGTAGTTCAGCTTGTATGAGAGTTGTTTTCTGGAGATCCGGAGCACACAACCCAGGAATTCATAATTCTATTCAGTCACAAACTCGCCTGTAATCCTTGAAAATCCCCAGGATGCGTTGCCTTGATCCTCCCACCTGTATGACCCAGCCAAGGCTGACCTACATCCTGTGCTGTTCCAGAAACACGACTGTCACAGTAACATTTAAAACCTGCAGCAAACACAAAAAATAGCTGCTAAGTTGTGTCAGGAGGTGATATCTTCTGGTGTATCCAACCTGGAGGGACACTGGCTGGCTTGAGGGCACCCAGGCTGCTCTGGAAGAGCAGCCTCCGCAAACTGGATTTACCCGACAGTTTTTGTATGCATCTCCTGGCATTCACAAATAAAGTGTGGCTTTGGAGATGGTGTTTTATTGACAGACTCCCCCTGTCCCAAGGTACTCAGAAAGGAAAGAGAAAGAACCAAAAAATGAGGCAAGCTCTCCTGAGAGAAAACACAAATGAGGACAAACTCCCTCTTTCCGTTTCAAAGGATTTTTCTTCAAGTTATTTGATATCATTTCTATGAAATGTAAGCAGAGATTTCAACATATTTCTTCTGAGAGTATTAGTCTCTCTGACAACTCTCTTGCTCTCTCTCTCCCCTCGGATTTCCCCAAACACACGATGTGCAGTTGTCGGCATGCTAAGTTAAGTGTTCCTCCCTTAGGTCATTATTTCCACTCTTTAATTGTTCTTTCAACCTTCTGTAGTATCATTGTTATCCAGACTGTGTTGGTGCTGCTTTCCAAACACAGATGAGTAACAGTTCCTGCCCTTAAGAGTGTATATTCTCGAAATAAACCTTTCAAATTCTCCACCCAAGACAAAACACACCAATTACAGCTATAACAGTCTTCAAAGGTTTTTCAAAGTCTCTGAATTCCTGTTTCTGACATGAAGCCAAATACACATCTTTTATTAACGTAAAACTACGCAGGGCCTTTTCCAAGAAACTGAGCTTGCGTTACAAAACTGATCTTAAGGATGCGAACTTCCCCAGAAATAAAACCCCTGAGTTTCAGACCACTGCCATGCCTCATTCCCTAGGCACCATCTACCTCAGGAACTACAAAAGGATCTCTGTGCCCCAGCCCAGGCTGTTTATGTGCAGCACTTACATGGCATGTGTAGAACGGGTACAACCAACAAGACACTGCTGATGGAAATCGTTCCCCTTTTACAGTCAGGATGCTAAAAGGTAGTTAGCACACCTGCTGCACACATCAGTAAGCGTGGAAAAGATAAAAGGCAAGGCTTTATGAGAAGCCATGCAAAACCACAACAGAAGTGCAAACAATGTAATTAATTAGAGCAGACCAATTAGAGTAAACAAAGAAGCTGAGAATAACTCAGGGCAGTGAATTCACTTTCTTATGCAGAAGTTTATTTCCATAGCCCATTCACATAACAGTTTATTTGGTTTCTGTTCCCTGACACACTGCAAACTGTAAACTCCACAAGCTAATCGACACAAGAGTGCACTTTTCTGCAAGAAAGAGCTCGGAGGGAGAATTGCACGGGNAAAAAAAAAAGTTTAAAAAAAAATTGAGTCAGGAATGGGTCTTATTCTGTATTTGCTGTTGAAGTTCTGACCTCAGAGATGTCCTTGGTGGTATCAACACACTGTAAAACCTCTCTCAACCACCCTGATCTTTGACCATTACTTGTAGCTTGATGGCTACTGACTCTCCTGATTTGTTTTGCCACTGTGTAATTTCTTCTAAACCACACTAAAAAATGCCTACTCAAGCCATGGGAGAACATTTTCACAGCACTTGATGTGCAAAAAGTTTTATTGCTGAGCTTTCAGAGGCACTTAGCTCACCATGCAGCTACTCACTCAACTGGATTGCTGAACTGTAATAAAAGACATCATTAAGTGAAACAGTTGATGGGGGGACTTGGCTCATTGGGTCAGTGGTTATAGTTACAAGGAACGTCTTGGGAAGCTAATAGATAGAAAATCTATTTTGATTTCCAAAACAAACCTCTCTTTTCAAAGAGATACATATGACAGTTTCTAGTAACGCACATAATAAGTTAAGACATTTTCAGGAAGATCATATTTGCATGCACAACCAGCACTGACATCAATAAATTATGCTACAACTTGCTGGGACCCCACATCTTACTATTATGATAAAAGTTCTGAGAGTTTCACTGATTGTTAAGAATTCACTCTCAAAATCCACTGTAACCTTGCAGTGCAGCCAGACAAATGCACTGAAATGTTCCATGTCCAAAAGCAAGACAATATCTCCTAAAAGTTCCTAGAAGTTTGGGCTTCATTACTACAGGTACATCTCCAAGGCAGTAGTCACAGAGGCCATCAGACTCTTCTCCCTGCCACACCTCCTCTGCTTTGAAACGTCCCCTCAGGAGACTGCCTGGCTGTCCCTTGCCAGAGCTGGTCAGGACAGCAAGAAGAGCAGGACTGTGCCCAGCTCTGTCCTTTCCCATAGAAGGAAGTGCCCACACAACAAACATTTTAGAAGCATTAAGCCTGTGAAACCAGAGTGAAAAGTAACGGATTATTTTACAATATTAAAGCAAATGTGTCAACAATGTAGTAACTAAATCCATCTGTAAAGAAGGTGACAGGGTCCTGGAACACAAATTCCAAGTTTCTCGGAAGAAAGGAGACAAATCTGGAAATACATACCTAAGAAAATTCTGCTTTGGACTTCCTAGTTCAACAACAGGTAAGAATAAGTCTCCCTTCTTCTTTGACTCTGCCAAGGGTTCAAACTACAGAACTGCTGGGGAGCATCCCCATGTGCTTCACTTCATGGTCACGGCTTCCTCAGAGAGGAACCTCTGTTCCAGAAGGACACTTAGCACTTCAAACACGCCCATAGGGACTGGATTGACCATAGGACCATGTGACTGGTGGCATAGGATTTAGTAAAAGGTAAAGCCACAGAGCACAGCTATTACAGCTCTTCCAAACAGTGTATTTCAAACACTGAGAACAGTGTGTTTTCACTCCAGCTCTGCCTGATGCAACACATGGGAAGTACGTTAAGAATGAGTGAGTTTTTCTATCACCTTGCCTTAGCAGTGAGTGTTTTTGTGTTCAGAGAAGTTGAAATACAGCATGTCTCCATCTGAAAGGTACTGCTCTCTAATAACATCACTGATATTATGTCTATGATAGTTAAAAAAAAAACCAACCATAATTAAATAAAACCCAAAACCCTAATTTCATCCATTGCACAGGATGCTGTATGTTAATCACTAGCATGACAAAGCCCTGACCTGGGGCTGAGTCCCTAGCTACTACCACAGCAGGCATTTGAAAAGGTTTTATGCTTAATAAAGGAATAGCAGGCAAGAGACAGCACTGCTTTCATACTTCTCTCTACTACTACCCTTATGAAACAGTTCAGTGGCTTTCTTGCCTCAGTTTTTCAGGCTCTACTATTTTCATCATTTTTCCACCTTCTGTCTTAATTTTAATCAGCAAAAACTAGATAATAATCACAGAAAAAAAAGCAGTTTTCTGGGAATCCATTTACCCATCTGTTCCAAGTCTGGTGACATGTCACCAAACTGTTATTAAAATAATTGCCTCTAATACTAGGTTGTACATGACTCCCCAATCAAAGATTACAGCAACCTGTATAAAATACACTGCCATATTGTAGGAACGAAGCATTGCTTCTCAAACAATTCCTTTACTACTTATGATATATAAATTCCACAAATAATGCAAATTTAAGGGATGGAACCCACCCAGGGTATTTTAAACAGCACATTTTTGAAAGAAGGGAACTGTGGGTCTTTTACTGATCTTACCCTATTATATCGCCAAGCCCAAATGGCTTTCACAGCCCTTTTTTACACAGCCATCCCTAAAGAACCAGGTTCAGTTGACAGAATTAAACTTCTATCATCATAGAATGGTTTGGGTCATAATAGACCTTTAAAGAAGGTCTTGGGCATCACTGAGGAGATGCCAAGTTCCCATACCATGCAGGGATGCCATCTAATCCCAGAGTTAGTCACTTGATATCAGTTCACACCAAGCTTTGAAGCAGAAATAACACAGAGAAATTACTTCTCACAACCAACTTCCCAAGATTTTCTTCAAGCTCTCCATCTAGGCTTTCATAAATAAGCCTATAACAAAATGGAACACAAAGCCAAGGTCATACCAGCACTATTAAAGGACAGCAACATGATTTTCTATTATCAGCTCTCATGCTGCAAAACACTGCTCTGCTGGCCTAAAAAGGATACAAATCTATATATGCAGATCGGTTTTACCAGCCCTAGTTAACTGCTGCTTCAAATGAGAGATGCCTAGAATATTCACTAACATAATCATTTCCTGTACTTATAGGCAAGAGTGGTGACAGGATCAGCAGAAATTAACCATTGCAGTAACTATTGCAGAGATTATCAGAATACGAAAAACCCCAAAACAAGGCCCCACCCAAGACAAAATGCAGTCTGCTAATCACTGTGAATGCATCATAACACAGTAGCTGGCAAGTCCATGCACGGTGTCTTCCACAGGTTATGTCTGGGGTTGCTGCAGGTGCAGTCTCAGCTCTGCACAGTCAGTTCAAAACCACCGACTAGCAGGAATCTGCTGTGTAGGTTGGGTCATTTCTGCACTGACCGTGCAGCAATCAGTGAAGATTACCTGAAGATGCAGCACTTGCTATGGTCCTAATGCTGGGAACTTGAGGATTTTCTTGTTTGATTTGGCTTCTCAAATTGCAGGAAGGAAGATGGGGGCCATTGAAGGGAGGAGGTTTGAGTATGCTCCATCTCCTCCCCACTTACACTAACAATGCCAATGCCATCTAGTGGTTCAAGACACCATGATGTAAAAAGTGGGCAGTTATGCAAGTACTGTGTGGAGTGAAACCCGAGAAGTGAAACTTTTTCACTGGATATTTTATGCCTCTCATTAGAAAGAGCAAAAGAGCAATTTTTAACAGAAAGGTTGATTTTCAGTTCCTGGAACTGTTCCCACACTTCCCTCTCTATAGATTCAGCAAAAAAGTGGTATTTTACATCTGCCTCTGCATCCTTCTCTTTCTAAACACGGCAGAGGGAAAAAACAAATCAATAGCGGGCAAATCTTGCACCCAGCTGTATGAATGGCAAAAAAATCCCCAAGAGATTAATTAGATTAAACAGCAATATTCAAATTTAATAAATATGTACCATTGCAAGACTGGAGCAATTGTGAGCTGGATTTTCAACAAAACCAGGTAATAAATAGAGTCTGTTCAAGGACATACATGCAGTCAATAACATCCATAACATGACAATACAGGGCATTTAAAGAAGGCAAGAGACAGAAAGTTCGTAAGTACAAACGCATACAACACATTGTGGCAGTGCAGGTGGCAGAAGCTGCCCAGCCCACTGAGGGTAACACCAACCCCAGACAGTGGTAGTAAAAGACTCCAGCCTGACTCCTCTCATTCCCTAGCTAGGGTGAGAGCCTACAATCCCCTGGCTCTATGTTTTACATACTTTTCTGTCTTTTCTGTCGTTGGTTCATGTTTTCCCCTCCCAGTTTTATGTATGTTGTTATAAATATTCATTTCCCTTGGTTAATATGTATAAAGTTCTAGAAAGTTCTGTCAAACTCGACACCCCATTGGTTCCTTCTCTAAGTCCCTCCTTTGTGTGATTCCCATTGGTGCGTTCACTGTAAACCCCGCCTTCCTTCCCTTGCACTATTGGTTGTATCCCTTATCCCCACCTTTACCATCCCCAGTATAAAAACCCCTGAAGCCCCCTGAGATTTGGCTTTTCGTCTCTGGATTTTCACCTTAATAAGCCCCTGCGTGGAACCCATACAAGAAGTCCCCTCTCTCCTTCCTTACCTCCACCTGCGTGCTGGATTATCTACCCAGGGGCAGCTCCCTCGGGTGAGGAGCTCGCCTTGGATCTCTTTTTGTGTGTGTGCCGCCTTCATCGAAGACGCAGCAGCCAGACCTCCGAGCTAGCCGTTTTACTGTAACTGGGCTTCCGTGCAATAACACGTAAAGTCTTTTTGTTAGGAAACAAGGAGCTGAGTACCATCTTCAGTATTTAATGTGCTTTATACCTTTTGTTCAAGTTTGATATCATGTTCAGGGTGAGGGGGATTTATCAGTTTGCATCAGAAAGCTTCTCCAAAGCTTGTCCAAAACTGGCTATGTCTGGGAATGTGGTAAAAACAAACTTTGTTAAAAGACTGCTTACTGGAACTTTCCCTGCTTTCTTTTCTGAAACCAGAAATAGCTGACATATACAACAAAAACCAGATGAATAACAGCTAAGACTGAAGAGTTTTTATGTCTGCATAAAACCTATTTAACCTAATTTTCACAGAAAATATGATAACAAATTGAAAAAAAATACCCTGAAAAAAACTTGTCAAGACACTTTTGGAAAATGCTGAACTTGTTCATGTAATACAGCACATATCACTGTACTCTTTGAAAGGGAATGAAAATTTGTCATTGCTTCAGTAAAGGCAGTTTCTTCTTCCCTCCCTGTGTTTTCTGTACATTCAGACAGAGCTTTTGCAAGCACACAGCTCCAGCCTCAGTTTTGCTCCCACCCAGCTCAACCCCTCTCTTCAGAAGCCCCTGACTTTCCGGTCTTCCTAACTTTTCTTGCACATGAACTTTTAGGTAGAGAAACACTACTTCATACACACACATGCTTGCGTGCTAACCCAACCAGTTGGTCATGTTTGGAGTAATGCATCATAAGAGCTATGGCACCTTAACGATGCATTCCATTAATACATCATCAAAGCTATGTCACTCTTATGATATATTCGTCTAATACATCACAGCAGTGCTGTATCTCGGACAATGGATTACTCTAAAACATAGCAACAGCCAGAAAGCCTCAACAGAAGTTTTGTGGGGTTTTCAACTCATTTACATTGTATGAGTTTGGGTGGGGTTTTTCGTTGTTTTGGTGGGGGGGGGTTGTTTCTTTCTTTTTAATTTCTCAGAAATAAGCATTCACTAGGGACAGAATGTCATAACTGATAAATACTGATATAGCTAAGAATCTATTTCGCAATCCACTACCTAATACATCCTAATCCACAGTGTGGGTCATTGTGCCAGGGTACATATAGCTGGGGAGGAGAGGAGTGCTGGTCACGCCTGCTTTCTGCCCTGAGCCCCCGCACACAGTACTGGGGCATCATCCCTCTGCAATCACACCCAAATGCTGTAAACAACCAGCTCCTCCTTAAAGCCACCAGCAAAGACTCTTTAAAATGAAGGGTTTCTTACAGACAACCTTACTCAAAAAAGTGTTGCCAGCAAAGGGGTGGAATTAATTTTAAAAGACTTCACTAATTTAAATCCGTGCTCACATTTGCAGTGATATATCCCAAAGTCCACCAAAACAGCGAGGTGTACACTCATCATATTACTTACGCACCCAGCACTATTCACCAATCTCTCTCCTCTGCTGGCAAACTATGGAGAAACTTAACAAAATGAAAATTTAATCCTTTTAGTTACTCATTTCATGACATAGAACATAGACCATACTAGTGAGCCATGTGTTACATTACTAATAGAAACTATTTACAGAAAGACGGGGTTGGGAAAACCTCTTAAAAAGAGAGGAC
This sequence comes from Edolisoma coerulescens, assembly GCA_013397115.1. Taxonomy (NCBI): domain Eukaryota; kingdom Metazoa; phylum Chordata; class Aves; order Passeriformes; family Campephagidae; genus Edolisoma; species Edolisoma coerulescens. The sequence goes on along the minus strand of VWZW01005338.1, from coordinate 1,348,120 downwards.
TTCCACCCCGTTTCAAATCCTTTAAAAAAAACTAGTTGATCATCTGTATCATGTGTTTCCATGAGATTATGAGGCTTTAGTCAGTGCAGACAGTAACACCAATCACCTGGCAATACAGGTGATGCTGGTACAGATAAATCACTCTTTAATTTCTCTGATATAATAGAGTTGCATTTCACTGTTCACATAGAATATGTAAGTCTGATCTTGCTGTTTACTTGCATGATTGTCAAAACCACACCAAAACCAGTCTGATGAATGAGTCTACATATCTACAAAGTATGGCAGGTTATGAAGGCATGCATGTTTTGGGAAGGGATATTTTGCAAATGTTCAAAGGTCAAAACCAGCCTACACACTGGAACAAACAGAAGAGAAAGCACAAAAATTTAAAACAAAGTACCTGCAGCAAAATAAAGACAGAAAAGAGAAAACAGAGTTATAATCTGAGAAGCGAGCAGAAAAGGTAATAATAAGAGAGAAAAGAAAAAAGTCCTCACAAATAAAAATAAACTGAAGAAAAATGAGAAGGAAGTACCTTCCTCAAAAACCTTTCAGAAAAACTGCCCAAGCAACATCCACAAAGGAAAACTTCAACCCCATGTCTCTGTTGTTGTCTCTAGCTTCTTCTAGCATAAACAAAAGCAGAAACCAGAGCATGGATAGGGGCTCTTAGAAACATCAGTAACACTGAATGGTGTATCTGAACCTCCCTCTTTCAGATAAACTCTTACAAGCTTTCAGATATTTTGATATTTGCTTGCCTCTGTTTTGACAAAGTTTTTCTCCCTCTCTCCTAAGAGATCTTGCAAGACATCGAGACTGTCACAGGAGGCAGCAGAGCAGAAGACCAAGAGCACTTGTCACCCAGGCTCAAAGCCTGGTGGCAGAAGGGAATTCTGCACAGGGGTTACATGAGGAAAGGCACCCATCACTTCACAGACTACTGCCCCAAACCCTGACAAACCATGAAAATTACATGGTAAAACGGAAATAAAAATTAATGACGGCTACTTAGCTGTTCTTTGGAACTACAGAGCCTAACATACTAAGATGAAAGCTTAAAAGCTTAGTCTGAAAGTATGTTTATGGCCAAAATGTAAATCTTTCCTCCTATTATTTATTCATACATTTTTCATTGATTTCACTTAAAGTACTTCAAAGACAATTATTGCTGAAAACAATAGTAAGATATACAAATCCTTCAGCTGCATTCCCTTTCCTCAGCCCCACACTCCTCCTTCTCTGGCACCAGAAGAGTTAGCTTAGACACCAGCCCTCTTCATTCAAAGCACTGCCCATTTCCTAAGGGCACAGCTCCTCCCACACAGGAAACGAGCATACATTTCATGTTAAAGCGCAGGGCTGAAGCTCCCATGAGCATCCCCATGGCTGAGGCAAGGCCCATCCTCAGGGACCTTCCCCCTGCCTGCTCAACACCATGGCATGTCCAAGGCAGCACATTTCTCCCCTAGAGAAGACATGGCCTACTCCTGCACACCTACTGCTTTCCACAAACTCCGGGCTCTCTGTGCTCCTGTAGCTCCCGCTGTGAGAGGTGGCTGCTTTCGGCACATGGGTCATTGCTCCTCGACAGCTCTCCCTGGTTATTCCCACAGCCTGTGTGGTGTGTTCTCATGAGCTGGGATCTATTGCAGCCTCTCTGGGTGTCCTTTGTCCCTGCTTAGGGCAGTGGAGATCACATGTGGCCACAAAGGCGCTGTGAGAATGGCAAGAGCCCAACATTGCTGGTGTTGGCAGCCCTCAACTTAATAACTCCTGGACTGCCTCCACCTTCAGACAGCCTTGTGGAAATCAGCACCACGTGCTGGCATTAGTGCTCACCTCCCTGGGCAGCTGAGAAGACCTGAGACAATGCAAGGCGAGCAGGAACTGCCAAGGAGGGAGGTGGAAAACAAGAGGAATGTGTCAGGGAGGGCAGAGAAGACAAAAAGGAGACAAGAAGCTAATTCAGAGGCCTCTGACAGAAACCCGTGTTTACAGTTTCCTGAGCCTTCGGAGTTAACTGCAGCTCTGGTACCGTTTATAAGTAAATAACCCAATTTTATGAATGCCAACTTGTTTTTTCCGGATTTATCACTAAGGTTCCCTACATTACAGTTTTCCAATGGTCTAATGCAAACTGTAAGAAACACTGTTTTCCCTGCCTAGCACACCACATTCTTACTATTCACACGCAGGATGAAGTACAGCATTACTAACCTACAGTTAAGTTACTTTCTATTAAATTATACTTGTACTCATTCTAATAATTTACAGGCAAATGTGAGTCTGGATTCAATTTTCATTTCCCTTCATTTGAATGCATTAATATTCTTTGATTTCTCTTCTACACAGCATTCTATGTTTTCCCACAGTGCTGAATCCTTCAGAAGCATAAAACATAAGTAGTCATAACATTACTGAAGGGAGGGGGATAAATGCTACTCACATTTGAAAAGTCACGAGTCTTCGCAGAGAAGGAAAAAAACAACACACAGTAGCAGAGTAAGAGATTCATAAGAAAATGTAACCAAGAAAACAGTAAGAAGGTGCTTAATTTTCAAAGGGTTGGAAAGGCCTCAGAAAAACAACTTTTCTCATGTCTAAAATCAACTGCCATGTAACAGAAAAGAAAAAAAAAACAGTTTCACATATATACAGTCTCTTTTCCCAGTAGGTCCCAAAAATACTTCCCCTGGGTGAATTCCCTTTACAGCTAAGGCAGGGGGACACACAACACACAAAACTTATCCAAGTTGACTGACTTTCAGGAAAATTTCAGACTAATTTGGGCATTGCAGGACAGAAATGGAAAACAAACTGCTTCTACATCCTACCTTGTCCAGCATTCAGCATAAATCATAAGACCGGGTGGTCCACAGGACCCTGCCCTTCCAGCTACACCTGAGAGCAGAGCTGGAGCAAAGGCAGGAGGCTGCAGTCGAGACCGGTACTCTCCACCCACCACTGGGCAACCAAGTCCTGTCCTCCACATCCCTTTCCTGGGTCCATCCCCAGGTCAGATGTTTTTTCCTTGGTGAGCCACCTTACCTAAAACATCACTTCTCCACTGACTTTTGAAACCTGCTAACCATCTGCAGGTCCCAATCTTGACATAAATACTTTCTATTAGAATAAATACTAATGGCAACATAATCATGACAGATTTGTGTGAAGGAAATGTGGAACAGATCAGATGCCAAGCTACTAACAAATTACTGTGGCTTAGGAGCAACAGACACTGTGCGAAGATCTAGAGCCTGACGTACACACTGGATAAATTAAAATTATATGAAAATATATTTTAATTATAAGATACTAACCATAAAATATAAACACCTAAGTGATTGCTGGACTGCCTTTCTGAAGGCACTGACAGGAAAGGTTATAGAGAAAATAACCAATTCACTTGAAGAACTATAATTCAAAAAAGAATATCCCCCTCCCTTAAACATATTGTACAGTACACAGAACCCTCAAATGTAATAGATGAACAGAAGGATTTCTATTTAGTTTTTAGAATAAAAGATGACCTATAAAGAAAACCTAAACATTAACCCAAGCACAGAAATAAGTTCTGCCCACCAAGGGTGAGTGCAGAAATAACCTCTGGAAAAGAGGGAATTTATAGCTCCTGCAGAATCCTCCCCCCAGTTTCGGGTTCATACTTGACACTTTGAGTGCATCACGCTGGAACGCGGCCGTTGCACTGAGGCAGCGCATAAAGTAAAGAGGAAATTGCCTGTTTTTTCATCTGTAGGACAGCAATGAAGATGATAATAGAGAGGAACCTTTAAAAACTGTGTGCCATACCAGAAAATGCACAATTCTTACTAGTGACCCTCTGGGACATTTCAGTACATTAAGGAATATTCAGGTGTCTTTGGTGTCAATAGCAAACACTGAACTAGCTAGAGGACTTTATTGGAGCTATAAAAAAATGCTTTCCAGAGGGTTTTGGATTCATGCACTGCATTCTCCCCTCTTACACTGCCCAGCTAGCAAGGGAGCACAAGGCTCATTTTTCAGTGTGTTAGATCCATATGAAAGTTGGCATTCTTGGTTATCTTAAAAGGATACTTGCACCATGCCACAAAACCTGTGCCCAAAACTTACTAATGTTCTCAACAAACTATATTTTGTGATTTGATCTTGAAATTGAACACCTTTTCATGAAGCCATCTATATGGTAGATATGACACAAAAACATCAGCTAGATGATAAGAAGATGATGATAAGAAGAATTTTACCATGTCCTCATATGATAATGCTCATCTGATAATGCTGACCTGAGGATTACATTAAACATGGAGCCTTACTTGCAATAAATTCTGTTCTTAGTGCATTTGAGAGGGACACAGCACACACCAGACATCCTCAGGACCCACACCTACACCCCTGTTCCAAGGTACGGGAGGTACTTTCCTCAAGGGAGCTGTGCCCACCCTACAGGCAGCCCCTCTTCAGTGGGAATGGTCACTGTACATACAATAAACATCCTGTTCCTCTGCAGTCTGCACACTCAAGGAACAAAGTTAAGCCATAAAAGGGTTTTGCTGTTCTTGAAAGATTCATGTCCTGAGGGATGACACACCAGACTGACGTGGCCAGTGGTCAGATCACGACTCTGGCCTGTGGCCACAAGCTCAGCAGCACCGATGGGCCACACAAGGCCTCCCCCACCATGGTCACAGGTCCCAATCAGTGCAGAGAAGGGGGTGGGGCCTGGAGGCAATCTCCAAGCTCCTGGAGAAGCTACTGAGGTTTTCTGCACGGGTGTTTTCTGTATTGTAAGCCTAAAGGACATCTATAACTGATGTACCACTGGCTCTGCATTTTGTCCAGGCAATTTTCAAACATGACCTAACTCATACTGCAACCAGCTCAGGGAGCTTATCAGACAGTTCTGCCCAAACTTGATTAAAAATTGTAGCTCAACTGGAACCTCACCTGATTTAAATGGATTCATGCAATGTTAGTCAACTATTACAGTGAAAAGTGGGCTCACATGTAAATCTGAGTTTTCCTTTTTTGGGAGGCAATTAAAATACTTTTCTGAGATCTGTTTCCTACTAAAGCAATTACGAGCAAATCACCCATAAACAAATACAAAACATAAACAAGGAGAGCCATGCAATGTTATAAATCCCATCATCTGAAGCACAATACTCAAAATGATTAAACAAAAAGTTTCAAGTCCTTGTTATCCTCCATGTAATTCATCATGTATTTAAATTCCTCTGGTGTCAGCTCTCCCCAGTGTCTTGTTCAGATCACCACAGGAATTTACAACAAATTTTGCAATGCTTTTGACCTGTATCAGCTTATTAAACTTTTATGAAAAATCAATGGAGTTCAATCATGTTATGAGCTGTTCTTCACACACAGATCAGTGGCAAATGGAGAAGTCTATTTATCCCAAAGTCTAGAGAGAAGGTGTTGAATTGGATACAAGTCTCCAATCATATGAATTTACAAATGAAATAAAAGATAGACAACTTTGGAGAAAAATGGGAGACTGAGAATTCGGAATCAATATTTTTGAAGGAGAGATGAGTTACAAGTTACATAAATGAAATTACGTAATTACATTAGAAGATATTTCAAATAGCCACCCTAATGAGGTATATTTTGATTCAAGGGGAAATAGGAAACTTGGTTACATCATCACATCATTGGAAGAAAGGGAAAAGAAGATGGCAGCATGCTTCCCCCTTTTCTTTCTCCCTGAGGCAATCTTTAATAGCACAAGCAGGTTAAGGGGACATGTTTGTGCCCTTGTCTGGGCTGGTTCAAAGGACAGTGCTCTCCTGGTACACACTGCAGTTCTGCTCGGGAAAAGGAGTCCCAGCACCTCAGGAAAGACTTGACAGGAGAGTGTGACACATCCCACACTGAGGGTAGGATGAACACACATGTCCACACAGCCTGGCATCACCTGTGCCTGCCTGGGGAGCCCCAGAGACACCGGTGTCTGCAGGGGTATGACAAGAATAAACTAACAAACAGAATGCCTCTCCAAAAACTATCACCCCTTAACTTGGACTCAGGGCTGCGAGGCTACCACTTGCTGACTTACTGCTTTTTGCCCCTGGATTTTGGGCACACAGACAGACTAGTAGTTCAACTCCATGTTTCAGTTGCAGACACTGAAATTACTAAGAGGTAAATTCTGCAGAAAGTCTCCTGCGGAAGTTTCAATACTTTAAGCTCCAGTATATTGAATAACCAGTGCACAACACATTAAGCTTTAACAGAAAATATAGTGTCTCTTGTTTGTTCTATTTCTTTATTTTTCTTACCTATTGTTTTGTTTTTAATTTCCGTGAGTAAGCAGTATTGGTATCCTGCTGGCTTCCTGCTTAGCCACAGGAGAAGGAAGGGGAATTTTTGCAATAATTTAAAAATACACTGAAAGTATGAAAAGGTTAAGAATTCTGAAGAAAAAAAATAAACTAAACAAAAGCAAAGCAACCTGGAAAAATTAGCCTTTATCAAATGATCAGAGCAGATGAGAATTCTACAAAGAGGCTGTCAAAACTGTGTCCTTAGAAAAAATATGCCTATGATATTTTAAAACAAAGCTGTGAACGTATCTTGTTTTGTTTGCCTTGGTTTTATTTGGTTGGTTTTTGAAGTAAAATTGAGTGGTCTCCAGCAAGCCATCCCAAGGTGCATAAAAGCGAGATTACTATTCATGTTTCTCATAATGCAATATTCTACTGCAAATGGAAGAGAAATCTTTGTGTTTATCCTCTTGCCAAATCCACAGGCTCGTTGCTTTTATGCCAGCCAATTTTTTTTTCCAGAAAAAGTCAGCCAAAATGCTTCTTGTTGGCAAAATGAATTTTGTTGTAAGCAAAAGAAAAAAATAGTGCAAAACAAAAGAGAAAAACAAATACCATGTTTTAATACCATTTTCAAAGATTCAAGTATTTCACAATACTTCTTTCACCTCCAAAATAAAGGAAGGCATTAGGCTCAGATTTCTATTAATTAGATTAACTAAAACATCTGGAAAGCCTATTTGCATGCCTTCTGCATTTAATTAAAGCCCAAGACCTTTCCTGCTGCAAACATACCTTAGCAAAGACCTGCAGGTTTACTCAGCTAGAGTGGACAGGGGTCAATAGGCCAGCTTTGAGCAGCAGCAGGTCTGAAACTCAGGAGCTTTATGCAGAGCAGCACATTTTGGTTACATTATTCTGCAGTCTTGTACTTTTTGCCTTGGCTGCCTTCACTGCAGGAAACTGAAGTCACACCACAATATATTGCAAAAAGGAACGGGTAGCAGAGCTTAGTCTTTAACAAAGGTTGAGTTCATGCTGTTGCTGCATCCTCTGAAGGGAATGCTGTTTTGCTGTCTTCAGCCTTGATTACTGTGGGGAAAAGCCCTAAATGGGATATTCTTTTGGCTTGATAGACAAAACGTGTGTTGATGCATCTCACAATGTGAACATGGTCACCAAGGGAATTGCTGCTTAACCCTTCTAAAGTTAACTTGGGTACTGCAGGGTGTTTTCATGATCTTACAGGTACTCAGAAGACAATTGAGGAAAAACATTTAAAATGCTATTTTCTGCAATTTACATCAGGTACATCTATAATGTAAGAAGCAAACAATAAATGATGATAAAAATAGAAAAAGACAGTCAAACAATACTGACATTACTCAAGATACAAATGTTCTCATCAGCTGTTATTTAAGAAAATTCAAGACAACAGGGAATGTCTGGAAAGAGCCTCTGACCACCCTTTTGACTTCAAACAACACAGGAAACAAACCTGATGGCATTTAATGATTAGTTTAAAATCTATTAAAACCAAACTTCTAAACCTCAGCTCTACTCTATCATTAAATATAATCAACCTTTGGGAGAAAAGGAATTCATTCAGTTGTGTATATGAAAGATTTTTTTGTGTAATGTCTTTTCCAACGCTGGCTTGTGGATTGGGGTGGTTTGTATGGGGTTTTTTGTTTGCCTTGGGTTTTCTTTTTGAGGGGAGAGGGAGAGTTTTTAATGGGCACAAAGTTCAGAACAAAGATTTCAGGTGTGAATCTTTGGTGCTTAAGTTTCTAGGAGGAGTGGCTGAGCCCACCTCAGAGCTGGGAGTGGAAAAACCAAGGAATTAAGATGTCTCAAAGAGGCTTACACTAAGTCACACAAATCAATGCATAAAGTTGCTTAATTTCAGTCTCCTAAAATGGGAACAATGAGATTTTTGTGCCTCATAGTGGTATCACTAAATTAAAATCCATTAATTCTTGGGAAGTACTTAGATACCACAGCAACAGAAACCATATTAATAAGCACAGGTAGCCCTACCAAGTTTAATGGAGTTATTCACAAACTAGGAATAAGTTATCAAAGGAAGAAATTCTTCATTTTCATTACAGCTGCTATTTTTGCCAGTCTTTATCAGTATCTCACAGGTTATATTATTTGATAGTGTAAAGGCCAAAAGGACCATTAACTTTGAAAGTAGGCCAATATACTCCAGCTGAAGATCATGTACAATTCTGCTCCTACTGAGTACAGTGAAAATATGGCTCCTCCTAATTCTGTCAGATTTCCAGAAAAGCTGCAAAATGCTCTCTTATTCCTTGCAATTATGCTGGTTCAATGTACTATGACTTTTTATTACACTCACTCTGCTCATGCCATATATGAATTATTGTATGGGAAAGTCCACTGTTAAAGTAATAAAATCCCTCCCAACTTCAATGTGGTCCTTTTATATCAATCAGTGTAGCACATGTTAAAGATCCAATTTCTAATTACAGTAAAGCAACAAGAGAGGCAAAGGGAGAAGTATATAGTTCATTGTCAGTCATTTTATTAAATAGCATCCAAATTTGCTTGGAAGTAAGGCCTAATTAGCAATCTCCTTCCTCAGTAACTACCCTTCTGTAGCTTTCAAGCCAGCCATACAGGCCATTAACAAAGCTCTTTAGTACCTATTAAGAAAACCCATTAAATTTGGTAAAACTTTATCTTTAAAGAAAAGCATGACTTAGCCAATGCAGAACAACCCTGATAGCCCTAATCTGGCAATAATCAGAATTATTTCTCACTGTGCTCCAATTAAAAGGGAGAGGACAAAGCACCATGAACTGTCAGATATCTTTGGTTTTCAGTCCATTTTATTGGAGCGGGGAATTAAAAAAAAAAAAAAAAAGGATGACCACTTACGAGCTATACTGCTGAACAATAAAAAATTCTTACAATCTCTGTCCATGGAGGAGCTTCATAAACGTACCAAGCAAACTGCTCTTCTAAAAATGTCCCTTTATGCTGAAACATGTTTAATTAATCTTATGACAGATGGAAAAATGGAAATGTGTAATATACAAAAAGCTTATTTTTAAATTACTAGACCAGGTTTCAATTGCTGATAACCTCAGGTCAGATATACAATAGGCCAGGCCTCTGTGAAGCAGTAAACTTGGCATCAGTTCTCTACATTCAGGCATAGGCTGATCAGATTTTGTTTTGCAAAGGTCATTTAATTAGTAGTATCAGTAACTCTTACTACCTTAACATTATCTTCCTTTAGCTAATGACACCGTTTTGCATGTGTTAAATAAAACAGGAATTAACAAAATTCCAATGGCTTACTTAAACGATAAATAACAAACCATTTTAAGGAATAAATCTCCTAGGGAGTGCGGAAAAACCTGCAGCTGAAGGCAAGCGAGTCAGGATGTGTAACTCTGCACAGGCATAAACAGGAAACAGAGCAGCTTGTGCTTGGATTGACAATCTGGCTCCAAAAGGCTCATCTACACCGGGCACAAAGCTTGACCCCTGTCAAACATGAAAACCATTGCTTTGTAAGAGTTTTCTGCCCTGATACTGCTCCGGGTTCCCTTATATAAAGTAAAATATTTCTTTCTCTATCATTCTGCATGGTTAAGAAAGGTGCTGCTTAGAGAAATACTGAAGATTAATGATGTCATCTTTATTGTAAAACATTTCCTTATGCATCCACTTCCTACAGTTTTGGCAATAAACTCCCTGGGATGGAAACATCAGAGATTAATCATTTTGTAATGCAGAATAATATTCGGTTCTTTTATTGTCATGTTCCAACATAACATAGGAACTAGCCTCACTTTCCAGAAAAGAAATCTCAAATGCTATGCCTTCAGTACCACCAGGGCTTAACCCTACTTCTTCTATATATTTCACATTTCTGATGCACTGACCCCATAAGAATAGAACATTGTGCAACCTCATGCAAAACCTTCACCGTGGTGTTTCCAGAGTATGTGTCCTGCACACAAAGCTCACCATAATGCCAGGAGCTGATCTCCATGCAGAGCAGTGCTGTTTACCTACCAGGACAGGACAAAACCACTCCGGACAATGAGGTGAATTACAGACCTTTCATAACAGAGAGATGTATCAGGCCCCTTCCATGTCATTCCAGATAATGATGTCTGTAAGGAGTCATTTCATCTCTGAGAACAACATGAGCATTGTGGAACTTGAAGGAAATTCAGTAACAGCAGTAACTTTATTCCTAAGGATGTTAGGCAAGCCAAGGATTTGGTCTTTGTACAACAGACTATGGAAAGGAGATCTAGCTATGAAACAAAAAAATAATGAGAAGAACATGAAAAACAGATAAGGTTTGTTCTGGTTCTCTGCAACACTTCGGGGAGTGTGGGGGGAAATCCTACAAACAAGATTTTCAAATAAATAGCCTAATGTTAAATATTTAATAAAGCTCAGAAGGAAATAGAACTGACGTGAAAAAGTTTTGCAAATCAAATTTGAATCTGGAAACCTCATGTTCAAAGCTTCTGAGAACAGGAATTGGTCTTGTATCAGCTAGAACACACCAGGAAAATGCACTATTTGCCATATTCCCTTTGCAACTAATAGTGAAAACAGACATTAAAATTTAGTATTTTTTACTTACACTAGGGTCACATGCTGTTGTCAGAAAGGAAAATAGTTCTGTAAAACATTACAGTCTCTTAGAAGTACCTCTGTTTTGTAAGATTTTAAAAACACCAGGCAAGATTTAGACAGTTTCAATCATTCATTCATACATTTACATCTTCAAAAATCTTCTCCATAGTATGAACATCTTAGAAAGAATATTGCTAGCATACTCCATACAGACCTTCAGAACATGTTGGCAGTAGCCATTATGGTGCTGCAGAGCTCTATTTATTTAAAAACTATAAAGCATCATGGGATTTCTGTCTCACAAGACATAAGCACATTTTTGTCCATTTTGTGAAAGTTAGTGCTAAAAGTAACATGCAGATGAGTGACATATGCTGGGATAAACACAACTGGTATTATAAAGAGATAGTCAATGCCAGTATTAGATTCTTGTGGTCTAAAAATGTTTTTCAGGTTCCTTTTTTTTCTATTTTTACCATGGTGACCAATAATAGTTAGAGGTACAGCGTGCAAACCAAAGAAAAAAGTTCTTACCTGGAAAGGCTAGGGATTGAATTTGATCTCCTCTAATGCCTTAATCTGGCACTTGTGGGGAGGAGGGAAGGCTAGTTAAGTTTCATTTTAAAATTAATTGAAAAAACAGTTGTTTTTTTATTTTGCAAACAAATACTCTGCAGATGGGTAACAACTTGCATGTGATCTTTCACTCATATTTGAAAGAATATTATATCTCTCAATTATTTAAATCATTGCAATTAAAGGATATTTTTAGTGGTTTAAGCACTTTTTGGTCATTTTTTTCAAGAATGCCATACGATTAACCAGAAATCACACTTGCAAAACACAGCACTGTTTTGGAATTATTTCCTCAGTCACAGTCTTCCTAAGAATTTTATTGCAGCCTCATGAAAAACAATAGACTGAGCTAAGCTTGTGTTCCACCGATTAATTTATTTCAGCAAGTAGAAGCAGGGATGTGGACTTCCAGTAAAGCAGCCACCAGGAACAAGGGTCAGAGGAAGGAGGTGTAAAATGTCCGTTTGTCACCTATACGTGTTAATCACTAATAGGACAGCAGGAGATGTCTCAGAGTGTTTCAGGGATGAAAGCAAACCACAGCATGCACCAACACCTCCATCAGTTGGCCAGGGAGCAGTGGGAGCACCCTGTGCTGAGGCAGTGACACAGCCCAGCCTGGCATCACACCAGCTGTGTGCCCGAGAGGAGCAGCACAGGTGGGACATGCATGTGCAGGGGGGAGGCGCTCGAAAGAGGCTCCTGGGGGAAAAGCAAGGGGAAATTAGATGGGACAATCAATTACAATATTTGAAAGCATGTGATTAGCATACAATGACCAATTTCCTACTTAAAAGAAAAAAAAGTTCAGTGGCATGTATTTAAGGCATATTCCGAATGTTATTTTAACACATATGCAACAATAGTTTAGAAATCCCTGATCCGAACCGAGGATGGAGCTAAGCACCCCAGTAGTGACACAATATAAACTTCAGCACAAGAAATACTGGAAGTGGATGTAAACAGCTTTTAATAGCAGTGAACATTTGTTGGCTTTGTTTAGACCATCTGGATGTTCCATTGTGTTCAGGGCAGCACCGACTGCCGTCGGGTGACAGTTGATATATGTTAAGTACAAGCAAAGTGCCTCAGCCACTCCAGGGACCCCGAGGAGAACTTTGCAGGGTTTTGTGGAATATGCTGTCAGACCACAGCACAGTCGCCTGCATCCTTAATGGCTTGGGGCCAAAGTCCTCTGGCTTTTTTTTGCCTTTTCTTTTTTAAATCAAAGCAGGGTTTTGCTTTTACTGTTTGAAAGGTTAGGAAAACTATGCCAAAGTTCTTCCAGGCAGCTTGGAGAGCACCAGCTGACAGGAACGATTTTCAATATGCAGCAAAGAATAAAGAGAACCACTAATCCTGAGAGATTCCAGGTTTCACTCATTTTACATGCAATGTGGCTAACAGCCATGGGAATGCCACAAAAGAAAAAAATTACTTAAAAATGCACTGATGTAATTGTTCTGAAGAAAAGATAGGAAATCAACAGTTAGAAGCATGGAGATTTTCCCATGACTATCTAATAATTTTTTACATTATATGCTGCCTACATTTTGGATAGTTGGCAATCAAAGCTGTATTTCAGGAACTCCAGCCATTTCACATTTAATCACTGATTGCGATGCAATTGTGACTGTGAGATGCTCTGACTCCTAATATTAAAGGAACTATGTAAAGTAGAAATTATTATTATTATTATTATTGCTACTGTTCTGCATCTTTACGTAAACACCCCTTCAGTTCAGTTTTATACAACTAATACTTTTGGAAAGCAGAAAAGGCAGAAACCTGAAAGCTTATTTGGATGCATTCACACACAAAAAAAAGTATTTTCTAATTTTGGGTAAAAAACTGAAATTGTTGCTCTCAGCCTCTTCTTAGGGTGCTGATCATATAGTGCAGAACTGGTTTTCCACCTGTGGAAGTATTATTATTTACTAAATCACATGATACATTTGGAATACCAGTTAAAATGTAATTTGATTTTTAAATCTCAAATCAACAGGCACAAATGAATTGAAAAACATGGGAAAAAACCCACCCTAAATCTTCATAGGATACAATCTTCTCTTCTTTCTCTTTCGGTTATACTGTTACATTATGTCATCTTTTTTGTCACTGGCTTTTTCCTGCAAAGTTGAGCTCTTACATGTTTGACTCTTACAAGCTGCTGCAGTATCCTATTTATCCACCAAAAAGGTAGCACACAGGCAGCAACACTCCAAGGTTTCCACATTATACCTCAGCTCTGACAGGGGCTGAGAGCACATATTAGTTTCCATTCTGCTTTAACAGCCTCCCGAAGGCTATTCCAAACCAAGCACCACTGGCTGTTAGAGGTATCCATGTTAAACCATCCTGCAAGGATGAATCTTGTTTCAGCCACCTTGAAGCTACCAAGCAAACACAATGTGCATAGCAATTTCTGTCACTCTGGAAATAACATCCTCTTCCCTTTCTTTCAGTCTAAGCCAAAAGAAATCAGAGTAATAGGAATAGAAATACCTTCTTCTAAAAAGATTACTGCGAGAGCCTCCAAATTACATTTGAAATCTACAGAAAATTGTCCTGCAAATTATATGCACTTGAATTAATGTCATGCTTTTCAAATGCAACGAAAAGAAGCAATGTCTGTGAATGAAGTCATCATAGTAAATTCATTATTTAAAGAATGCTTTACATAACTTCAAAAATATCCACAACTTAGAGAATCAGGTCAAAAATATAAGTGATCAACACATTCTGCATTAAAGCTCAAAAACATGATCAAATTACATCATTCAAATATAGACCACTACTACTGCAAAGGAGTCACTACAGCTGGAGTTAATAATACCCAGCTCATTCATATTGCTCACCTAAATCAAAGGGACAACTCAACGCATCCAGCTGGATTTCTGCTAGAAGACAACAATACACCCACATTTCCAATGTGTAGGTAACTTCTGAACCTTCTCTTCCATTGTTGCAATGAGCTAGCTTTTATAATTCTGCAATAGGAACAGTTAACACAGGGTTGCCTGTTTTCAGTATTATTCCCATTTTGGACAGATTTTCGAAAGCATAATGCACAGCTAATTAATCGTTAAGAAATGCCTATCCCGTTTGTGACTTGAATTTCCAGTTATGCTAAGACTTCAAATAATTTTATTAACATTAAATAAATGCTGCAATACTAAGAACTGCAACTGCAAAAAGTTTTATCTCATTTCCAGAAAGATAGGCACAGAGAAGGCAACTTAGTCAAAGGGCATATGATGTCTACCTGGCTCCCTTCCAGAGAGCACCTATCCCAAACACTGCTCGTGCTCAAGCACTACCTTTTTCCAAGTGTTATTTAAAATATTTCTTTTCTTTAACATCCCCTTTTTTTTCAGCTTAAAGCCTCTAAGTCCCAAACTGACAGTTCAATAAGACTTGGCCTGAGCTACAAACACATCACACAAACTTCCAGTTAGCTGATGACTGGGACTCGCCTGTGATGTTTATGGAAACTATTTATTTACAGGCCAAGAAATTTATGATCACATATTCTGCCCATTTCCCTCCGTTTTTCCAAATGAATATCCCATCCTTAATTACATTACATCCTTTTCTTAGTTCTTTTTACTCCTATTTTTTTCCCTTACACTGCCTAGTCAAAAGAACAGCCCTGCACAGGCTTCATAATCAGTAGCAAAGGCCATCCTTGTACTGTACAGCACAACTACAACACACTTATTTTCTTGGCATAATATTAAGGTTTAAAAAAATTATCAAACAATTACCATTATATCAGACAAGAAATCTATGGTAAATTAATAAATCATGAAATAATTTGCTCTTTGAAAACCAATATAATCAATAGTTCTCATGCTATTTTATACAATCACGTAGTTAAGCAAAAGAAAAATACAGACTTTATTAAAATGTCTTATCTCATAAAATGTCAAAGTTTCTGCTTTGTTTTTGAAAGAATGCAGTGGCTATTTCAAGTTTATGAGCATTCACACACAAACTACCTGAGTACTTAATTTTTTGCATTTTTGTAGCAACGTAATATTTCAAAAGAAATTTAATTTAATCGGATTCAGAAGAAGTTATTCAATAAATGATAAATGGATGTACTGTAAAATGTAATGTCACCTAGTTAAAAAAGAAAAGAGAGAGAAGATGCTAATTCTGCTGATGAAGATATTGTTTTTCCCCTCTTGTGCCCTATTCATTATGCAAGGCTGCAGAATATGAAGTACAGTGTGTGATCCGGGCGATCTAATGATCTCCCACACCTGCTCATCTGGTACAGTTTTAATTAACACTCCAAGGAGGTTTGTCAAGAGTAATCAAAAACATTGTCGCTTATAAAGCTGTGGCAAGAAATCAATAGTTTTCATCAGAAAAGGTAAGGTCTGGCATAACTGAACCATTTAATTGCTTCATTCCAATAAACAAAAACTGCACATTTTAATGACTTGATTTTGGAGATCAATATCTAACCACATATTGCATTAAACAGCAACATGTGGTGGGATATTCACAGCCATTTTAATTCAGAATGAAGCATTCCTCTCTTTTTATTTCATCTGGAATGGCAATAGGTTGCTGAGCCTATGCAGTGCTATGATTTATATCAAATGAGTGACCTCTAGGGCCGTAAGACTAGAACGGGTGACTAGTTCTCAATGGTAAGCTACTGGCACTTGACAAAGTGCATGAAGCAGAATGAATTTACTTCTCTTTTCCTCAATCATCAACAGGCTCTGCCCTGACCCCCATACTGACTCCTATAACAAGATCTCCTGTCTCTGACTGAAAAATTTACTGTCATGTCTACTTTTCATTGAGCTCAAGTGAGTTCTTCTGTCACCTTCAGTGAACTGAGTCTGTAAAAGATTTAACTAAACACCAGTCACACTTTAAAAACTAAGCAAGAACAACTCATATAAAAAATACCACTTTAAAGCACTTCTGTTTCTTAAATGTGCAGGAGCTGTGCCTTTTTATTATGGCTCTGCTTCTTTAAGTGCTTGTCATTAACCTGTTAAAAACTACTGCTCCACAAAGAAATGAATTAAAGACTCTCGGCATAATGCAGCTATCATAACATTAGTAAAATCTATCAGGACTGGAACACTCCTCCTGGACACAAAGGCAGCCAAAGTTTAAATGCTTGTGAACTATGAAAGATTCAACAACATGGAATTTTATACATGGAGATAGCACCTATAAATCACATAGTCATTTAAATTAATGATCAGATTTTTATGCAGTGTACAGCATCACCATGCTCAAAATATGTCTATGTATGTAATGATATTAACAGAACTTTTTAATTCATTTTAAAGCTGTATTTGCAAAACACTTTTTCCATATACTTTCAATAATAATGGCATAGAATCACAATGCCTAGCTACATATAAAAGCATGAATGGTATATCTTAATCATTTTACCTAGTATTTTACTAGTATTTTAACTTTATAAACTAGTAAAACCCAACATTGCAAAAACCCTGTCAACAATAAGGCAATTAAAAGAATGACACTTGATGGTTTATTCCAACATCTCACTAAAGCCTTACACAAAATTTTCACTCCCTCTTTAATTTTCAATTCTTCTACCCTCCCTGCTTCACAGCTTCTGGCTATTGGCTTTTACAATCTGTCCCTAGGGAGCCAGGAGTTATTACCCCTGTCGATGGAAGAGAAAGGGATGTTATTCCCCTGTCACCCTCTCCAGCTCCAGCAGATTCCTAGCTCTGATCTATAGCCTTCATTGGAGAAAAGCGTCTGACATGCTGTTAGTTTTCAGCCCTGTCAGATCCATCTACCCATGCTACTGGCATTACTTACTGGAGTCAGAGTCACAGGAGTCAGACCAAAAATTTGAGAAGAAAACACTATATCCACTTCTATTGGAGTAAATATAAAGAGAAATGTCTACTGCAGAGCATGTAGGGTTTCAGGAGGCACTATGTGCCACATACACTTTGAATCTGAGCTTAGAAACAGCTAAAGTAGTATCTGAAATTATTTATGACTGCAATAGAAATATTGCATAAACTAATGGGACCAGATAAACCCAAAGGATATAGAACAGTTAGAGAGATGGACTTAAGCAAGTTTAACAATTCCTTCAACACTGTTTTAACTAGTGCTTAATTTTTTACTGCTTCCTTTTAATCCACATTCACATGATTGCTACATAAAATGGGCAGGGGAGAGGCAGCATGAGATGGCTGTGACTCACTTTGTGTGCTGCCTGTCATCCCACAACACAAATCTATACATCAGCATTTTGTATGCATCATTTTACAGGACTTCAACAGTAAATTAACTTTTAATTGTAAACTATCTATAAGATGACTGTATAGATGGCTGCTTTAGCTCCTCTTGTACTCCCCAGCAATATGAACTGATCTCTTTGCCTCAACATCCCCTATAGTGGAGGGCTTGGCTCTGATCTGCATTACCTTCTCTGGTCAGACACTTCTCTCATTAGGCTACAGCCAAAACCATTGTGCTTGGTGTGACTGTCAAGCAAGAGGTAGTGCTTGATCCCAGTACACACAGCTATTGCTCACACTGTCAGCATTAGTGATCCAGGCAAGACTGGGAAGAAGTGCAAGTCCTGCTACAGCAGCACTCGACACCTCTTTGGGCAGATAGGTGCCATCACACCCTTCTCCTCACTAAGGTCCTCTGGGCAGAGCTTCTCAAGCACCTGTTTGCTGTCTCCCTGCCTTTCTTTCCACCCCCTTTTCCTTTATTTTTTTTCAGCAAGGCTGTGGGAAGAACAGATTTGCTTCCCCTTTACATTTTCAGAGCACAAGCTTTACTTTCCATATTTTGCCACAAGCAAGGAGGCTGAACCGGGAAAGTGCTGCTGTTTTCACTTCCTTTCTCTCCTCTGCACTCCATGAGAAGTTGGAGCAAGTGAGCCTTACTAGACCAGATAAGGGATCACAGGCAAGGCCATGACTGTAGATGGCTTGGGATGAGAGCTACTGGACATCGTCCAGGTGGCCAAGAAGGCCAAGGGCATCCTGGCCTGTATCAGCAATAGTGTGGCCAACAGGACCAGGGCAGTGATTGTCCCTCTGTACTCAGCGCTGGTGAGGCCACACCTCAAATCCTGGTTTGGGCCCCTCATGACAAGAAAGACATTGCGGGGCTGGAGCGTGTCCAGAGAATGGCAACGCAGCTGGGGAAGTTAACAGTGACTGGGACAGAGCTGGTGGTAACCAGAACAAGGAAAGAAAAGGCAAGAGAAATATGAAAAGATTTCAAAAGAAATTTAGATGTCATCAACATGAAAATACAGTTCAAAGCATCAAATGTAGAAGGCAGTCACAGAGAAAACACAGGCAGAAAGGATGAGAATTTGGAAGAATTATTGCAGAGAAGACTGAACAGGAACAAGTAACAGTGAAAATTAAGGAGAATGTGCGAAGAACAATAGAAAAATGTTGACTGAAACCTGGAAGTCCAAGGATGAAAGATTAAAAAGAGAGAGAATACTGCTTGTATTCAAAAAAAAAAGGAAAACAAAATTCAACAGACCAAGGAGATCTTGCCTTGAGGAACTTTGACTTTATTCAAGTCAAGGTTCCTCAGGTTCCTCACTCCTTGAGGAATATTGACTTTATTCAAGAAAAATGTGATGGTGGTGAAGAGAGAATCTGACTATTCACCATGCAAAAATTACCAAGAGGAGAAGCAAAGTCAAGTATAGGAGAGGCTTGTTTATGTTTGAAAGGTGTAGGAAGGAAATAGGAAAAGTATCTGAAAGCATTTATGAGGTCAAGAGATTTAATTCTTTTGGAAAACACGAAGTATACTTGAAAGAGCATGGAAGTTCCCATCCATGAATTTTATTCTCCTTGTCAATCCCCTCCTATATTACTTCAGCATAACACTGGAAATAACAAAATCCTATAAAACAGCAAAATCTCCCTCTGAACACTGAGTCTTCAGCCACTTCCTGGCAGGATACAAGGCAAACTCAAACTACAGTTTTGAAAAGGTTGTAGAGGTCTCTGTTTCTTCCATCTGAGCTTAATTATTGCCACCTCCAGGGTTTCCCTCCTTATTTTAGCTCTTAATCATGAACTAAAACATGTTTTAGACATTCTATGTTATAAATACATTACATCTCAAAATTACAATTTCAGGCCTAATTGATTAATTTTAACTACTCTAAACACCTAACAAATTACACTTCTCTCTGTTCTGCAGTCACATGGTGGAGTCTCCTCGAGAAGATGATCCTAACACCAGCTGTGCCCAGCTGCCATTAACATTACAGCTCCAGCACACCCACATCTATAAAGAAGTGACAATTTAAAGCTCCCTTTTAAGAGAATATCAAGGTAATAAAATTCAAAACCCATATTCTAAATCCATTTCTCATCAGCCTTTGTAAGTCACAAAAAAAGCACGTGATTACTCTTGGAATTAAAATTGGGCCTCTTCTTTAATCCAGCAATAACCACCATATGCTGCATTATTCTAGAAGCAACAAAGAATAGATGCATCTCAAGCTCAGCAACACAACATATTAACCCAAGTGTTTGTTTTCACTTCTTTTTTTTCCAAAAAAATCCACAAAAACGTCATTAATAGATGGCAAATATTTTTTCTTTTATGTATGCTTGTTGCAAACTTTACTTGTACCTCAGGGAGCACCAAATAAAACTATTTCTATCCTTTCCACATGCATCAAAGCAAAGAAGGCGGTAACAAAAATTCTCAGCTTATTTTGTAAGCATCATAAGAGACAGTGATTTCAAATATATCCTCCTTGTTCAAGACCACAGGAAGAGTTTCACCTTAATGCAGAACCCCATACCACTGCAGAACCAGCTGAAGTAATTGTAACTGTGGTGGGGATGGCAGAGAGAAGTGACACAGATCAAAGGGGTCAGAAGGCAGAAAACGTGGCTTAATGTGTTATTTGATATGCAACAGTGTACGCAGTGAAACTCAGGATAGATGGCTCTCTGAGAAACTGAAAAGGAAGGTGAAAACCCTTTTTGGGGAAAGCAATCTGCCTAACACCAACAGGGCTGGAATGTCTCAAAATGAAGTGTGGCAGGCAGTGCAAGAAACCCCCAGGACTGCCCCTCCTGTAACAACCACCAATATGATTATGGAGAATGTAAATTTTACTGGGGTGTGAACCACCCCTGCATCCTCTGTGCCTTCACACAACTCCATCCTGGAGCACCATTCTGCAACCCCTAAGCAAAAAAAAAAAAAAATCACTAGTGGTTTCACTGTATTTCAGCTCTTCAGTAACTTTCAGAACAAGCTGGGAGATTTCACATGAAACATGCATGCTTTTAAAAGGAATGGGTCCTTTTTTCCTCTTGAGAAATGTTGTTACCCTCAGATTACAAGGTCTCTGCAATATTACTCCATAAAAACATAGAATCTGCATAATAGCTACACTAATTACCATAAACCTCTGCCTAATGCTGCAACTTCTGTAGACAATATTACTTTGGAAATACTCTTTATAGTTGATGTTTTGGTGGACAGATGGGAAAAATTAATCTATTCCTTACAGTATGGTTATTTTGAAGAAATTATACAATGGCCTATCATTTTTATTACTCTTTGATCAAGAAAATAATATTTAGCGCTTTATTTATACTTTTCCAGTAAGAAAAATATTAGTATAGGGTGAAGGTTAAATTCAACTTGTATGCCCATGTGAAGAGATATTACTGTTGTCTCATAAAGAAGATACATAATTAAGCCTGTGAACTGCATGATCAGTTCCATCGTTAGCAGAAGGGATTTCTGAAATCTATATTGATTTTTGCCTGTGAATCTGCATTAGCCTAATCCTCATATACAAGCACTATGAATCCACAAGGGATTTATTTTTTTTCTCTGGTTCACAAAAATCTCACAGCTGAATTTTTTTCCTGAAAATTGATGACAGACCAAGGTGTTTTCCAAACACGATATGTAAAAAGTGCAAGTTGTAGGGGAGCTTTCTGCTGCAGAACCTGATTTGAATATATGGTCACTGCTTCCACAGTGCTTTGCACAGGCCAATCTTGTACTATTTACACTACTTTAAAAGAGATTCAAAATCAGTTCCTTAGAAATTAGATTCATTCTTGAAAACTGCTGGCAACTTCAAAATGACAGTGAAAACTTGACTAAAACAGGGACCATAAAGAATCATAATGTTGACTTCCTAACAGCAACCTTCATATCACACTCAAGAATTTGAAATTGGTGTTAGATCTAGAATTCAGCATTTTTTACTTTAAAAAAATTTCTTTGCACCCAAAGTTTTCAATTTTGCATCTGAATACCTATCTTGGTACATGTACACTCATTTTCTATCTCCCCACTCCATTGTTTTTTGGTTTTTTTTCTTTCGGTTTGTTTTGATTTACTTTTTAATAAACAGAAGCTGACCTGTAACTACAGGGAACCCAACACATCTGTGAGAAGGCTGACAAAGAAGGGAAGTCAGATGCTGTGATAGAAATTCATTTTACAGTTCCTTTAGGAATCTAACTCCAAGAGGCAGCATGTGTTATTAAAAACAAACTACTTGCGGTAAAAATCTATTTCTGGGGATTGTTTACTGAACTGAAATGTTTATTCGCTAGGGCAGTATTTAAAGCTCCACTGATATGTGCAAACTGTTCCTGAAAAGATACAAGGTGTAATAAAATGCAAAAGGGAAGTGGTGGCAATATTAGCTTTGTGCCAATTCATTTACAGTAATTTCAGATTTCATATATGTAAATTAAAGGAAAGTTCCAATACCAGGCTGCTTACACAGGGAAAGGAGGCTTGCTGGTTTTGCTGTAGTACAATTTTCAACACTCTCAACTTACTTTCTCACAGAAGGTTCAAGATTATTTTCAGGACTATTTTATAACTGAAGCTGAATAGAGCAAAGCATGACATTGAAAAATAGACTTAATTATTCCTACAAAAAAATTCTTGGCATAGGTCCACTTTGTATCAGCTTAAAATACCCTGTGCAGTTCTATTGGCAGGATCATATGTTTACAAGCACTGGATTACAGGAGTAACCACACCTCCAGGCTAATTTAAAACAATTTCTGCTAAATGGAAACAGTAGGCCCCGGGTTCTTTAGTTTGGAAGGGGAGGAGGGGAGGAAAACAGCAGAGGATACAAGAGGAGATGTTCCTATTATAACTCCCAGTTCATCAGAATATCGCACAACAAAGGGGAAAAGATCCATTTTTAATTTGAGGTGATGCAACAAGACTTAATTCAACTAACAAAGCTTTTTTTAGGTTGACAAAAGTGCATAAAAATAGACTCTGATTTGTTAGGGAAAATAACCTCAGCACATATCCTCCTCCCAAAGAATTTACAGCAACTCCTGCAAGTTATTAATTTGTCACAGGATATTTTCTCTCCCTAACTAGGTACACTCCAGCAGTATTCTCAGACTGTCTGCAAGTCTTGTTCCAGAATAAATATGTACTTACGCAACTTACTAGTTTATAGCTAATTTTGAATTTTTTATTAGAAATACTCATTTGGACGCATTTATAAAGTATAGCAGTAAGGAGGAACAATTTGAAAGAATCAGGAAGAACTCATGGGTTTTATTCCCTCAAAATAAACATGGTCCAGGCAAATCTTCATCAGTATCCCCTTCTGAATCCAAGTCTGGATTCTCATCACTTGGCCCATAGACACACAGGTTTTCAAACCAACCCAAACATCAGAAGCAGCACAGCCACCCAAGCACAGCACTGTACCTGACTCCCAGCAGGCTGAGATGCTGAAACACTGCTGCTATCTAGGGCAGTGGGACTGTTCTCAACACTCAAATGATTCCAGACATCTCCACGTCACCGATAAGGACACTATAGAGCCTTAAAAGCACACATTCCCACTATAATAATCTCTAGTAGCTGAGGTGGCTATCCCTCCTTCCCTATTTTGTCCTGAATTACAGGACACTCTACCAAAGGCACAGTAGATAGACAGTAAGCCTTCACAGCCATATTTTGACTAGAAGATACAAATTTTAAAACACTGAGTAGTTTTTCCTACTGTGAAAGTCTAAAATAAAGATTTCTCTTTATCTAGTGGCTTTTTTCCCTTCTCCCTCTGGTCCTTTTTTTGGTTGGTTTTTTTCCTTCTTCTTTTAATAACCCCTATTGACCACTGCACTACTGACTAATATCTTCTGCATCCGAAGGAAAAAGCTGAGGATGTTTGTCAGCCATACTGTCATGAAAGTCAAAAGCAGATATGTAAGAGAAGAAAGATTATCACATTAGACATAGAAAAAGAAAGATTAACCTATGAGAACTGTAGAAGCAGAAAGATGAGCAAAAAGTGGGGGACTCAATGGCTCCAGGGGATTGGTAATGGGTTAGACTGCCTTTCCCCTCTAGATCACTGGCTCGCATCCAGCCCACATCAGTAGTGACTGAGTGTCATTACCACCTGATGGATTTTTGGTGACCTCTGCAAAAATGAATTGATGGTTTCAGTCCAGCTGAATAAATGTTCCCATCACAGCAGGTACACCACTGTCTCAGCAGAAGGAAGGGAGCAAACACGGAGCAGAAAACATACCTCTATTCCTACAAACCAGTTTAATACACAAGAAAGTCCACTTACAAGAAATGCCACAGAGATTTATTTAATACTTTCATAGCTAGAGGATTGTACCTCATTTTTGCAGCCTTAGTGTTCACCATCCCTCTGTGTTCCTCATGCATTTGTCCTGAATTCTCACAGGCAAAAGGCTGCCCACGACCAAGTCAGTGCAGTACAGCTGAAAGTCTCTTAAGGGACAATCTGAAGTTGACATTATATTACATGTAATAGAATTGTTGCTGAAATTCCTCCCATATGAAAGCCCACTAAAATAATACAGCTTTATGCATGCCTCTTAAAGAGTTCTGTTTAAAGGTTGTGAAATATTAACTTGCCTGAACTACCTGAACTAAGAATTAAAACCACGTTTTCTCTGCAATTGGAAAAGACAACCCAAGTGAACACTCTCTCCAGTCTAAGTTTTGAGACGCATTGTGTCAGAGCATTGCATGTGCATGCAGAACTAAGAGATATTTAGATAATGTGGTTGGAATGACCGGAAAACACCTAAAATTGCCTGGTCCCTTCAGGCAAGAATTCATCAGATTCCTTCTCTCAAGCAAGCAGGAACCCAAATGGTTCCCAGCAGGGTATCTAGAATGCTGTGAGCTGCTCCATGCTTCTTTCTTCAGGGGAGCTCCCAGAGGGCCCAGGGAGAAAGCTCAGTCCTTGAGGAACCCAAAGCACAGGCTCTAAATGGCACCTTTTTCCCAATCCTAACAACAGGTAACCTCAAGACTGGTACGGGGGATGCAGGTCCAACATGAGCATCATCACATTGGTCTGTGTTTGAAGAGCAAGGCACACAGGGGAACTCAAGCTGTCACCTCTGTGTGCCACTGCCAGTACCTCACCCCTCTCAGCAGCTCTGCATTTTCACACAGGTGACCAGATTACAATGATGTCACAAGCATGGCATTGTATTCCAATCTCTCCAAATACTCTAACACTTGCAAAATTATCTAACTTGGGGGAAAAAAAAAAAACAACAAAAAAAAAGAAATTATATAAAATCTAAAAAATACTAATCAAAAGAGGTTGTTGTCCAGCTTGCTAAAGTTACAGGAAGAGACTGGAGGAAACCCAGTGATAAAGGACAGCTGATATTGCAAGCACAATGTCAAATAAAGCATTTTTTCAGAAACAGGCCTACATATACCTTGCTGTAGCACTACTTTACATACCTCCTTAAAAAAATAAACTCAGGGGTGATATTTAACAGATGTTACAATAGAACAAGGGACACTGATTGTTACTTCTGTATTTTACATTTTTTCTTTCACAATGGAAAAACTATTTGAAGTTGACTTACTCTACAAAATGAGTATGCAGAATTTGTGGGGGAAAGGACTTTTTTATTGTGACAACACAAGATTTTCAAATGTCGGGTATTTTCTTTCATGGGTAGCCTTCAGTGAGCCAGACTAGAATGGGACTGTGCCACCAAAACAAAGATAATTTTCACTCAGAACTGCATTTCACTAGGAGAAAAATGACAGACATGCCCTCCCTTCCTCAAAACCAAAACAAAACAGACAAAAAAAGACAAACAAAAAAACCCCAAACGAACAAAAAACCCCAAACAAAACCAAAAAAGATCATGTGGTTTTAAGTAGAACTCACCATCTTTAGTTACATGTCATTAGGTGTCTCTGACCTGAGCACCCGACAGCAAGAACCCCAAAGTTCAACGTGTCATTCTCTCACTAGCCCCTACTCTTTCATCAACAAAAATACAAAACCAGGAGTTGAGAACAAGGATTTCTGATCTACTAAAAAAAGAAAAGCCTCCATCACTCATCATGAGACTAAAAGGCTTGACACTTCATTTTCTTTGCCATTTATTCAAATGTTAATAGGAATTCTTGTAGCCTCGGTGACCCTGTTTCTTGAATTTATTCTGGTTTTACCCAAAGTAAATAAGCCCCTACATTTTCCTATCTCATTACTTCTTCAGAGGCAGAAGTTTCTTCTTAGAGGCAATGGAAAAAATTTTGTAAGCTGGCAGAGGAAAATGAAACTGTTGTGAAATAATTCATTTTTGTTTGTTTTGGGTTTGGGTCTTTTTTTTTTGGGGGGGGGGATGTTTGGAGGGGTTTTTTGTCTTTACACCATTACCTGATATCGTCAGGAAAGATGGAGAGGAAGGAGTGATTTGGTTTGCACTGACCTGAATAAATTGAACAGCTATAGCTGAGAGGTGTGCTAAAGCAGTAGGTTTATATCACAACGTGTATGCTCAAGTACAGTTATTGCAAAATCTCCATGAAAAGCCTTGACTTCACTTTTTCTTCAAAAACAGGTATTTCATTCTAAGTTTCTATCAACATTTTTTCTTTAAAATCTGTACTTGGTTCTTCCCATTTCTTTTTCCCAAGATGAGAAGCAGTTCTAAGAGCCAGAACTTTTCAGACATTGATGTTTTGCTTCTTTAAAGGAGGAAGAGAGAAATATATCCCTGTTCTAAAAAGTCTAGACAAACATTCTCTCATGAAAAAATGCCGTCTTAAGATTTTTCCTTTAATACCACAGAAGCAAACAGAAAATACCAACATGGAAAAACCTTAAACTGTATAGTTCTGTGCTGACTCTTTGTTTATATGCAGCAAAGAGAAAATCACTAGCACATGTCTTAGCTGCAGCAAATTAAAGCTCAACTTTGTCACCCTTACTAAACCAAAGAGCAATTATTCCTGCAAATTAGGACAATGGTACTATTCATTCAGGTAAATACTGCTCCACATAGGGACTGCAGAATCAGGACCTGCAAGAAAGCAACACACTTTAAATTGCCTAGGTGATCTCCATTTTCAAAGAGAAAATGAAGATCAGTCACTCAACCTGAGTCATTATCTGAAATCTGAATACTTATATAGAGATTACTGCAACTTCCAATTTTAAAATAGCTTCCCCCCAGGAAAAGAATATATATAATTATATATAAATAGATATGATATATAATTTTATATTCAATATACAGAGATAAAATACATAAAATATTTGAACTTTCTTATTTAAAGCATAAGCACCTGATAAATTTGTAA
Organism: Edolisoma coerulescens; assembly: GCA_013397115.1. Lineage (NCBI taxonomy): Eukaryota > Metazoa > Chordata > Aves > Passeriformes > Campephagidae > Edolisoma > Edolisoma coerulescens. The sequence continues at coordinate 1,320,974 of VWZW01005338.1, read as the reverse complement.
GTGATATACCTTCAGACACAGCAAAATAAGCAATTCTCTTGGGATCTATAAGCAGCTAAGTAGCCTGGCTCAATTGTCTTGTCATACCTCACACTCTCTTCAACTCCTTTGTTCTGGTATCCACAAAGCTTTATTAAAGTAGAGTTCAGTCATTTGCTCACTGCAATTCCAACAAACTGAGCCAAATGAACCATGTTCAGCCATCTGGAACCCCTTCCTCCAGGGTTTGCTCCCTTTGGGCTGCAGAATCAGTGTATTACCCCTGCATGACACGATCCAGAAACTTGCTACCACTACAGGACCTCAATTACAATTCCCAGCCCGGGTATTGCTGTCAGGGATTCTGCAATGCAACAGACACTGCATTTGTCCCTCGCCTTACTGCAAAGCTATTAAAGCCTTTGCACTTGGAATTCATGGACAACATTACAGGGGCTATGGACCAGAGGAGCAGTCTGCACTGCCTCAACGGGACTTAAAGGTAGCCAGGAGTACAGAGGAGGATGCACAGCTCTACAATCGGACGAAAGCAAACAGGCACTCCTGCCCTATCAGCTCCCTTACAGCCACTTACTGCAACAGGGACACCCAGCACTTGACTGGTCAAGGCACTCCCTCTTGGCAGCACTGAGAAAAGGACAGATTAGTTAGACTACAAGGAAGAGGGGGGAAAAAGAACTTATGCTGGTAACCTGTCCCCTGCTCTTCCCCAGAACACACAAAGGATTTCAGGTGCTGGCAAATCAATACCTCTTAAGCACTTCTGAGACTTGATTCAGAGGACGACATGACCCTCATGGCTCTTCTGCTTGTCAGCCAGCACACTCTGAAGTACGCTGAACAAGGGAGGAAGGATGTTCCCAGACTGAGAAGCTGATCTCCTGGAAAGAGGCACTGGCTGCACTGCTCTGTCCTCGGTCTGAAAGAGTCAATTCTGCATCTGCATGCAGGTCAGGGAACAAAAGGAGGGTACAGTACTGTGGCCAGCCAGCATGATCACAGCATAGACGAACCAAAAGGAGGCAACCTAAATACTGACCACACTCTCCTGTTACAATGGCAAATACTGACATCACTGCAAGCAAAACCAAAGGGCATTATCCCGACAAAATCTTTTCAGATGTAGATAAAAGAGAGGTCCTTTGAAACATGGCCACTAAGATGTCAAAGCAATTTTTTTTTCCCTGTCAATATCTGCATCCCAAAGCCAAAGCTAATGGCATGTATGTGTGTTGTTAATGCTTCATTGTAAAAATAAGGTTTTTTCCTCACACTGAGGCTAGTCACATCATTTGTGCTCAAGGAGAGGCCTGTTTATCCCCATCACTTCAAAGCCATCACTACGCTGAAGTTCTGGCCTCACCAAACACTTCAAAGCTTGCTCTAATAAAACTTACAAAATAAGTGATATGGTCAGCAGCAGCTTTTACAGAAAACCCAAACCCAAATCCCCAAAATCCATACCCATTCCTGCCTCCAGGGACTTCCTCTCTTCTCACTCAGAAAAGCAAGGCAGCTGCTCTGAGATCTTTCTCCCAAAAGCTTCTCCCTTTCTTTATTAAACAGGCATTAAATAGTTGCATATTTTCCTGTAATGTCTTTTCATAGCATTTATAACCCTACAGAATATAATTCCATCCTTCACCTACAATTTCAAACATTACATGTAGTATTTTTATAGGTGTGAGAGCTTTCCAACACTGGTAACAAACTTAATATGAATATTCTGAAGAACAAGACATGTTACTTCTTGAGCCATTCAACACATTCATTCAATATATAAACATTACAGGGTTTCCAATGACATTACACCATGTCACTGGAAATTTGAAAAAACATCCCACCAAAAATCTTATTTCACATACAAATACAAAGTTTACTTCAAATAAAATACTTCTAATAAAGTATTTGTACAGGTATCCACTGGCCCAATTTTTTTCTACTAAGTCAAATATTATGCCAACTTTAAATCCTTACAATTTCCTTCTGCCAGGAAAAAGCAAGCATGAATTAAAGGCTATTTTGTATTCAATTTTCTACAGAATAAATAGGGTTGTAGGTTCAATTCTGTGTGGGCTGGGACCCAGAGCAAGCCTGTAAACAATTCAGATAGAAGACATGAAAAATACCATCTAATTCTTATTTAGCATCACATGGCATGCTTGCTTTCCACAGCAGACTACAGAGTATTACTGCAAGCTGCAGAATGTTTCATGTTTCACTTTAACACCAGGCTCATGAAGAGACAAGATTACAGAAGATTCCAATTTAAAAAATAAAATAAAGTACATGATTGAAAAAAATCTAAGTCTACTATGCAGGTTCTAAACCCTGACAAAGAGTCCAGAGAAGCTGAATATTAGTTTATAGCTTAAAAATAACATAGTTTTACTTCTGAGCCAACTCCATAATTATTTTTGTTGTATTTTTGGAAGAAATACGAAGGGCCACCTCAATATATTCGCTCAGTACAGGATGAGGAACAGACCTTGTATATTTATAAATTTAATTTCAATGGCATTACATACATATTATTATAGATTTTCCATTTTATTATAAACATTTTATATATATAAAATAAATTCTTGCTCAGCAGAGAAACAGAGGTTTCGAAGAAAATGCTTGTGGCTCTGCCCTACTCCAAGCAGAATCTTACCAAGCTAAATTAAGGAAAGCAAAACATCCACTAAAGGAGTTTTATTTAACTGAGGACAACAGAATTTGATCCACAGTGATCATTAAATGGCAAAAATTCAGCCACGTGACATTTGAGGCACTGAAGTGGACACTGGCTCTCTCTCAGCACAGCACATGGCAGTGGTCTCAATGATGGAACAAGGTCATTGCTTACTGTGACCTGCTGCCAGCAACAATCATCTAAAAAACACCATCTCTACCAATTCTCAAAGAAGGCCAGCCAGTACCCTATGGCACCTACAGAAAGCTGGCAGTGCAGAACAGCTCCCACTCATCCCACCTTGCCTCTAAAGCCTCTGAACTACAGGTAAGAACAAATGAATGGCTGATACACATTTTACCACACACCCCAAAACAAGCCAAGGATATGCCACCTGCAGCAGCACAATGCCCATGGCAGAATGTTTGCCTGATAATCCAAAATAAATCTGAACAACAAAATATCTGAAGCTGAACTAATGCTACCATGATACCATGCTAATTTAAATATACATACGTATATATATGTATCACAGAATTTTGTGTCAGAAACTACGAAAAACGCATTTACAACTTTCACAGATAGAAAAAGACAAGGGAGAATGCTGCATCCAACTGCCCTGCTCAGAAATAGCTGGAACAAGTCTAGCAACACTTAACTGCATTTCTTCTGAATACAGAGGCTTAACAGCACATTGGTCAAGTCTTATCTTCTTATGAAAGCACTATACAAAAATATCACAAAGGAATATTTGAAGGCTGTTACAGTTCCATATAAAAACATGTTCACATGAAGAACAGCTCTTTGTTACATGCACAGACCGCTGTGCACGTGATCTTGTTTGTGTGGTATTCATACAAACTGCAAATGTCCAGAGCTTTTTTGCAACACTCAAGATGCACATCTGGGGTTTCTTTTTTTTGGTTTTGTTTTCAGATTTAGTCCTCTAGCTCTGTGATATATTAGAGAAGTAAGATGGTTTATGGAACATGGGTCTTGCAGTCAGAAACTCCAGGGCCAACCATCCTATGTGATGCCATAGAAGTCCCCAAAGACCCTGTACTTTAGGTGCCATTCTACAGTATTCCGTACCTCCACAAAGGACTGTAGATAAGCCTATGCATGATTGACAGCACCCAGATATTATGGGGTTGCCATATGAGGCAGAAAGAAAAATAACATATTCAAGGAGAGAATTACAACATGTTCCTCAGGGTTTTTTTCAGCAGCTGGGATAATGCAGAAGTAACACAAAGAGTCATCACTACTCAAAAAAAAAAAAAA
>VWZW01005338.1:1283152-1317004 GCA_013397115.1 Edolisoma coerulescens | reverse complement strand
AAAAAAAAAAAGAGAAATTAAAAATACAAACAAGAAAAAAACCTTGCTGGCATACATCATAAGGCTTCATAACACTGATATTTTGGCCTGTTTTTTTAATTCATCCAGTAAAAGTCCCTTTCAGAATTAGGGAAATACAAGTCCCAGGTAAACAGATGTGGCAAGGAAACCACTATTATTCCTGCGGCATTTCTATCTTACTCAGCTCCCCTGGCTGCTAACTGGTGGCATGAAAGAGCAGTTCCATGGGAGGCTTGACCATAGTGGCAGTGACAAAGCCATGCAATATCCCAGCTCTTTAATCACTTGAATATCCATCCCACTCATTTTTGATTTCTCCTCTGTAGGATGCCACCATTTCTGGGTTACAGTCCTCTTGGCAAGCACCACCAGATCCATAAACTAACTTCGCAGAGTAGTGAATTGCTGTTGCTGTTTCTAGGTTAACATTGGCAGAAACTAACAGAGTCTTCAAAAACATCATAAACTTTGTTTTAGAGCTGACACGCAATTGCTACATAGTGTACTGCAGGATCATAGAGCTGTACAGGCAGATCCAGCGCTGGCCAGATAGATGGGGTTTGTCATCATCTAAACTCGACCTCCAACAGAAGGGGGTGGGGAGAAGAGGAGGAAGGAAGAGTGTGAGGAGATGAAAGGGCAAAAAAAGAACTACCAGAAACACCTTAGACTATAGTATTTCTTGTATAGATCTGACCTGTGTTATGTACAGCAGTGTAACCTTGGGGGGAAAAAAAAACCAGTAAATAACTTAGAGTAGTTTATAAGTGAACAACACTGTCATCTGGGATACTCAGCTTCATTCATCATTATGGTCTCCCATCTCTCTCCCCAAGTCGATTGGGACTCGAACTGCAGTGGAGAACAGCTCATTCATCCACAGGGGAAAGCAGCATTCTTCCCATTGCTACGGAGTTTCCGGTGATTCCCGATGCCCAGGTCTATTACCATTTTCTTGTGTCGGAGAAAACAGGAGGCAGTTTATAATGCCCTTTATAACATTTGTTCATATTGGGAACACAGTGAAAGAGCAATACAGGCTGCTAACAGACCTCCACCAGCTCAAGCACGTGCCTTCTACTTGCAAGCTTAACTCTGAAACAAACTCTGGAGCCTGACAGAATGGAATTACACACACAATGAGGTGCACTTGACCTATCACAGATTACCAATGGAAAGGTGAAAACCAGTTGGTGAAGCGTTTGAAGGGAATAACATCAGGTCCTCTTCCTCCAAAAACACCATGCAGGCAATGTCAAGAAACAGTGAATAGAAAAGCATTTGGAAGAAGGAGAAAGAAGGAAAAAATGTACAGCCTTTAAGCAGTACCATTGACTTTAACTCAATATGGCAAACAAAAAAAAATAGTATCTTCAAAAAGAAGAAAACCTCAGTACAACACAAATAAGCTGTATTTCAGATGATTTCACTGTGATCATAAAAGTGACATGCAGCAGCAATAGCTGCTAAAACGGTTGCTCTCCAAAGCAATCTGGCCCAGTCAAAATGCAAAACATTTCTTTAGCACATCCTGCTCATAAAAATAATTACGAGAATAACTGAAGACAAACCACCATTGCAAATTCTTTCAGTTTTCATCCCTTGGAAGTTATTAATCAAAACCTTCGGTGAAGAGCAGACGGCCAGCAAAGGATTGTGCAGATTCTGCTGCAGCCCTGGCTAACAGCAGCTCACAAATGCAGAGTGTGGGGGGCCTCACGCAGCTGATTGAGACTTCTGTTATCAACTGCCACTCCCTGCCCTGGGGAAGAGAATATTTGGGTTTACACAATCAGACATTTGCTCAGTCACTGAAATTTCATGCATAGAGCCCACACATGACACTCAAAATCGTCAGCATGACTTTCTGTGTCTCTGTTAGCACAGAGTAGGCAGCAAAGCACAGCTCCAATAATAGCTTTTTTACGCTAACAAAGTACTTCTATGTTAACACAACGCAGTCTCCATTTTAACAGGTTTCCCCCCATTTGTCCCCCCCACCGCGAGCCCGCGCACGGACAGCGCAGGTGGTGCTGCCACCTCTTGGCCACTCGGAGCGGTGCGGGAGCAAAACCATCGGTGCCGCTGTGCCCGGCTAAACCACGAGCCTTGAAACCCTGATCCTGAGCGCGACACCGACAGGGACCGCTCCTGGCACGGTGTCTTGGGACCTCAGTGACTATGGATATCATGGAATAAAAAAAAATACAAAAGTCCTTTGTTTATACTGCTTCCCGAATTAGTCCTATTTGTGCAATTTAAATCATTTGAGGAATTTTCAAAGGTTATAAAGAATTGAGCTATAAGTTGAGAACGAGCAATTAGTAGTAAATTCAACTATTATGCATTTTGTAAAAAGGAATGAGAATAATCTCAGATGGGGTGGGAAAGGAAAGAAAAGAAAGGCTGATCAATTGCTAAAAGCAAGTCTGTACTGTATAGTAAAATTGGGAGAATTTCCAAAGAAATTACTGGTGAGTAATTTATATATATTTTACACTAAGTATTTATATGTATTTTATACTGTGTTCACCACTTCTAATCTGCACTCTTCTGTACGTCTGTTCAATAGGGCAAATCTAACCTAAATTTCTAGTGCCAGTGTGCAGCGACTTTGAACTTACAAGAAAAGATTTTGCACGATGCTAGTCAAAACACTCTTGAGCCAAGTAATCCATGTCAGAGCCCACTATATGATCCGTGGAATAACTTCTTTTTCAAGTGTTGATTTGCAGGCAACTTAGCATTCTGAAAAAGCAAGGTTTCTTTTCAGAAAGGATATAATGGGCTAATTGACAGCTTCCCTGTAATACAGTGTCCATTCTCAAAAATTTACATCTACCCATCCTTGATTCAGCCTCAGGCTCTCTTCCAGGACCAAGCAAAACAGTGACAGACAGCTGTCTTCCACAAGTCTGCCTGGACTATACTGACACTTATTTCAAAATCACCCAGAACTGTCCATGTAAGATGCAGCATTATGAGTGACCTAGATCTGTGAGACAGTGCATGTTACACCACTGGCACTTGTGCTACCCCATTCCTCCTTTCTTGCTACTTCCCAACCCTCCCCTCTACCTTTGGTTTAATATCATGCTTTAGATGTTACTTTTTACACCTTCATTTTTAAGCCAATTATTCAGGTCAATTATGGAGAATCTGGAGCTTCTGCTTAAATCTTTATGAATTTTGATGCAAAGCAATTAAATTAAAAGATACATGGTTAAGCAGCTTTTGAAACAAGTCAGAGGTTTAAAGAAACACATACCATGTCAAATAGGCATAAAACCTCAAATTTCCTGTTTAAAGGTAAGAAAACCTGCTCTATTGTTTCAATGTTCTCAGTCTCCATTTAATCCATTGAGGTAAAGGTTTCCAAAAACCTGAGTTTAAAGTAACAAATTTCTGATCATCTTTGTAACAACAGTTCTCAGCACTGACAGATACTGACTCACAAAAAAACATTTGGGATTAGTCCATTTGTAACTCCACGTGGTTCATCTCATGGAGTTAGCAATGTAATGACTAAAAAACTGTCTGGCATAGATAGACAAGGAATGCAAATCAAAAGAACTGCTGGCAAATCATGGGCAGCTGGACACCACTTTCTCTTGCCCATTTTCTGTGCAACTCTATCACTGTAATTTGGGCAAGGAATGATTAGGGTAGGATAAAGGAGACACATGGTGAAGTGAAACAGCAAATGAATAGCTACAGACGAAGCTATGTGCTTCATCACTGCGCTGTTCACTGCCTTACAGCCCACCTCCAACACAACAGGCTTCTGCAAAATCACCAGAAAGTAGGAAAAACAGCATTATAAACTATATCTTAAAATATGCATGTAAGTCTGAAAGGAAAAAAGTACTCCTGCCACAAGAAACGCTATTGGTGCAATATCTGGGGAAGTAGGGGAGAATTTTCCTTTGGCTTAAGTGAATCCACAACACAGCCATGTCCTACTGCTGCCGACAATCCCAGCCAGGCACACATGGAAACAGTACCTCACCGTGCCAGGAGGAGTTCACTCTCTCCAGGAGCTTTTCACCACTGAAAAAGGAGCACATGGTACTTCCAGCAAGAGACTCTTCCTCGGTGTTTGCCAGTGACTGACACTCCATGCTCTCCACCCCTGCCCTGCTTTCTAAGGCCATGCTGGCCACTGGCATTAAAAGGATCCTGAAGCGCTGAGACCTCAAAACAGCAAAGGCAAAGATGCTGCTACTGGGGACACAGCTTACAGTCACAGAAACCAACAGTAATGGGGATCAGTCTCATTCAAAGAGAGAGAACAGTTTCCACCAAAGATCTCAGCAACAGAGCACCTCAACCAACTGTGGGGCCAGAGGATAATCCAATTATGTTGCTTTCACACCATCTGAAAGGGCAAAATCACAAACAAAGTCATAACACAGAAAAATGCATTTGTCCCTTAGTACAGTTCAATGCAGAGCAGGTAGATTTTCCTGCAAGCTTTTCTCCTCTTCATTTCAAACAACTTGAGGCACAGTTTGAGGATGGGCAACATTCCTTCATGATCAGTTTACATTATTTTACTAAACTCTGGAGTTACATCATGCTCCAAGGAAGATAAACCTCTGCTAAAAGCACATCATTGCAGTCCTCTTAGAAGCACTGGGTAAGATTGTAATTCTGTATGAATTTTCTACATGATTTTATGTCAATATTCTTATTTACGAGTTAGCATTAAAAAACAATCTTGTCTTTCCTAGAGAATACCCAAATTTGCTGAGACTAGTTTCTTTGCAGAAATCCTGTGGCTTCACTCAGGAAAGGTATTTTATTCTATGGCTTCAAAAATAAATGTTTTCCATGGGAAAAAAAAAATAACAACCCACTTCATTAACTTAAAAGTATTTTTTAAAAAAATCAAAATAAGAAACCTTCATTTGTATTAGACTAACAATTGAGCACTTAGAAGAATAGAAGAGACAAATGGAAATACCCAAACTAAACGGCATTTTCAAAAAAAAAGTAGTATTAAAAAAATGAACTAGGGGAAAGAGCTGATGATGCTAACCCTAGAGTGAGAAGTTTAAGTTGTTTTCTATTTCTGCTGCACAGAAATGAAGACAGAGAGACTATGCTCACTGTTTAATACACCTTCCCTTCCATTTCCCACACTATGTAGCTATAGGACAAAGTGGATTTTGGTGACGGGATTTTTCCACTACCTCTTTAAAGGTTTCTTCTTTTGGTTTGTTTTTTCCTTCTTCAGAAAAGATTGAAAGCAAGTTGCCTAAATTCTAGCATTCACAGTCATGTCATCATTGCTCCCCCCAAACTCTTCATTTGATTTGATTAATAACTGCAACTAAAAGTATTAACTTCTTTTCTAATCATACAAAGTTTACAATAAGCACAGAAGAGGAAATCTGATAATTTTCATTTACATTATTCCTTTAGACCTGAAGTATTTCAAAAAGAGAGGAGAAAATATGGCAAAACCTGCCTTCTTGTCTGCAGTATTTACATGCTTTACATAGTTTAAAAATATGTGGCTTATTAATGACTGATTTCTCAACCTCTCCAATAAGCTTTTTATTAACATGACAGTCCTTTACTTCCAAGTGTCAAGCAATTTCATACTGTGCATGTATCCTTTATGATGTTTAATATAAAAGATAGTACAGTATTTATATCCCTCACAATAAAAGAATGGATTGTTTTAAGGTTATACAGCCCCGTTGTGATAAAGAAAGAAGGAACCTTACAAAATGATAAATATTTTCATTAAAAAACTTTAAAACTAAAAGTTCAAAGATATGTTCTCCTCTCTTATATCTTGTCAAAACATGACTTAGGACCCAAAACTAATCTACTTTCAATTTTATTCCATATTTCAGTGCTGTCATAGTACTGAGCAGAGAGTATTGGAATACGATCATTTTTTATTTTGTTGATGTTACCGACAGCTTTATTTCACAAAGCAATCTTATACTATGTCTACCACTGGCAGGTCACAAAGGTCAAATAGTCTATCCTTACAGGTAGAGAGCTTATTAAATGGCACGTCTATTAAACCCAATGGACAACATAAAGAAACATTTCAGCAAAATACTTCTAATATTGTTCAGTAAAGACACAGTCAAAAAGGTATTAAACAATTTCAACCTAGACCAATAAGAATTTTTTTATAAGCATCTTCAAAATAATGCTTCATTCAAAGCATTTTGAACAGACAGTAGAAGAAAGACCTGCAGAGAGATGAACTTCGTCTGTGCAAACATTTACTTTGTATTATGCATTTACCACTATACACTCACAGCACATTTAATGCTAGGTGGCTTATCAAATACTAGTTTATGCTTTCTAGGACTGTTATTTAATGAAACATTCAGTTTTAAATTATAATGAAATTTATATGATACATACTTCAGCAACATTTGTACTTATGTTTTACATACACATCCTGGGTCATTGTAGGATAATTCTTGAGAAGCAATATATTTTAGCGATTTATTTTCAAATGTTGTAATTAATCATATAATAGTTTGGGAAAAATCCAATTACATAAATCAGAAAAAGGCACTCGAATAAAATCTCCATTTAGTGTCTTATAAAGTCCACATAATTCTTTTTAACTAAGAGGGTGTATGCTTTGCAAAACCAGAATATTTATAGACACATAATTGTGATTTTCTCTCTCTCTCTGGCATCCTTTCATTATTTCACTATTTGCCAGTTATCTATCATATGTTGGATCTTGCTATTTCAATATTTGTATTTGCATGACTGCATTTACAAAAGAATAACAAAATAAAGACATCTTTGGATTGGGAAACCTATACATCCAGATGTTCATCTTCAGACTTAACCCTTGCAGCTCAAAGAAAGCCATCCAGTTGCATTTCTAAATCATATACACTTCTTTCTGCATAACTAAAATACTGAATACTGTGAGTCTGTGGACTCACACACAGTTTATTAGATACAGTACTTGGTCTCCTGTTACCAGAAGATTCACCTACTCAGATAATTAATAAGATACAGAAACATAAAACACAAGTTGTTAAAGTTTACAATTACCTTCCCTCACAGCTCCATTCTAAATGCACTGTCCTTGCTTTAACACATAGTAAATCATCTACCTAAATGTATTTGCACCCAATCATTTTTTAAAGTCACAATCTTTGTAGTGTCAACTTGTCAAGGGTCAAAGGGAAGAACAGGCAAGATTCCCAAATCAATCTGCTTGTAGAAACTGTCTCATTTCATTTCAAATTACCTGCTGTGGCTGAAGCAGGCTATGGACAAACTGCCTTCCTCCATAAACCATGACAGCCCAGGTCGAACTTATGTGATCATTCATAAGGGGCAAGTCATGCTGGGTCTGTCATTAACTACTTTTAAACTGCTGTGCAGGGTTAAGTGATCTTGCAGGGCAGCAGCAGATATAAATACTATTTGGACAGTTTAATGTCAGGCAACAACTCCTCTGGGATTAAAACCATGTAACCCAATAGTGGTGCTATCGATAGAAGGATTAAGGTACTTTGGGACTGTTTCTTGCACTCACAACTTTTCATACGTTTTGCACCTAAACGATTTTATGTTATTAAGATATCAGATGGATAACATAAAACTCCTTAAGAGTCTCTCCAGAATATCAGCAGCAAGAGTCACCAGCACCATCATCTGTGGAGGCATTCCCAGTTGGTTTAGCTTTGCCCATATGTGACTGCCCCATCCAGGAGAGGCTGCTGCTAATCTAAGAACATAAATACACTGCAGCACTACAAATACACTGGGCTGCATGATTCACAGGCAAGGAAAACAGTCCAGAACCAAGTCTCCTCAAAGTCAGGCTGGGGAGGCACCATGAGAGTCTGTATTAAGCAAGGCACTTTCAAACATGGGAGTGGATCTATGAACTGAACCTGCTACACAGTGGACAGGAATAGAAAAAGATCACTGCATGGTTTAAGTAATTACTGCATAACAACATAATCTGTGCTTCAGCCAGTTTTCCTCTGGTCACCACTACCCTTCTACCTGTGAGAAAGATAGTATTTAATAATGAAAAATAGCCATCATCTTTTTCAAAATCTGTGGACAAGAAAAGCCAGAGGAGATCTGTTAGACTAGTGAATTAAGCTGCTCTCAGTATCAAAAAAAAAAAAAAAAAAGTTCTCAAAGGAGTACCTAATTTTCCTGATTCTTTCTTCATCATCACATCCCTATTTAATGATTACAGACATAGGTCACAGTATCCTTAATGCATTTGTCTTCAGTCATTAAGCAAATGGGTATTTTAACAAGAACATGCAGGAAGAGACCAGTACTCCAATTTGCTGAAGCAGACAAACTCTTGCTCATCCTAAGATTCACTCCTCACTAGTTTGATATAGATGCAAAACCATACCTGAAGCAGCATGGGAACACAACGGGGCTGATTTATCGATGTCTCATAAAACACAACTACCAGTGGCACTAAGAAGGAAATAAGTAAACCCTAATCTAACAAAATACCAAACTTCAGAGCCAGCATAACTTAATGCAGGAGCACATACACTTTTGAAAAAGAAAGTGCCAATACAACTTGTTCAGAATGGGGAGCCACTTTCTGAGGCACACAACATGACACCAGCTTTTGGAAGCCAGCCTTCCAGGAGGAAAGGTGAGGTGCAATGGCTCTGTGACAGGTTGCTGGACTGCTGGCACTACAGATCCTCTCTGCATTTACACTTAACTAATTATAAATCTATTACAGCAAAAGGAAAGGATGAGAAAAAAAACCCCTTGAGACACTGATCTGTGTGTGTGTGAATCACAAATATCCACAAAGGCAGAACAGATAACAGATTATACAGCTGTTTAACATTATACAGCATAACAGATGTTTGCAGCTATTTTGTCTACCTCACATCTGATTATCCAAAAGGGAGAAAAACCCCTGTTAAGGATGATTCTTGAATACTAGTCTAAACAATGTTTAATGTTAAAAAAGAAAATTATGTCAACACTCATTAAGCACAAAGAATGTGTTTCAGGACTCCAGCTTGGCTTCACACAAAATGTTTCTAGGCCACTTCTATCTTCTGCTCTAGAATCTTTGGAAAATCTCCCAAACATACATATATTTTACCTCTTCTTCAGTGTTGCTCATGACAACAGCCACCATTCTTTTGGCTGTAAGAGTGAAACAGTGCCTGGTTCAAATTATTTTAACCACTGGTTTATTCAGAAAATCATCTGCTCAGAAGCTGCAAGGATCCAATACCCTCTCTTTCCAGTTTTGCTTTCCAGAACCTTAGTAGAATACATAATGTGTGTTAAGTACTACAATTAGCAAAAGGAAGATAGCTCCCAAAATCAGAAATCAAACAAACCAGACAAACAGGTTACTCAATCACCACTTTTTCCATCTGTCCAACATTAAACATCTAGTAATAAAACTTCATAGTAAATATATGATTTAACTTACGGTCTTTTCAAATGAATCCTTTCAGTGCTGTTATTTACACCTTTTAAATTAACACTACAACAGTCTCTAAAGCTGAGTGAAACTTGCAAATTCCACCAGATAAAAAAAAAAACCCAAACCTTCATGCTGTAACCAATGGTAGTTTTGACTCAAAGGATTCCAGGAGTTTTCATGCATGGAAATACATATTCAATATTAAACACCTTTGCAGGATATTTTGAAATGATAATACATTTACTTTAAGTTACTGTAAATTAAATTCTACAGAAATAAGTAGAAATTTTAAACTAATTAATACAGGAGTAAATTGCTCTCAACCTGTGGCGCACAGCTTACGTATATTACACAGCTACACCACCACTGTAAGTTGTTTAGAAGGCCGAAATAATAGATAGCTGGCCCAAATCTTCAGGTCAAAAGAGCAAAGGAAGAAAAACCAAAAATGAAAGAAAAAGTAGAGAAAAGTTCCTTGCTTGAAGATCATATTTCTCAGAGAAAGAAAAGAAAAATAATTTTTGAACCATTTGTGAGTTACATCTGTAACTACTTGAAACAAGCTCAAATGCCTTTATTAAAGATTGAAAAAATAAACACAAAACCAAATCCTGGGTTACTTCCTACCTATTTGCAACAGCTCACTTGCTGGAAAATTAATGAGCAGCAACATCACATCTCCCTTGCTACAGTTTCCTAACCTCAGTAGCAGAGGGAGGTTAAGGACAATTTGGGCTTATCAGGGTTCTTCACTCAGCAGGGCTGAAATCACACGTAGATGCACCCTGCTAAATGAGCTTCCCCTTCTTAATTTTCCTTCACCTTTACATATAGTTGTATCAAGAAAACAATTTACCAGGTTCGTTGCATTTCTTCAAACATTGCGGTTCCTTTTGCAACTTCATGATCCTGAGCACATTTCCTTCTCCCGTACCTAGGGCAGGAAACAGTAACATCTAGAGCTGTTCAGCTTCTCCCCAGTCACCTGAGCAGAAATTTTCCATATTCTCAGCAAGTAATTGGGGGTTGGAAGTAGATGATGTTTAAGGTCACTTCCAACCCTAACCATTCTATAATTATTAGTCAAAAAACCAAACATTATCTGCAAAATTCTTTTCAGTTAAGGAGTAAGAAAAACAGGGTTGAAATTACAACTAAGTAATCATTTCTACAAAACATATAGGTAAATGGAATTATTTAAATACTAAAACATCTGAGTCACCACAAACTCAATTCTAAAGCAATACCTGGAAGTTATCATTTCTGCAATAAAATTCTCCCCTTGAACTGTAAGCCCTGGAGTGAAAGAATAACATCCAGAATCATCATGATATGGAAAATAATCAGCTCTGTTGTGGTTGGGATACAACGATCAGCTTAACCTACAAATAGCTCACAGCACTGTCGAGCTGGTGGAAATGACTGAAGTGATCAGATCAAAATAGAACAAACAAAACAAAACCCTCTAAGAATCCTTGTCTTGATAACAGTATGCTCTAAATTTGAGCAAAACTTGCAAAACTCACAGTTTAAGACAGTACTCTGTAACCATAGGCTATGACTCCACTGAATAATAAACTATTAAAGGAATTTTGACGACCCCTCCATGAATGCCATCAAGTCTGTAACTCCTGAGGGCTCATTCCTCACCCAGCCTTTTCTTTGAGGTGAAATGATTACAGGACACAACAAGTTTCAAACCTATCCATATGCAGATGTCAGCAAGCTATGTACCTTGTTAGTGACTGGGAACAAGTACAGTCACTCCGATAACACGGGATTCAATTACAATGAATACTTGAACCAAAAAGAGACGGTACAAGCTTGATTGAGAAATCATGTTTCTTGGCAGGAAAGCATAATATGAGGAATTACCTAACGTGAATTTTATGAATAAAAATTACTCCTTTAAAAGAATAATGAAAGACAACTTCATTGAAACTTTCAATTCCCTCCAGGTCGTCTCGAACAATATTCTCTTTTACATACAGAAAAAAAAGAGGAGGGGGGAAAAAAAAGCAAAAACAAACATCTTAACCGTAACTGCTTTCCCCTTTGAGGGCAGGGAACACACATCTGTTGACTATTTTGTAAATCTGCGTTAAGATGCCTTCATTCAAACTGCAGAACGCTGAATTTGATCACTTTCAAGGAATGAGCCAGGCTTTCTGCTCGCTCAAAAAAAATCCTTGGAAAGAAGACACAATGGAAATACGGTATTCAGAGCCCCAAAGTCAGCAAAGAGGAAGAGAAATAGGAATACTGAACTCTTCCGTTTGTCTTCATCCCTCAGCACTTCACTCCCAGTACAAGAGCCCTGCTAGAAATGCAGCTGTTCGCAGGGGAGCACAATCCCGCAGCATTNTGCCTGCAGCCGGCCCTGCCTGCAGCCGGCCCTGCCTGCAGCCGGCCCTGCCTGCAGCCGGCCCTGCCTGCAGCCGGCCCTGCCTGCAGCCGGCCCTGCCTGCAGCCGGCCCTGCCTGCAGCCGGCCCTGCCCGGCGGGGACCCGCAGGGCCAGAACGGCTTCCAAGGCCGGGAAGGGCCCTGTACCCCGCGATGAGGGCGGGCGGCATGCCCCGGCCCACCTCAGCCTCCTCGCGCGGGCTCAGGGGCGTTACGGGAGCCCTTCGGGCCGAACGCAGTGACACTGAGGCTTGAACAAGCTTTAGGAAATAAAATCTGTTGTCAGAATAGGAAAAGCAACTAAACACTACAAAACCGACAAACAGCCCATTTTCCTCTGCTTAGGATTTTCCAAGGCCGTTGTTTATATTTACATAGTAAAGCTTTTCCTATTTAACACACTGATGATGTTAACCCAAGGCAGACTCCTGTGGAGGCCTTACCATTTCTGTTTTATGGGCTGGGCAAAACACTGAGTCACAAATATGAATCACACAATTATTTTTAATAAAACTGACCTTGAACTTTACAAAAGGAGGAGGACACACATAAAAAATTAATTTTGGGGCAACCAAAAGAAAAGAGGATTCTTCCACTGAACTTCCACTGAACATGGAGTATGTTCCCCTACAACACAGCAGAGGTTAGCCATTCCAAGGAGACAGATCCTAAAAATATTAGGTTATGTAAATTAAGCTGTCAAAGCTACAGGCAGCAATGCAAAAGAAAATTTCAAATGCTGATGTAATTAGGGGCAAAAGTTAACCAGAATACATTTCTTTAAAGAATGACTTAAACATGAGAAACTTTTGCCCATCTGTGTTTAGAGCCATGCAGAAGCAATCTAATTTGGTTTTTGTCTATTAAAAAAAATTTGAACTTTCTCTAATGAGTATGTTGGGCTGCTTTCATGACACATCTATCAAACATTTATTTCAGTCGTTTAATGATGTTGCAGAAATACCACAGATAAAATATTTCTCCCAGACAACAATTTATTTTCAGCACTCTGCTGATTTTTGCTTTTAGCTTCTACAACACAGCCGACTTGGCTTTAAAGCCACAGCTACTCTGCTCCCTGGTGCTTCCTTCCACCATGCACTGCAAAGTCATCTCCCAGTGAGAAAGTTAAAGGGTATCCCTACAACACAGTCAAAGGGAAACAGCAGTGGCAGCATCCTGCAAGCGAGCATTTTCTTCACATGGGAGGTGTATTATTTTGAGAAAAAAGTTACATGCACAGAAGTATTAAATAAGAATTTAAATACAGAGCTTTTAGTTGGTTGAAGCCAACAGAAGAGGTAGTTTCTCTGCAAAGACTATCACAGTCCTGTGCCTAACCTTTAACAGCAGAAAAGAAGAAATTGTCCTTCTTTATGTGTTAAAAGGTCACACAAAGTGTTAAAATTATAGCTGGGCCAGAAGAGAAACAAAGACAAAAACAATTAACAGACAATGATTCAGGGTAAGAAAATGGTACCTGGAGGGAAGCAGAAAGCAAGAAGGCAAGAAGCTATGCAGAAAAAGGCTGAGGAAATTCATATTCTGCATTTGAAAACCTACAAATTTAGTACTACTGCATTAACTCTGAAGGGGAAAAAAAAGGGTAGCACTTAAGGCAAACATGAAAACAATTTTAAAGGGTTCTTCTAGATGCAAGAGATGCCAAATAATAACCTAATCATGCTTTTATTGACATTAATACTTAATACTAATGTCCAATTAATAAATGCTCCATTTCTTTATTGTTCTAAGTACCATGTTTGCTAAATATTTAAGCTGTAATTTGCCCCTTGCAAATCTCAATCTTCTCAGCAAGGAGATCAAAGCCTTGAGAGCCATAGTGAGAAAAATGTCAAAATATTTTGACTGCACCAAGTACTTTATGAGCTAAATATCCTCCTGCGTGTCCCAGTTTGAGATTATGTTGCTTCTGTGTTACATTGAACTCCGTCCATGCTAATTTCAACTATAGGTACTTACTTCAAAGGCTTCTTTTTCCCCTTCCTTTTCAGAACAATGGTGAAAGGAAATATCAATTTAAAAAGAAAAATCTTTATGATGAAAGGCCTGTAACTTTGGATATGTAAATTAACACTAAATATACTTCGTCTGTTCAGAAACACTTTGTGAAGTATCAGTTATTCCTTTATTTCATTTTCCCTGCACGGAAGGAATTGTCAAAAATAGTTTTCACGCAACTGACCTGCAGCTACCTGAGAAGTGTAAGCTCATCCTGCAGTGCAACCCATTCTTAACTTGTGTTTCACTGTTTAATTGAAAGAACCATAACAAGATTCGATACTTCTAAAAGCACTTCCAACTAAAAACATGGAAATCTGTCCTGTGTTTTATCTATAACTATTCTTATTACAATCAAGGAATATAAAAATAAAAATATAAAACCATCTTAAATTAAGTGCAAACCAGCACTGCAATCCCACCACAAAGAAAACATTTTTCAGGTTGGAAGGAAATGGGAGACGCTAGCTCAACCAGAACTTCACCAATTAGTATGCAGAGTATGTGAATATACATTTATCTTCAATTGCAGCTAATACCTTATGCTGTCACATGAAGCTTTATACATTCAGCATACTGTGCCCAACAATTACCTAATCGTTTTGTCATGTTTCATACAACTGCAGATGCTGTGTAAATCTTTCCATTTCAAGGAGGGAAGAGAAAGACTAGAAATATGAAGCAGCTAGGCAAGTGTCATTAAATCTGTTTCCAAAGGGAAAAAAAAGCATTGAGTTTTCTCACTCAGTAAAATCTAATTTTGTGTGTACATGTGACCTGAAGAGGAGTAGAAAGGGAAGCAAGATCTTGAGTGACTTTTCTATGGCTGCTTTGCATCCTTGAATATGTTTATTACACAAAATATACACCACACTTGCTTTTACTTTTCAGCTTCTATTTAGGATTCAATATTCAATACTTAATGCTTTATGGTTCCTTATCCTCCACCACATAGCTACTTGCTATATCCATAAATGTTTGACTTCTTTGAGCAATCCTGTAAAGCTAGTAAGGAATTTCTTTTTTAAGCAAATTCTTTTAATGCAGCTGAATCTTTCATGAGTAGCTTTGCTAGTCCGCCCTATAATGCACTGTCATAAAAGAGCATAGTAATAGTTGATTGACAGTGAGAATGAGAAAACATATATACCAGACTTTACCAACTGTGGAGTAATAACAGCTTTTCCCTAGGTATCCTCAGCCAGAAGATGCTGCTGGACTGTCATTACCCATCCTTATTATTGCTGACCTTATTGTTCACATTACTAAATAACAACATTACATTTATTATGCACACTACTAAAATACCTGTTGTAAGAAGCACAAATTGAAGTACCTAAGTTTATTTCCCAGGAAAACTCATTTTCCATCAATTTTCTTCCGTTTCAAACAATTTACTTTCAAATGCTCAGGACTAAATGAGTCTATGTTTTATTTTCAACACTCACACACAGTATTTCCAGTAGGTAAGATCTTGATATACTGTGATTATTGAGTGTTTCATTTCAGATGCCTTTGTGTCAGACATTTTTTCCATTTCCTTTAAAAAGTAAGCAGTGTGGTGGTATTTATAAACAGTCATTGAAGTTGCTGCTTGAATTAAACCCAACAAAATTCATTTAAAGGTAAATGCCATCTTTTACAGTCTATTTTTGAGATGAGGAAACAATAGAAATGGGAAAAGGCTTTTCCAAACAATAGCTCATCTCTTTGAGAGATGCAAGACTACTCTTGCAAAAGGCAGGAACAGCATGAAGCAGACAGAGACCTTGTCCCATGCTCTTTCTACGCTGGCAAATAAAGCTGGACAGTTCTGTGTTAGAAAAACAATTGGAGAATCACCAGGTAGCACCAGGGCAACTCCCACGTAAATGCTCAATTTTAGAATTGTCTTACGCAGCCACTAAAAATAAGCAGCCCAAAGAATAGCAGAATAATTGCATATATTTTCTCCCTGTTCCTGCAAATATTCTTCCTCTTTGAAACTTAGAAAGCCTTTCAGATATTCAAGGCCTCTCTGTATTTGTAGAAAAATTTGACACCACAAGCTGGGACAATCAAGGGGCAGAAGAGGTTCTTCTGTAATGGGACTGCCACTGCCCTAGGCGTTTGGGAACATCATGACACAGTACTGGCAACTCAGACTGAAAGCAGCAACATATCTCAAAGGTGGCACATTGAAAGCAGAAATGGCCATAGCCTTAGCTCATGTTAAGTGTAGCTGACTGTAGTTAACTCCATTATATTCCTAGCGGCAATGAAGCTTAACCAGCACTGTTAGTTAACAAAATTCCAGAGATTTATCTGCTAAGACTACAAAAATAATCCCATGGCTTTGTTTCTCATGAGTTAATTGCCAGACTGCCCTCAAACAGCAAAATTAAGACAAAACTACAGTCCTGTTTCCATTAAGCAACATTAAACACTCCTACTTCCTCCCCTTTTAGCAAAATGCCTCATGCTAATAGATCTCATTGCTGCAAACAAGGGCAGAGCAGCTGGCTAAAATAATAACTTGAGAAACATACACCCTTCTCAGAGGTCCCTTACACAAGCCTATACATAGCTGTGATCCCAGCCACCTACTCCCGTTTCTATAAATAAGAAAGGAGAATATGTCTATTAATACCTTGTATAAAGCATACTTCACTCAATCAATGCTTTTATCAGTGGACAATCCCACAAGGTACAGAAATTTCAACATTTCTACATGGCACAACTGTTTTACTTGCAAACTCTTTCTTACACTAAGTACCAAATCTACTTTGCTCAGAATAGTTAAGACCTTGGGTCAAGGAGACAGTGGCATTAGCACTCAACAGAAAATGTGCTTCTCTACACTAAAATAGCCACTTAAGCAAGAATGTGGAAATGATTTATCTTGCAATGTTTGAAGTTGGATCTTCACCTCAGCTATGTCATGACTGCACAATCAGTCAGAGGAAGACTGTTATACTTTCATACAAAGAAAAGGATATTCAACTCTTCACTATGAGTATCTAACAAGTAATATTACCTTTCAGAAAATAAGAAAAAGCATAAATATTAGCTACTGGAAGCATTCACGTTTA
The DNA here is from genome assembly GCA_013397115.1 of Edolisoma coerulescens. Lineage (NCBI taxonomy): Eukaryota > Metazoa > Chordata > Aves > Passeriformes > Campephagidae > Edolisoma > Edolisoma coerulescens. The sequence continues at coordinate 1,300,044 of VWZW01005338.1, read as the reverse complement.
TAACATTGGACTCAGAGACCTTCAGTGTTCTAGTCCTCACATATAAATCTGTGTTTAGTAGTAGAAAGGTAATGCAATTTCACTGAAAGCTGTTTGTTTTAAATAAAGCTGTATTTGTAATCCTAAATATTGCAGTGCTATCTTAGTGTAAGATGATGAAATAATATCAAACCAAAAACTTCAAAAAGCTTACTGATATAGTATTGTAAACAAAATCTGATTTTGAGGCGAGAATACAGCCAGGTAAGTTTGATTTGGGATGCAGTGATACTGTTTATGCATTCAGTATACTTTAAGAGCTAAACGACCTACAGGCAATTTTAGAAGTCAAAAACTATAGAAGGCTTTCCAGCTATGGACACCCAATCATGCTTATGCATTCAACTAACAACTTCCAGCATCAGACCCCACAGAACAACCAAACAGTCTTCTAGAGATAGAAGTCCAACAAGATCATAAAATTATGCAGCTGTGAGATTGATTTATTTTTAATCAATGCATTTTTCAGAGACCTGATTACCTTCAGAAATCCCCCTTTTTCAAGAAATCAATTAAACTGCTAAGTAGTTGTCCTAACTATGGACAGAAATGCTTCTGCTGGAATTCAGAAAGCTGCCAGTATGTGGAGAATCCAGCTCCGCAATATATTTTGACTCTGTAACTTTTACCAATGTAGTGTCTAAATAAAACTCAATGATTGAAGAATTAGGAAGTTCCTGTTTCTCACATTTACAGACATTCTCTGAGCAAGAAGCCCTGATTAATTCAAAGGAGCAATTGAGGAATTAATGAATTTTAGTCAAAAGTCAGTTAATTTTTTCCTTCTCTTGACCTGTCAAGCTGTGCATGTCCTCAGAAACAATGAAATTCAGATGCTCTTTGGTTGTCCAATAAGTCAAGGTTTTAGTCATTAATCAGAAAAGCAGCAGTACAGTAATTAAGCCACCAGGATCCTCGCCATATTCCAAACTGTACACACAGAAGGCTGGGTACCAGCATTCTGCACTTGAATGCCAGCATTTCTGAGAACTCACAGTATTCTTTATTTAAATAATATAAATATGGAAACAGAGGTCTATACATTATAAATGAGGACGACACAGGATTTCTTCTTGTCAGAAGTGAAAAATCTGTGCATACATCAAGCAGCAATACTCAGCTTTCAAAAGGTCAACTGCAAAAGAAGCTCTCTGCCATTTCTTTCCCTTTATATGAATTTAGCAAAGACACAGTGTAATCAGTTAGAAATAACAGGCATTATAACTGAAATAATTCTTTCCTAGCATACTGTACACAATTACATATGTTTATATCACTTACAGTGATGTCACGTATAAATTAAATTATTCATGTTTATGTTTTGGAGGGAGTATCTAAACCCATAAATAGTGCTTTTAAAGTGAGTACATCAGAGAAAGCACTAACAGCGTGACACGCACGGAGATGAATGCATGGGCCAGAGGCAACGCCGTTCTGAAGGCACAGGAAAATATGCCAGCAGACTTGACCTCCTGACCTGAAGTTCTAGATAGAGAATAACAAAAGAACAGGAACAATCAGCAATTAAACTAATGGAAAAACATGTTGATGAGCAATTTAAATCAAGTTTGTCACAGAAAACCACTAGCTCTGTCCTATTCAGTGCCCCCATGCACACCTGTGCAAAGGTTAGTATTTTTGTGAGCTGCAAAAAATGGGATGAAATGTATTATCTACATGAAAAATAAGCTGCTTTTGTGTGTGTGCGTGTGGTTTGGGGGGTTTTTTGCTGGAGAGAGCAAGCAGCCAAGGACTGCAGAAGGCAGGCTGGCTTCTTTCAGTAATAGTGCCACCTTAGAGCATTCAAAATGCAGCCCCAGAACACAAGACCACTGACTGTGCAAAAGCCTAAATCCCTCACACTGTTACTCCTTTCATCACAAAAAAGGTGGAATCAAAAATACCATTTGCTACATTTACTTACAATACTCTTACACTCTGCACTAGTCAATAAGACAGTGCTTATGACAGACTGGAAGGTGGATATTCGATTGGATGTGATGCACTGCTTTAGTTTATGACAAACTTTTAAAATAAAACCATAACATCTTTCTTGTGGTCAATCTGCAATATGTGAAGGTGATTTCCATTTAGCTCAAAATAGGTAACTCCTCAACTTAAACTAAGTTAATTTGGTTCAACTCAAAATAACTGTGAAAGTTTTATTAAAATGGTTTAAAAAGTACATTTTAAGTGCAACTGATGTCATCTTTATTCAGTGAGAAAAGACTGTACAAGCATTTAATTCATTATCTGGGCAGTTACAATTACACTTCCCAAAACTATTGCTCAGTATTCCCTGTAGTTTGAGAGTGGTTCATTTAAGCAACACTACCAATTTAACATGTAAACCAAAACTAATTTCTGGCTGCAGGTACTACTGGAAGAAGAAGGTGTCTTTCCTAAATATACTCAATAAAGCTCCAATTATTTTTTAAAATGATGGAAGATTCAATAATAATTTACACCGAGATGTTTAGAAAATTTAAATGTTTACTACAATGAAATATCCTTCTAAAATTCTCCATTGCAAATTTAAAATAAAAGGGTTTGGAAGGGCAACAGAATGAGTAAGTCACATCCTTCTGGGGCTTTCATATATGTAACCATACAACTTGTTTGTACTGCAGTTCATTCAATTAAATAGCCTTCAAAAGGAGTAGATATCTGATGGATTATTGCATTACAACCGGATAATTTGCAGCACTAGCTCCTCCATAGGAATACGGAACCTGCAGCAACAGATAAACTACCTATTGTATCTGGTAACATTACTTGCCCAAGGCAATGCAATTCCTGGGCTTCAGCGGGAGCTGTAAAAAGTTTGGTCCATCTCCATTACCTTTAATATTATTTCAGCTGATCTACTCTAATTAACAGTGTATAGTTTGCCTTCTAAAATGTTACCCCAAAACCTTTCAAGATCTTGTTGTCAGTAGCTTGTGATTGCAAAGCTGATCACATTTTCATCGACCACATTTGACACTGTCAGATGCTTTCTGTGTACACATGTGCATGAAAATAAATATATACATTAGTTATTCAGAAAGCCCCGCTCAATTCCAAGAAGAATGAAAAATACATTGTCTTAACTGTCAAAAAAAAAAAAAAAAAAGGCAATCTCTGGTACTCCCAAAGATGACTGAGTTTCAATAGGAATGTATCCATTGTGTCACAGAGGTACACTGCTGTGTATTTTCAAGAAAATCTACCTAAATTCATCCACACGATACAAATTTCTGAAAAACTGTAGTTGGCCCTGTTCTTCCAGTGTGCTAGAATATGTGCCTCCTGCCTGCCAAGAGGGGTAAAGCCAAACTATTCACGTAAAGGCCAGTTACAACAGCTCTTTATCCCAACAGCAGCAAGACATCCACATGGCAAGTAAATACCAATCCTCTGCATCTCATGCAAAGAAATAAAATCTAGGCACAGATAAAGGGAAATAACACATAAGGACAAGGAGTCTGGTGAACCTGGAACAGGAGGGAAGAACAGAACATGTAGCAGGGTGTAGAAACTGGTCAGGCAAGGAATGCAGGAGCAGAAATAACAAGATTAGGACTGAAGGAGGGTACACATAGGATGATGGAAATAGCAAAGCAGGAGCTAAGAGAGTGGCAAAGACTTGTAGAACAGGGAGATCTGAATGAGACAACTGGTATTTGCTTACTGAGTTAAGTGCACAAAGAGAAGCAGGACTGGAACAAGGCAGAAGGAACAAGGGTCAAGGCCAAGATAACAAGAGTCCATCCTCTTGAGTTACTGCTTCCTAGTCCACGCAAAAGAGCAACATTACCAAATACACCATTACTGAGATATCAGCATCTGCCCATGAAAACAACTCAAAAGGTGTGTTCTCCCCTGGTCCTGTTCCATGGAGGGTGAAACCAGCTACTATCATCAGCCACTCTCTAGCACAAATGTCAGTGTTCCTCATCCAAGGGCTTCAGACTCACTTACTGAACCAGAGGATGATCACCAGCAGAAAGTCCACCTTGGGGCATTTTGGCTGTTTTCTCAGATTGCTATCTTAAAAAAACCAAACCAAACAAAACACAAAAAGGAAAAATATATACAGAAAAACTGTAGAATATCAAGATTACTTGAAGCCATAAATCTGTCCTGAGGCTAGTTGTTAAATATTTTCTGAAAATCCCCCTAAGTTCAGTAATGACAGACACACATGAATAAAGGGCTATCTTCCCACATTATTAGAGCAAGAAGTTTCATAAAAATCAATAATCATAGCTTTCAGCAATAATACGGCTTTGCATGTCAAAAAGGATACTATCCTCTAACACTTTAGAGGAACACTAGTCCAGTACCTACCCTTTAAAAAATAGAACATATTTCTATTGCAGCATCTCAGAGAACCAGGGATTTTCACAGAAGTTTTTACTGCATTTACATTATGCATATTTGACAAATACACACAAGTATACACTGAGTGTGCACAAAGAGGGTTTTAAAAGCATGAAAACATATATCTGTAAGCATAAACCAACAAAGACTTACTGTTTATAGAAGCCAGAAAAGTTGAAGATGGAAATACTGAGTTAGTCCAAACAACACCCTCTGATAAAACCCAAGGTCTGTGATGAAATCAAGTCTAACAAACAAAAGAAGCGTAGAGCAGAGAAAAGAAAGGCCTATTGCAAGTATGTCAGAAAAATGCTGATCTCTGTTAAAAGCCATTACGTAAAACTAGATCTGCAGTAGATGTGTGAAAATTATGAAGCTTCTCATTCTAACTGACAACTCTGACCACATGGAAGCTCAGGATTCACTGCAGCACCATTTAGCATTGCTGCCCTGACCCCGAGGAACAGCCAGACTAGACCCACCAAGGACGACCCAAATTACATCGCCATAATATCCAGCTTTGATTAAGCTTCGAAAAACATCTGGAATATAAAACTTATGTTCCTGCTGTCATCCATTCACTATATACATTTTAATCCCCATCCTTTTTAATCATTTTTTGCTTTCTGTTTAAAAAGAAAAAAAAAAAGCTGTCTCACTCTGTCAAGACAATCTTTTGCAACAACCAAGCCCGTGACCAGAACAACAGCTGACAGCAATGCCTGAAAGGGCCTAATGCTGTTACAACTTATCAACAGACTGATAAGATAATGCTCTCTGCCTGCCTTTCTCCAGAAGAAAGATTTCAAGTCAAAGTCTGAACCAAAAACAGAAGCTGCATTCTCCCTGCTTTGCTCTGCATGAGCTCTGAACAAGAACAGCTTCAAGTCAGGCCATTTCAGCTAACTTTGGGGAGAAGAGGGAAAAAGCAAATACCATCTCCCAAATCAGGTAAATTAGTGTCAGTTAGATGTTTCCTTTTTGTAACCTTCTACAGTTAACAAGAAATGCAAGGAAGAAAAGTTAGTAAAACAAAGAAACAAATGAACAAAAAGTATTATCTATTGTATATTTTATATATTTTATATTGTATTTAATATAAACAGCAAAAATTTTATTTCACAGTGCTTTCACCATCTTTTCTTCTTAATCTTTAACAAAAGTCTAAGGAAGACTTGTCATGGAAAAGGCTTGCAAGTTAATGCAGACTCAAGTGTCCAAGCTAGACATCTGAAACATTGAACTGCTTACCAGGAGTCCCAGCAACATCCTGAATTCCCAAGCCCATTTGTTCCATTAAACAATGCCCTTTCAGACACACCATTGTACTACTTCCTAGAGACACACACTGTCCCTTCAGCATGGAACCTGTCGTTGCTATTTGGCACAGACCACCAATCAAACAATACTATAGAGAATCACATCATTATTGATGTTGGAAAAGACCTCTTGAGTTCATTTTGCCCAAATCTCCTGCTCAGGCCAGGTGAGGCAGAGCAGCCTGTCCCAAATCATGTGCAGTTGGGCTTCAAATATCTCCACAGGCGGACATTCCATGACTTTTCTGGCAACTTACTCCTCTGTTTGACAGCCCTCCCAGTAAAAGTGTTTTCTTGCGGAATTTCATGTGTTTCGTGTCCATTACCTCTTGTCCTGTCAAGGGGTACTACTGCCAAGAGTCTGGCTCCCTCATCTTCATTCTTTCTCCTTTGGTATTTGTAGGCATTGATGAGATCCTGCTGAGCCTGGTTTTCTCCAGGCTGAACACTCCCAGTTCTCTCAGCCCCTCCTATTACCAAAGAGAATCCAGCTGCTTAATCATCCCTGTGGATGGACTCCCTTTTTTGCCACAAGGGCACATTGCTGTTCCGGTATCAAATTGGTCACGTTCCAGCTTATTAAGTAAGCTTTATGAGTAAGTCTTCTCATTTATAGAAAACAGCAAGTTAAATATTTCTAGCCATCTATTAACATAGTGTCCAACATACCTTTTTATTTTCATCAGTTAAAGTCACTTCTCACTGTCCACTAGATCCATTTATATGGTATCAGTGTATTGTTTTCCTGAAATAGGTTTTAAAACCTTAAATTATTATATGTTAACTGCTGTTTCACTCTTTTAGTTTACACAGCTCTGAAATAACATGTGCATCCTCTAACCTTTTATTTACTTTCTTTTTTTCCTTTTGATGAAGCATATTCTCAGAGAGGGACATTCCCAATAAAAATACCTGTTCCAGGTACTCACCCAGATATGGGAATATCATTCATCATCGTTGAGTAAACAAGCTTCTCTTCCAAAAAGCATGTAGTTTTAGTCCTTGGCTAAAAATAAATAAAATCTTTATCTGATCATAGAGAAGCAGTTCTATAGATATGACTTCTTACAAAAGGAACAAATCTCCATTCATTACCTTGACTGCACACTTCAGAGTTTGCTCTGCTACACAGGCCTCTCCTCTACAAGAGGCAGCACAGTTCAGATCAACATTGCTGAAGCCTTGAGAAAGTCCTAAAGTAGCAGGTAGTGCCATTATTTAAGAATGACAGATGATTCTCTATGGTTAAAGAAGATTGCTGAGCACTGCAATTCACAAGCCTCTGCTGAAGCTGGATAGAGCAACGGTGTCTCCCCGTTAGGAAACGCTAATTTATGTGCTTCCTGCAGAATGCTTTGCTTTTTTACACAGGCCACCAAGAAATTCAAGCCTTGCTAGATTCCAACACAGTGCACTGCAAGCCTGCGATGCACTGCAAAAGTAACTGTAAAATGAATGACAGGAAGATTTGTGAGTTTTCTAGATACAAAACTATAAGTAGGTACAAGTAATAATTCTGAATGCCTTGCTGCTCTGTATCCCAAAATCAAAACAGGCTATTAAAAAGTTCCTTCAGAAACCAGAAGGCCCTTTACCAGTCATATGGCCAGTCAAGTACACTTTCCTTCTTTTCCCAACTCCTTGCCACAAATTGTTCCTGCAGCAGTGTCTATATTGAGAAAGAAGTCAGTGTTATTTCTAGATTTTGCAAACTGACAAATTACAACACATTTTCTAGTCTTTTGATTTTGTTCACTGATGGGAGAAGGGGGATACTCTGTTTTATTTGTGTCCTTTCTGGCGGAGAAATAATAAAAAAAAGAACAGCTCTGAGAAGCTTGTGTCAGCTTCATTGTCAAGACAAAGGTCACTGCATTCCTATTCACGATGACCTACAACTGTACCCATTTAAAGACTTCATTATGCTATATTAGAGAGACCTCTTTCTCAGAGATTTTAATTTAGCTTCATTGTGAGAAGAACAAAACATGTAAGCATCAGAATATGGTATTAAAAATTGTAAAAACTAATGATTTCAGCAGTCTTATTCTCTCTGCCATCCACTCTTAAGATAACATGTGTGAAGTACGATTTCCACAACCACATAAAACAAAATATGAAAATACTTTTACTCTAAAGTGTCTCTCAACTCCAAAATAAATAATCAAATTTAGTATCTCTGCACAAAAATTGCCATCTCTCAAAAAATCCAAGTTCCAAGAACACAATATGAGTAATTAGTTTAACTCTCATGTTCCCAGACTAATATTAAATGACTATTAATGACTGGAAAGTAGTTTTAATTAAGAATGCTTGGGAAGTAAATTTTTAAATCACCTACACATTTCATACAGACTTAACTCTACACTAAGATTACTGAGTGTAAATGTTTAATTATAAGGTTTGATGGACCAAATACATGAACATCATATAATTTGACCTACCCTTCACAAATTCTTAAGCTAAACAGGTTACATAGTTTTAAGTGTCACATCTCCATTGATTACTGCTGAATAACCCCTGTGGGTTATTCAACCCTCTGGCCAAACCTGAGCTAGCAAACTTTTGGCACAGGTCTCTGCATTTCAGTTTCACAAAGTGAATCAATAGTTGGAAACAGCAGGCCTTCAAAAAGCCCCCGGTGCTGTAAGAAGCAGAGCTCGCTGCACTGTCTCTCCCACTCCCCAGCCACTGGCCCGAGCCCAGCTGCACAAGGCAGGCCACGTCCTCTCTGCCAGGACTCTGGGAGTGCCTTCTGCCCCTGGAGACAGCATAGGGCCAGGAGCTTCTACAAGTAAATGTGTTACCACCACCCTGACCGAATTCCAAGCAGATAGCTAACACAACATGAATGCCCTCTGCAGCTGAAGAAGCTAATCCTTATTAGTCTCATTTTCCAGTATTACCAAGCAGCTTCCAAGAGAATGTATTTTTCATTCTAGAGATCATTTTGTTTAAGAGGTAAGAAGATCCATTGACATATTTTACCCACTAGAATTTAAAGCACCTCAGCAAAACATGCAAGATGTTTTACTACACATCTATATATTTCCTCATTACTGGAAAGCAAATTAAAGTGATTCTAAACCTTGTCACTCATCGAATTGCACATGGATTTCTTTGTAAATTCTACTCTACACAGGTCTCAGCCCAGTTTTATTCCCACTCATCTCAGAATATAGTACCATCTGAAAACATTCCCACCTGTGAGGTACTGTCCCCCTTCCAGAAAAAAAAAGTATTCAGAATCTTTAAGCAGCCTGACCCATCCTCAATGTAATTTCTGGCCATATGCCAGCACCCACATACATCATGTCCCAGTCAAGACTCCGACCTATCCAGTGGGAACAGCGTGTGCACACACAAAAGTACACACTGGAAGGAGAAATCTGGGATGAAAAAACAACCAGCCTTTTAACATTTGAGATAAAAATCAAAATGAAATCTTTTGCCAACCACACAAAGTAAAGGTTCCTTCTGAACAAGGCACAGGAATATTCAGAATGGTAATAGCTTAGTTTTAGATAAAGCAGGTTTTACCATCAAAGGTGGCACATGAGCTACTACAGAATATCTGATGCTTGTTGCAGATCCTGCATAATGACCACTACATGCCTCATTAGCTCACTGAATGTTTTGCTAACTGTAGCACTAAATAAGAGACTATTTAAAATACATTTCGGGTAAGACAGAGTATATTAAAATAATTTTAAAAATACATTATTTAATTAGTTCTTAATTCTCTCTTCATTTTGAGTCTGGCTATACAGTATTTTATCAAATTTCAGGCCAGGTCACCAAGTACACAGACAACTTTCTAGTGTGGCATCATCCTATTACTTAGGAGAACCTTGGGTTTAAGATTACCAAATCCATTATCCAATTAATAAAAACAAAATATTGAAACGAATCAGTATGAAAACAAAGCAGTATATTATATACAAAAATTTACATTACTGTAAAGATTATGAAGCATTGTAAGTTAAAAAAATGCCAGAACTACATCTGTTGATTCCTCAATTCACCCCATCTTGAATGTACAACAGACTGATGACATGATGAGGGAGAATTTCTTCCAAGCAACACTGCCCTGCTGTTTGTATCCTCATCAAGCAGGATGACACTCAGAGCATGAAGCAGGACTCTGCAGGATTAGGCTGCTCAAGAAAGGTTTCAAACAATGTAGATAACAACATGTATGAGAGTTGTTCATTTGGTAAGCAGGGTATGCATCCTGTGTTCAAAATGATGTGCACAGTAGTAAACCATATTTTCCTAGGTGTTTGTACAAACAAAAACATTGCATGAAAATCACTTGAGAAGAATATTAAAAGTGAAGACTCTGCAGTTTATATAAGCAGCAGGAAAAGATTCCAGTCTGAGAATATGCAACACATTAGAAAAAAGATTGCCACGTGGACTAACATACCAAATGATTGAAAGGGCCTGATGCCTTGTCCTGGAGGGATCATCTTTGGAGATACAGCTACCAAACTTTCAAATCTCTGAACATAAAAGCATTATTCAAAATCTTAATTATCAGATTTCAAAAACAGTGATTCACATAGTCAAAAGTCCTAGCTGGGGGAGGATGATTCTGATTTGGTTTTGAAGAAGCATGGGATAAAAACACCAGTGGAACAAGAAAGTTTTCTTCCTTAATCTAATTTTAGGAAATACGTGAGCAATTTTTGCAGAAGTGTCCCAGAGAAAGATAGTGCACAGAGCATGAGACAGACAGAGACTGGAAAATTACAGATCAAATGTTTAAAGCCGGTAGTCAGCAGGAGCTGTAAACAGGATCTTTGATTTTAAAGTGACCTGATTCCCTTCAACCACTAGAGCATCGAGCTACTAACTTAGACATTCTCACATGTATCTTCTCACGTGTTACAAATATTTCCACAGCCACAACAGCAGCTTCCACATGAAACTGGTTTCTAGTTGGTGGGGAAAAAAGAAAAAAAGACAGCAGAAGCATCACTCAGACAAATACATTGTTACCAAGGAAATAATACTGAGGGTGAGGGGAAGACCAAACAATTGAAACAACAAAAAAACCACTAATAGAATACATTGAATTATTCCAGTAGCTTCTCAAGGTCTCCACGAGGCATCAAGCTGCTTTTCTTCATCAGTGGTCCATAAACCTGAAATTGCAAATACCCTTCACACCATTCTGTTTTCACTTTTTTTTCATTTTCCTCTCATTTCAGTTTCTTACTCTAACATTTCTCCCACAAGTCCCTGTCCAACTGAAGTAATTCAGGAACTACAATAAATTTTAGTTATCTCTTCTAGATCATATGCAGGCAGGTCAGACATGCACTTGCAGTGGCCTGGGACACAGAGATGCAATCACAGTTCAAGGTACCATAACACACTTGGTTCCAGGGCAATAACGTTATGTGAGCTACTCTAAGAGGAAGAGTAACAGCTCATGCACAATTTTCTATCATTACCTCTATCAATGCTTCTTTACACTCCTATTAGTGGTAGGAACCAGGTTATCATTCCCCTCCCATAATTCCTTTAAAAACAACAACAAACTAAACCTTGAAATAAAGTGGGAAAGGACTCAGGAGCCATTTAGCTTTCCCTTTTCCTTCTCTCACATCCCTAAATAAAGCTTTAGTTCATGTGCGTTAACCACTACTTTGTAGTTTTCTAATACGTACCAGATAAAGCCATAGCCTGATTGCCATGCAATTTTAACATACCCCTACCTTCATTAAAATCAAATTTGAACTCCATATTAAAGTAGAAAAAGGTTTAGTTCTGCTCTGTTTAGAAACATGTTTGAACGCTGTGCAAAGAACACACAAAATTCTATTACATTTTCCCATCATATTTTTAAGTGATTCCTACCAACATTCTGAATATTGGAGATTGAGAATATTTCATCTTTACTTTTGGTAAGGTTTTTGTGCTTGCTTTTCAATATGGCAAGGGTTTTTCTCATCCACGTCATTGCCTTGATTCAAATTCACATGCAAAGTTGAAGAAAAATAGAAACTAAGTAAATCCACAACCTATCTTCAGATTACCTAAAATGCTTTTAAAGTATTTTACTATAGTACTATTTTTACAGGACTTTCCTTATAATGCAGGAGTTAGCAGGAGGGTGAGAGGGAAATTACAACCAAATAAAACCCCCCAAAAGCAGACAGAGGATTTTCTACAATCTTTACCTTGAATTAAATTCCTGTATTATGTATTTGTCATTCTGAACTTCCAGCAATTATGAAAAATCTTTGAAGTTAACAATATGCAATTTAGGTATTTTTAACTAAAACCACAAATTTGAAAAGATAAGGCTGTATAAGCATTTTAACTTAAGGAAATTTGTTAAGTTTGCTAAGCTAAAGATATGAATTAGACCCCTGGTTTCTAAAATAGTACATTTAGATTATTTGACTCAAAAGGAAACTGAAGAAAACAAACTGAAGACATTCCAGTAAATTATATTATTCCTTCTCAAAATTTAATCTCCTGATGTTTCTTAATAGGTTCTCAAAAGCATGACTGGATAATAGAAGTGATACCTTCATGATTTTGTGAATAATGGGTTTTATTAAGTTAAAGTAAACAGCCAGAACAATACATATGCAACTTCTACTACACACAATATAAAGGATGTAAATTATAACCTCTGTAAAACAAAAGAAAAGGTATTAAAAAAGCCAACACAGTAGTTACGGACTATTCCATCCCTGCTAACAGGCTGGGTTCTGTGTTTAGAGAACAGTTGTTGTTTGCTCATTTAAACTGAAATAGCGTGAAATACAGAATCAAGTATAAATAAAAAGTTAATGGAGTTATACAGATTCTATGAGAACAAACTCTAGATTAGTGAGGGCAAAAAAAAAAAGACAGTTTACTAGCAAAAGTGATCATGAGTGGGCTCAGGTTTCTATTCATAGTGGTGAGGGACAACAGGAGAAATTACCCAGGATTTTTGTAACAATTCCTTTAATAATACACCACTTTCATAACAGAAGTGTTTTACACTTGCACAATGTTAATAACTTTATTATACATGGAAGCCTGTAATAGGCTGATTACACAATAAGACTGCAAACAACCACTGGTACCTTCCTGACAACAGAAAAGTACGTAAGACTGAAACATCACCAAGAGTACATAAAAAACCATCATCATAAACATCACCAAAATTACATTAAAAAACTAATCAAAAAATACATTTGCAAAAAGTGGTTTAGAGCAGTGCCACTGCATTTCAGCAGCTTTGAATGGCCACCAGTATTTCTAGCAGGTTTCCATGGCTCCACAGGCATTCATCAGGATTCACATATAATAAATAATGTACCACAAAATATACATAAAGTAAGGCAATAATTCCAAAGAAAAGTTCTGTTGATATTAACAAGCCACTCAAGTTCTACTTTTGTAGTTGATGCCATCACCAGAATCCTTTGATGGAATTGCAGCCTTGGGCCCTAAAAGCCTGCCATGATGAACTGCTGCAAGCCCCTCTCTCCGTAAAGAGCTCCAGTGACACCACTGGGACACTGCTGGGCACAGGGGTCCGTGGTAGCTGATCCTGATGCAGGATAGGGGCCTTACTATGTACAATTGGGAGTAGATTATTTCTTATCGTACATGGAAACCTCGACATAGTTCTAAAACAGGTGGGTGTTCATTGTTCATCGTCTGATGTCACGAGACATCAGAAAGCACATCGTAAGATATGCACTTTCTGGAATGTAAATCTTTTTAAATGCTAGCTATTACGTTGGGGTGAGAGAGTGAGTAGGGGAAAAGGGAAAGAAAAGGGGACAGGGAATGGGAGGTGGGGGAGGGGGCAGGTAGATGACCAAGATCAAGTCCAGAGGAACCAGGAACACAATAAAATAGAGGGAACCCTTTACAGTAAAAGAATGTGAAAAGGGGAAGACAGGAGATGGACTTTTTTGAACCATGTGTAACAAATAACGTATCCCCAAACCCTAGCTGGATTAGGACTGTAGTTTCAAGCTGGGGTTCTAATGACATGGACCAGCTGCACACGTTTTGTTCTCACGGTTTGTGTCAACAGAATCTCTTTACGGAATTACAGTCTTACACACAAGTTCTGGGGACATTACTGTTCAGATTAAAGCTACCGTGTGGGGCTCATCGTACAGACCCGAGACTATTTGCTCCACCTGCCTGGAATGAGCGTCACCTGGAAGAACAGGAGTACTTTAAAAACAAGATATAGGTAGCAAAATTCTTTCAGATCAGCCAACATAAGAGACAGCAATTTGAAATGTCAAAGATCCCTTCCTCAAAAAGCTGAGATATATTTGTCATCATCTATAAATTGGAAGTTCCAATACACTAGCAGTGCATAGAATTCCCATGCTTCATTACACTTTCCTGAGAGTAAAGCAATTAGAATAAACTTTAGTCCTAGGAACAAAGTTAATTTTTTGCATTTTAAATTCTTGGGCTATTCCCTGACAATCTACATAATGTAAATTTGATTGCTAAACATTGTCACTTGAACAAAAACACTATTTTAAAACTATTGATTTTTGATTAAAAACCATAATAAACAGAGCTAAAAAATCACACTAACAAAATAAACTAAATATGAAAAGTTGCATTGAAAGGGCATGTTACATTATTCTTAATAGGACCGTGTCGAAACATTCCAATGGCAGTGTTGTCAAAGTAAAACAAATTACATTAAGAAGACCCCACAGCCTGGTCACAGTCAGGACCTTACCTGTAACTCTGGCTGGTTGGGGTTTTTACTCGTGTACTACATGGCTCACTTACATCAGACATCATATTTGTATACCCTGAGAAATCTGACACTGAAGTCCTTACTCTATGGTCCACTTCTCCATTAGAGTTAGTGATAAAAGTCATTGGCACCCTGCTGCCCGACTTGAACTGAGAACCAAACGCTTGTGCAAAGTTCTCGATCTGGTAGGTTGCTCTAGGCTCTATGTCCTTCTGAGGATCTATCTGGCTGGTTAACTCCTGAGATGGGATCTGAAAGCTCGTTGAGGATTCTAAGTTTTTCTGTTCCTTCTGGCCAGTCAGTTTCTGAGATGTTGACTGGTAGTTCGAGGAAGTCTCTAAGTTTTTCTGTGGATCGATGAGATCATCCAGCTCTTGAGAAGGAGTCAACTGTTGATGCGAAGCCTCCAAAGCAGACAAATAAAAGCCTGGCTGAGAGCCAAGCAACATCCCAAATGGAGGTTTTGGCAACGCAGTTGGCAATACTGAGGTAACAGATTGGCTGAAGCCACACTCAAGTGGAGACGTAGTGTATATCTGTTTGTCTGGAAACAAAGTGTGGTTATGGAGAGTTGAAGACAAGCTAACAAACTGGAAACTGGGTCCAAAAGCAAAACCAGTGCTGTTGGTTGTTCTTTCAAAGGCTTGTTGGAGGTATTTTGAGTATTCTTGCAACATAGTTGCCTTATCATTTGAAACTGTTTGAGAGTTAGGGCTCAAGTTTTCTTCCTGAACCATGTCTGAATGTTCTCCTGAGGTGTGCAAGTCCACACGCTGTTCAGTTATACTGAAAGGATCTTCTTTCTGGCCTTCCGATTTGTGAGAGTACTGGTCCAAAAGGCTCTGTAAGACTTCATCAGGAATACCAGACTTGTCATGGCAAGACTTTATTTCATTATTTAAAGATGCTGAATCAATAAGAGATAAAGGAGCTTCGTTATCCATAACACTAACACCTGGAGACTGGATGACGGACTGCTGGGAAGTCATGTGTCCCACATTAAGTGAAAAGGCACTGTTACTGCTTGCAGTTTGTAAGTATCTTCTTTTCTTTGAAAACTGCATGGCATCATCATAATTGCTACTTATTTGACCCGGTTTACCACCTGTACTTTGGAGAAGGCCAATAGTTTCTACACCGGTATTGGCTACTAGGCCTAGAGAGCCACTCTGTTTCCCAGACAGTGGTTTTTGCCCCAAAATATCTGGCAGTGGTGATACAAAATTAAGGTAATTTTTGTCTGCCTGTTTTCTGCTCGTTTTTTTCAAGACCAATTTTGGCACCTTTTTCTGAAGTTCTTCTACGCCTGTGCCAACTAGACCACCACTGGAAGACACAATAGGAATATCAACTGCATAACTTGGCATGGCCACATTACTTGTAACTTGAGATTCAGCTATTTTGCTGCTACACTTGTTTCCTTTGTTTTCAGTGGATGTATTTTTTGTTTTACTTTTTCTCCTTGAGGAACTTGTATTTCCCTGAGACAATGCAGCCAAGCCACCCATGCTATTTGATGATCCAGGCTCCATTCCAGCCCCTGCTTTACCTATGGCTTCACCACATGTTCTTCTGTGCTTTAACAGTCTATCAGTCCTTGAAAAATACTGCTGACAAGTGTCACATTTGTATGGCTTTTCTCCACTATGCGTCCTCTTGTGTCGTTCCATGTGGTACTTCTGGATGAACTTCATACTACACTGGTCACACCCAAAAGGTTTCTCCCTACTGTGGATCTTCTCGTGTCTCTGCAGCAAGTACTTCTGGATGAAGCCCATGCTGCACTGGCTGCACTGGAAAGGCCTCTCCCCGGTGTGGATGAGCACGTGCCTGCGCAAGTGATAGGAGCTCCTGAAGGCAGCACTGCAGTGTTCGCAGACGTGAGGTTTCTGGCTGGGGGACGCGACGGCACCTTCCCCATCTCCCACCAGGGGGGGTTTGGATGAAGCGCTTGGCTTCCGCTTGGCTTTGATTCCCTGAGTTTCTGGCTTTGGCCTCTTTGCCTTCTTGACCTGGGCGTCGTGCTTTGGCTCACCCGTGCTCCCTGGAGCACCCTCGCCTCTGCCAGTCAGCAGCAGGTCTCGGTGGGGATGCTGGTGCAGGTGGTGAAGAAGGCTGAGGTCCTGGATCACGCTCTGGCCGGTTCCTTCGCTGCTGCCCAGGCCGGGGGGTCTCTCCTCCGCCGCTCCCCCGAAAAGCCCCCCGTAGTGGTGATGGTGCTGCGGCTGCTGCTGCTCCTCCTCCTCCTGCTCGCTCGGCTTCTCTTGCTTGATGCTCACCAGGGACTGCAGAAAGCCCCAGGGGCTCCTCTGCGAGGAGGGCGCGGAGGGGAAAGCCCCCGCCGGCTCCTTCTTGAAAGTCACGTCCTGCGGGGGCGGAGGCGCCGGGGGCTCGCCCGCCGCCGTGGAGGAAGC
>VWZW01005338.1:1195184-1282828 GCA_013397115.1 Edolisoma coerulescens | reverse complement strand
CCGCGGGATCTGTGCGGGCGGAGCCGGGTACGGCCTCCGCTGCCGGCACAGCCCGGATAACGGGACCGGGCACCGCCGCCCGGCCGCGGCGGGACGGGCGCAGCCCGGGATCAGATCGCAGGTGCTGGGCCGGTCCCAGGCTGTGCAGAGCTCCGAACGCGGGCAGCGGCTGCGGGCTCGGCAGCGCTCCTGACCCGCGTGAAGAAGCGGCAGATGCAGAAAAGCTGAAATTGAGCGTTTTTAACAAAGGCTCGAGGATGTTGCTCTTTGATTCCAAATCAGTGACATGAGTTGCACGTAACGCCACGGAGATAATAAAGCCACTCCACTCCCACACCTGAAACCCTACCGATATTCGGTCGGGTGTATCAGTCGGGCACATCAGACACACGCTACTCCCGCGCTCCCTGCCACGTACGCACACTGGGGAGCAGGTCCCCGGGTCCCGGCCTTTTCCAGCTGCAAACTGGGAGCACTGGGAGCATTGAGTGTACCCCTCGGTCCCGGCGGGCTGGGACACCTCGCCGGCAGCTCAGCTCCCCAGGGCCACGGACAGGATTCTTTGGCCCACTGCTACAGCAAAACCCATACTAATGGTGCTCATTGGTCGAGCTGCGTGTGCGGAAATAATTCATCCGTATGCTAGAAATGAGATTAAAATGTTATTTTGAAATAGCACCTTATTTCAGTTAATCAGGAGACCTTTTCCACTATTTTTCTAATAATCCATGTCCTCCTTGGTGGGTAATAAAATATAAATAGAATTGTGCTTAATTTCTGAGTGTTTACTTTGAGAGCTTTTTATATTTCTCTACGGTTTTAAAATGCAAACATCAGGGGTACCTTAGCGTAAAAACTTGGAATTAGACATATTAACACTAATTTTTATCAGTGACATAATGGAAGTAATGGAACAAGATGGATAAATCCCTTATGATTTTTATGCTTTATCTGTCAAAAATATTTTCCTTTATGAGACATGAGCCTATAAATAGGAAGTACTTTTCATAACCCTGACGAGTACAAAGGCTCGGGTCAGACCTTAAACCTATCTGATTGATGAAGAAAAGTGGAATTTGATGCCATTTCTGTACTTCAAAATTTTGTTAAGTAAAACTTGTTCCTTTTATAATGTAAATATAGTTTCCTTTAAGTAGCATGTAAACTAACAGTTAATTTCAAAATGTACGTTAGATTACAACAGTTTAGGACAGTCAGGTTTAGCTAAGTGTTAAAAAACAGACCAGGAATTCAAAAAACTTAAAGCAGCAGTAAAATATTAGTCAATGCCTATGAGAAATGAGTCTGTCCCTTTATTCAGGGTGTCTGTGTTTAATGGTAAAGCTGGGATGCATATAAGCCAGTCCAAGCATGAAGGGCAGTAGGACACTCATATGGAAAGCCAACTTTGTCCCTCAGTTATCAAGATAAGAAACCTGTCATTTCTCTCATTCACTCTGTCAGCCTTGAGATACTCCAAGCAGACTTACCTCTGTGTTGTACACCCCATATATCAGGAAGATGAAGAGACCCTGTAAAATAAAATGGAGGGAAAAAGCTGTTAACTCTAATCATTTCAGCGGTAGAAATACCTGAAATAAACTTTCCTGGGAACAGACAAAAGAAGACACACTTCATCAAGGTCAATTTATTTTTCTATTTTTCAACATTATAAGCTGTACCTTGAGCATTTATTTGATAACATGGGAGTGCATCAACTATATTGTGATATTCAACTGTTTGAAAATGAAAAACTTGGCACCAAAGGATCTGTAACATTAATTAGAAAATTTAATTTTATATTTGGATGGTCTTTCGACCAATAAAATAAATTTATTTCAAAAAGTGAAAATACAAAGATGCTAAGGCAAACTGAGGAGTGAACAATCTTTACTTCTGATATTTCTTTTCATAAAACTAAAAGTAAGAAAACATATACTACCAAATTCTACACTAAAAATATACTCCCACATATGTATTGACAAATGCATACACTTAATTATTTTAGAAATTTAAATAGGAAGAAAGTAAGGAATGTATGAGGACAGAAAAAAAAAAAGTAACCCAAGCAGATAGTATACATGAATCACCAAAGTTCTTTGAAGGGCTTGCTTCACATTGGCCTCTTATTAGACTAAACAAGCTAAAAACAAACAAAATACTCACTTCAGTGGGTTTCTGTGAATATATTTGCCTTATTGAAGGATGTGTGTCCAGGACCTGAGTTAATAGTGCAACTTGTTACTGATTCTTGCAATCTGCAGGCAGGATCCTGAAAAACACACTCAAATTACTAGGAAGAATAGAATAACAAATGGAAATAAAATGTAAAAGATGTAGTTTGCTATGAAAATGCTTCTGTAACTCAGATTCACTGTGGGCTTATAACCTGTTTTTAAATTTATTTGTAAAATTACCCTATCTTGTAATATAAATAAATACGTAAAACTGGCCACTTGAATATATCAGGGAAAAAAGTCTTGATTTTCAAACCAAAAATGTTTTTTGATAAGAAACTGCACCTGAATAGCAAACAAATTGCAACTTTTTAATCCAACATGCAAATTACTTGAAGACATTTGGATTCATTCATTTCAAGTTCCCAGGATTTTAGGGATTTCCATCCCAGGCAAGAGGCTGCTATGAGTAACTGCCATAGAGAGAGGCAACAAATAATCAGCTGTTAAGATGAAAGAAAAAAAATTCTTTCAGGCTGATCCCAGAAGAGAGAGTAAAACCACATGCTACTTGTTATTCAGGTGCTTTCAGGAGTTAAAATTCTTGCCAAAACTCAGTTCCAAACAATACTGGTTGCCCTGATATTAAGAGTAAAAAAAAATTAAAATATGCATTCAAGACTTCCAAGACTAGAATGCTCTTTTTAACCTAGGTATGCAAAAATAATGTTTTTAATTGCTTCTGAATCTCTTCTGAAACCTGTGAATCTCATATCATCCCAGAAAAACAAACTAGTTAACTGCTTAGGTTTGGATATTCACTAATCCTACAGAAAATTTGAAACAAATTATTGAAGATTCCAGATCTTAAATTGGCATGCCAAGTTTTTCCTTCTCTTGAGCTTGATAACAGCTCCTTTAAATATTTAACTGTTCGAAATATGAAGTGCTGTGGACATTCTTATCTTAATTCTTGTAGATTTCTGGGAGCTTTTTGCCTTGTTTTATCTTGGAGCAGGGGTGTCCTCTAATGTCAAATTATTCTAATAGAATCAGCCCAACAAGGGTTTTACTTATTGCCTGCAACGAGTTACGAGGTCTTGGCATCCTCAACTGATAATGAGGGGTCATTTTCCACACAACTCTGTCATCAACAATTACCTGTACAGTATAGTGTGTGGTCCATCTGTGATGAAAATAAAGAGGTACAGATCCTCAGGTGGTTTGAAATGTTAATGATAATATGGTCTTACATAATTGATAGTTCAGTTTCTTTAACTCATTAACTGCAAGAAGAGCTTCTCTGTTTTTTCAGTGGGCCCTGGTGTCAGCAGCAGTGTGGTTCTGTGAGCAGCTGCCTCAGTTGCTCAGGCTGGTCAGATGTTCTTGGACTCCTGGGAATTAAACAGTGTTTTGATCAAGCCAGTAATTTTATTCAGAACTGTTTATTATATCTGTTGAGATCAATAAAATAAAATAAAATAAAATAAAATAAAATAAAATAAAATAAAATTCCTTCATGAAGAAGCATAGAAAGCACATTTGTATTTTTTGTGTTCCGATAGCACATGTGAAGCCCCAGAGGAATTGTAGCCCATTGTGCTCAGTAACATATCCATATCCATATCCATCCAGAATAAAGCCATCCATGCCTTGAAAAGGTAAAGGTTTCTAGACAGAAAATCTGGCCAGGCTGGAGAAAAGAGAACCTGCAAGCGCACCTGTCATTTTTCAGGTCTCATGCTAAAGTAGGATGTGTTCTTGGTCGACTAAGGAGAAGTTACAAACCTCCGGCTGAGCTGGAATCCTGCCTTTTGGAATCCCAGGAAAGCGCTGCCGGGTGCTTAATTACGGCTCTGTTTGTCACTCCGGGCAGGGCGTGAACGGATTGCTCAGCTTTGAAATTTGGCAGGTCTTGCCCGAATTGTCCTTGCTATCTTGAATAAATCAGTCTATGGACAGTCCTAATCTCTAGCAAGTTTGTCAGGATCTGTTCCAGTTTGGGTGGTACCACTGAAAGTTGACACTCTTATCACAAGTCCATTCTGCTTTAGGGCAACAGAAATTTGCATGGCAGTTGTTTTTATCAGAAGTTTCTTTCCCTGATTTTAACGTTTGTCTCTCGTTCTGTTACTATTTGACATTTCCTTTTTATGGACATCATATTTCATTCAAGATTAGACAATAAACTGCAATCACTTTTTGGTGTGTTAAGACTGTACCACTGATACTTTCAATATTTTCAATTTCAGCATTTTTTTCAATATCTGCATTCTCGAGAATGTGGAATTACTTCATCCTTCTCCTGTTTAAGCATTTGGTCTCTCATTTGTTTGACAACCAAAAAGGATTTTTAAGAATTCAGAACTACTAAAATCCTTATTGTAATACCTCAAAAGATCAATTAAATAAAACCATGTTAGCAAAATATGCATGTAAACACTAGATAGAAGACCTCTAGAAGAATAAAAATCAATTAAATACATTCTAAATAAATTAATACCTAATAAAAACAATTCAATATTTTAAAGCATTAAAAATTTCCAGCACTGAAAATGTTTGGATTGCAAGAAATTTTCTGATTTGTGGAAAAGAGAAAGCTAGTAGATCATATGCAGCTATACTGGACTAATACTGCTTTTTTTCATAAATTAAAAAATAGTGCTATTCCAGCAATGAGAACTGCAGCCTGCAAACAGATCGTGTTACTCATGCAATCAATGCAATCAGTCTTTCTGTAATCCTAAAAAAAAAAAAAATTGTCTTAGCAAGGAGAGATTAGGGATTTCTGGTGTTTTAAATCTAGACCAGTGCTAGAAACTGTAAGCCTCAGGAAACTTTTGTCATACAACATCAGTTTTAATGCAAAGAACATCAAATTCCAAAATTATGGGATTTTTCTACCATAGTTGAAGAAGTTTGAAATCTTTACTTCAACATTTAAGAAGTCTGACATTTGAAACAGTACTGTTGTGAAATTTCAAAGTCACTCTCCCACTAGAAACTACTTCAGCTCTCATTGCAATCACTCAATTAGAACTTGCAGGTTTTGCAAACAGGAGGAAACAATGTGACTGGTTTGGATTTTCTGCCTATAAAAACTAGAACTAAAAAAACCCAAACAAACAAACAAAAAAACCCCCACCAAGCAGAAATTTTGTAATGCTAATTAACAGATCCTCGGAAATTTGGTAATAATAAACTGTTGTAGCAAAGGTCCTGCAGCAAATCAGTAACTTACCCTGGAACAGAGCCTTTGCTTTGGCCTTGGAGATTAATTGCTCTTTGCCTCAGTTGCATCAAGAACCAGATGGTTCATCCTTAGTTCTGAGCCATGTTAAAAAGATATTTCTGTTAATGTCAGGTGAAGTGGACATGGACAGGCAGAGTGTAACTCTGGATTCCACACTGAGAATCTCTGCAAGGACTGAAGTACACAAGCAGTTTTTACACACTGCTAAGGAACCACATAGAAAATTTTAGATGAAATTATAGAAAAGTTCCAGTAGAATAACTGGGATCTAGGATATCAAGAGAACAGCTCATTCTCCACAGCCTTAGCAAATTAGCATTCCATGTTGCCAAAGGTAAGCCTGCCCTAAAGTTTATTTTAGATAAAGCCAGCAATAACTCCTCTGCACAGATATGTTTAGGATGATAGGAAATATCCACGGTTTAAAAAAAAAAAAAAAAGTTGGAAGGGATTTAGAGATGTCAGGTGTCCACCTCTCAGCATAGGCAAAGACAGGGTATTTAAGTGTCAGAATAAGCTTTCATATGGCAGATATAACAAATTTCTGACATAAATGTGTCATCTAATAAATTTTTTTAACCCCCTTACCAAGATCCTGTTGGAGTACCTAGACAAGCCTGTGTTAATCTACTTTTTGAGGTGACCAGGATCCATTTTTCACCTGTCCTTAAAGAGGACAACATGACCTTTGCAATAAGTCTATAAGCATTACAATCAGGGCTACAGGATTCAGGGGTTTGAATGGAAATTTATCATACTATGAAAAGGTTTCCTGCTTCTGTTTCTTCTTTTCAGAGTTGTACTTTACAAGTCAAGATATTCTTTCAGAGCAGGAAAAAGCCAAGACATGAAGCCAGGTGGGGTTTTTTCTAAGAAAATTAATTACTGTAAGCACACCGCCACCATATAAATCAAAAATCTATACAGCACCAGTCACAGAGAGAGGAGACTCACGCTTCAAGTTCATTTTTTTCAGTACTCTGTTATTCACATACACAGAAAGTGGTCTGAAAACAGCCAATGTTCTCAGAGCTTGGTCTTGCTATGTCTTTGCATGATTCCACCGCTGTACGAAATGCAAATACAAAATGTGTATATTGTAAGTATATGTAAATTCTAAGTACATTTTTGTACTTAGAATACTGGCTGCCAGGAAAGAACTGCAAGTTTCGTTCTACCTACTTATAACTTCTTCCAACTGCATCTATTCCTTGTACTTGCCATCAACTCAGAGATTACTTTCTCTGTCACTAAACCCCAATTTCTCATTTTATAAAACTCCAAGTACCTTACTGAACTAGGGAACACACAGGGAAATGGATTATATTTCACCCGAAGAATTAATCCATGCTCTTGGTCTGCTCCACCTAAACTAAGTCAACACACACAAATAAGCACAAAACCCATTTGCAATGTGTTGTGGGTGTGGTGCAAAAAATGTTAATTCATACACATTGAGCTAAATCCTGTATTCCTTACATTTAATAACATCTCACAAGGTGGTTAATGAGTTTAGGCTAGATCACTCAGAGCCAGTACAATATTGTTAGAGGTGAGAAAAAAAACATCTCTTAGGAAATATTTAGAATTACTACAGTGCAAATTATACTGTAAGAATCACTGTAAAATCTCTGTAGGAACACTAGGACACAGTCAAAGTGTAATCCCAGTATTATTACAATTTACAGTTTTGTATTTGCAAGAATTTCTCCAGCTTATATACACAAACAGGGAAGTGTGTTGCAAAAGATCCCAAGGCTGTTACACATACTGGAAACTCTTGTGTATTGCTCTCTCTTTTGCTTTATAGTAATTTAAAGCATAAGGTTACAGCTTTTCTGCAACTGCAGAGACCAGAAAAACTTAAGTGAACTGTACTGAATGCAATATCTGCTTTTATGAATTTCTTTTCTGGAGTTCCTTAGAACTAATAGGCAGAGCCCTATAAACCTGTAGAGAATAGCTAAGAAACACTCCAGTGTTGCCCATTCAAAAGAACAGAATCTTTTCCACACATGTGAAGCATTTAGAACAGTTACTCAGACTCCATCCTAAACATTCTTATTTTACTGTAACAAAAAATATACAGTAAAAATGATTGGAGATTAATGACTGAATGTGTTGGATTTTTTTAAGCTGTAATTCTAGACAGAATCTGTATAGCTTAAAATATTCCTTTATGATGTCAAAATACACATACACTTTCACACATTCTAGATGGGATGTTATTCATCCTAGAGTTCATTACAAGCCTAAAAAAAACCCTCATAAAAACTTTCTATCTAAATTCTCTTCAGGGAGATGAATTCATGAGGGACACTATTTCCCATAGAACTAATCTCATTATGTGACTGAAAAGTTTTGGTACATCCTCTCCCCTGTATTTTGCATCAGAGCAATTCTGTGTGGATTAGATGTGGAGATGGACTGTAAATGAAACAGTATTTGAAGCGTCATTCCAAATACATCTTTTCCTACTAGTTTAGGTTTCTGGTGCTGCCACCTTCTATGAGCAGAAGCTCCTTTGGGCTTTCAAACAGGAGTTGTGTCCAAGTACAGAGAAGGTTCTTAGCTCACAACAGGACAGTTATTGGTACAAACTCGTTCTTGAATTATTAGAAAAAGGCATAAAGACAGCCCTAAGTGCTGCCTCCAGTGCAAGGACAGTGAATCCTTCTCTTGAATAATCCTCACCTTTTCATTGTAGAGGGAGATCACTGTATCAGGTGATTTTCAGATACTACTGCTGCCCTGTTGTTGATGCAATAACTGTCTTAAAAATACATTCATAAAAAGTGCCATTCTCAGCAATTATTTGAATATCATTTCTTAACAGATACAACATATTTCTATTTCTGAATTTCTGGGAGAGATTATAGTCACTTAGGTCCAGATTTGCAGAGATCTTCGAACATCCC
This sequence comes from Edolisoma coerulescens, assembly GCA_013397115.1. Taxonomy (NCBI): domain Eukaryota; kingdom Metazoa; phylum Chordata; class Aves; order Passeriformes; family Campephagidae; genus Edolisoma; species Edolisoma coerulescens. The sequence goes on along the minus strand of VWZW01005338.1, from coordinate 1,274,480 downwards.
AGTTGCACTGATTTCAGTATTAATTTCTCAATGAGTTAGAATCTAAATACTGTTGCAGATCTGGGAAATAGTTGATGGTCCCATAACAATACACTGGTATTTTCAAAATGATGTATTAAATTACTGATGTCTTGCTGTGGATCTGAAATTTACCCAAATGAGCAACTACCCAGAAACAAACTCACAAGTTTGGGGTTTTTCATCCCTGCCTGTTTTTCTGTCTTTTAATCTTCACTTGCAAGATGGGGCCTGGTTTTCATAATAATATGAAAAAGTTACAAATATTAGTTTTTTATATTTTCAAATGGATGATAATTCTGATGAAAAAGGAGAAAGTCCAATGCTTCCAAAGATCCACATCAAAGATACAGTAGATTGTTTTGAGGGAGAGACTTAGAAATTTATTCTAAGTCTAAAAATGTTCATATGAAAATAGTTTCCAAGGGTCATAGTTACATTTTGCTTTGTTGCATAACAAATATGTGCAGTTCACAATTTGAGTTCTTTCATGAGCCAGCCCTGCCACATGACTCTGAAAGCCACAATGGGTTCTGATTCCTTATGCATGATCAAGCTATCTCAGCCGTTTGGATTTCTAGTGTATGTTGGCTTCCAAACATGCCTTTGAAATTCTGCTTTTGGTCATGTGCTGTGCCAGTAAAACCACTGTGCCTTTGTGCTTTGAAGGACTCTTCATAATTTTCATAGAGTATGCAATGAATTCTTAAACTGCTCACTTGAGGATGATAGTTAACCTTTAGAAAAAGATTAAAAAAACACTAAATATAAACCAGTATCTCAGGTATAATTAATAAAAAGAACTTGCAGCACTTTACCTCACCAAAAAAAATCCAAAACCATTGAACCGTACGGCTTAAAAATAATTTATTTTTAAATCACTGTCTCAAAATAGGTGCTGAAATTAATTGATACTTCAGGATTGACCCAAAATGCATATGTTTTCTGTTCTCATGTCAAAATAAATAAAAACATTCTAACTGGGGAGGGTTTTAAGGGGACAAAAAAACCCCACTACCACAAACAAAAACTAAAAAAAAAAACCCAGAAACTTTTAAGTTTCATTTGACTTCATTTGGGAGTTTTTAAAAACCTCACAGAAGTACATTTTTAAAAGGCGGATAAAGCCAAATTAAGCCGAATTATTCACACCCATAAACAACCCACACTTCCAAGGTTCTTTCTGAGGAAAACAGTCTGAGAATTCGATGCACGTTCATGCATCATTTCTGTTGAACTGAGTTTTAATTTCTGCCCAGCATTAAATAATTCATAATTCAGTTACACAAATTTAAGATGGTAAGGCAAAAAAACAGGGTCTGTTTCCACATTAGCTTGTAAATGAGACAGAGTGCTCTAACAATATATTTTATGGAAAGCAGACATACAAGTTTTATATTCCAAAGAATTATCTCACTTTGCATTGCAGCGCCTCTTGCAGATCCCAGTGACCATCCATAACTGTCATGGAACATTTTCCTGCCAGCCTTCCCACTCCTCACATAGTGGCATCCTTCTTAAAATTACACGTGTGATTAGCAAGAAAAGGAAAGCAGCCGCTCCTGATAAGACGCAGAGCAACATGGGGGCAACACAATCAGCAGGTCTGTGAGGATAGGTAAGGACAACACAAGAAAAGGAGAGTCAAACAAGAAAAGTATCAATTAGGATCAGGCTGCTCAGGCAGGTACAATAAAATTAGATTAGAACAGAAGGACTAAATGCCAGAAACTTTGTCCCAAATGTATGCAGCAGAATAATTGTTTAAAAATAACTCTGTAAAAAACCAATCATTTTGTAGCTTTCAAGGATCAAGAAAGGTTTTGAATAAATATCGACACAAAGGTATTAATTGAATGCATGTGGTATTAAATCCTCCTTTCAAAAATAGAGGTTAGTGTCTGCAATTTAATCTCTTGTCAGTTTAACCATAAAATGCCCTTAAAAGTTACAACAGTTAGAATAGAACATGTCTAAGAATTAATTGATCTTTGTGCAGTGTGATTTAAATTGGATCTTTGGTGACCACTCAAGAATGTGCTCAAAGTAACTGTACACAGAGAGCCATTCAAAACCAAAAAGGAAGATAGAGACAGAAATGAGGATGGTTTTTTACTTGTGTCTTCCTTTCACAATATTTTTTTACCTATTACCAATAATTCTGTGTTTAAAGATTCTATGTTTAAAGCCATTTTCATGTGGCTGTGCTTGGCACAACTATCCATTTACCTGAGCTAACTGCAAGGGAATACCATAGTGATTCGTGTTCCTTTTAAAAATATATCAAAGGGTCAATAAATACGTAAACAAACTCAGGAGTTTACTAGGACCTAAAATATTTGTATAGTGATTTTAGGGAAAAGAGTGCTTACAGGCTTCTCCTAATAGCAAAGTGGGGAGGGTTGTTTTGGTTTGGTTTTTTAAAGTCACTTAAGAAAAGTCAAATCAACAGCAATCTATTTACATCAGATTAATACTTCAAAATGTCCAGTCAGTCTGGAGAGCCTGTGGACATAAGCAATTCAATGCTGAATGAAAGAGGAGACTTAATATTCTAATTTCTTAATGGCAAAGCAGGGGGGTTTCCCATATACCTCCTCCAAATATTTTACATTTTTCTTCTAGGAAGAATTTTTCACCATCAAAGGATAAATTCCATGAAATTTGAATTAAAGAGACATATTCTAATGGCAATAAGCCATGCCAGGGTATGCATCACTAGACTTATTGGCAAGCCTTTCAAGTGATTGAAGGCACTTGGTGTTCAGGCTATTCCTTTGCAGCACACCCAGGACATGCACCAATAGCCCATAAACACACCTCTCTGAGGGGCTTATTACTGCTACATATTAATCAGCGTGGCAGTCTGATGTTGGTTACTGGTCATTCCCCCATAGCTGGAGAGGACTGGGAAACAAAGATTTTGCTTGTAATTAAAAGATCTTTAGGGTCTTGAGAGAAGCACAAGTTTCAGTCCAAAGAGGCAGTGCTTTCAGAGTTCCAATCAGCTTTTAATTTTGCTAACACAAGCAACTTCAGATAAATACTGTGCTACTATACTAAAACCTGATAATGAAATCAGATCTGATATAAATTGATCCTACAGTGTATCTAAAAAGGACAATAAAATTGTAATTCTTAAGATAAAAATCCTTCTTATATCAACATATTTTCTGCAATTTCAGTGCCTCAAGAGCACTGGTGGACTCAGCTACATTTACTTTCTCAGTTTACAAATCAGAGCAAACAAAAAGGTGGCTGAAAGTGAGAGAGCACAATCCTTAGTCTGTATAAATGCATTCATCAGTATGTACAAATTCCTGTACATGGTGCCTTTTACCTGAGTCTTCTTCCTGTTTTTGAAGACATTCTTCTGTATTCCTTGTAAAGGGTTGGTGTGTTACCTCAAACATGTATGGACAATACGCAACACTATTTGTATTCATGGCTTAAAACATTTTCTTTGGCTGATGAACTGAATAAAAACAAGAACCCTGACTTACATGATTACTCCATTAAAAAATAATTTGGTGTCTAGTTCATTATGGAGCACATGTAAGAGCTACAGTGCATCTGTTCTGGAACTTCAGGGTTCCTACAGATTCCTGCGTGATTTGTTTATGATGTGGTGATGATTGACTGTCAGCTACTAATAAATGGTAAATAAAAAAGTAACGTGTGATATTAAAGTACTACATTAGCTACATTGTGATTAAATTACAGTAACAGCACCAGCTATAAACCTTTATAGAATCTCCTCAGCCATGCAGTAATTCTCCTAACTATACTATTATGTAGAGCACAAATATTTCTTTGTAAGTCCAAAGCAATACATCAGGGAAGCATTTACTGCTAAAGCTAGATTGAGAGTAAATGCATCTTGGGTTGCTATGAATAAAGCTCTAGCTTCTCATTACTTTATGACAAGACACAGAAATTCACTTTACTTTTCATTTAAGCTTTTCTGCTCCAGTTTATAGATGTATGCCTTCACGCTTTTATTCCCTTCTCGCTTCAGCCATACGTAATAAATGATTATAAATTTTCACATTTGACCACCTCTCTGCTAGTCTCATGCTTAATGCACAAAGTTAGGAAGCTGCAGGTAAAAATTTCACAAACACTTTTATTTATGATGTTGTCCTTGGTAACGGAAATTTCAATGTACTGAAATGAAAAGTATGATTAAAGGGATACGACGTCCTGACAAGGATAGTAGAGGGCAGCCTTCTATTTCCCACTGAAAATATATAATACTTTTTTGACATCAATTTCATAGAGAATAGACATGGGCTAGTCATGAAAAAAAGACACAAACATGTTTCTAACTTCACTGTTGTTCTACTGTCTTAAATGAAACTTATTCCAGAAATATTTTGTCTGAGTTACAAAGCTTTCAAGTTAAAGGCAGGCACATAGCTAATTTTGGATAAACAAGATATTGTGCAGTTAAAAAAAAAAAAAATCTTACTGTTAATTTTCTGCAAAATTTAAAAATCAAACCATGTAAAGAGAGATATTCTTTTCTCGTTTCCTCTTGTCACTTTCCCAATCATTTTACCTCTACAATAGGATTTATTGCTGGTAGCTTTCGTCTGGCTTTGATTTCATTTTAGCTAACTCATATTGTCCTATGCAGCTAAAAAGTTGTGACAGACTCAAAACCTTTTAGAAGTAGTACCCTAATAATGACTAGGATTTTTTAAATTAAACCCATTTTGTCTGTTCTTTAAAAATATAAAAATAAAACTTGCAATCTTAAGAGCATTGTTCCTATTTAGGGTAAATGGGGGAATGGAAGTAACATTGTTTGTCTTACTAATATTTATAGCTTTAGATTACATGAAAAATAAATTAATCTAAAATCTCAAAAGTGAAATACATCTTCTTTAGCAATTTTTAAAATAAATCACTTCAGTTGAGTCTCATTCTTATAAGTGGTACATATAATTGGCAGATGATATTACCAATTTAAATAACTTTATGACTCAATAATATCAAACGCCTGCTAGACTTTACCATCCAGACAAATATTCTGTCCAATTTCTAATAGCATAGATACAAAAATAGAACATCCTTTTGAAAAATAACTGATTCCAGAGAACTAAATTATGTTTCAATCTATTTTTATAGTGTTCAATAAAATAAAGGTTCTACATTTAGAATTTTTAGAAAAAACAGACAAACCAAGCTATGGAGAGGAAGGGGACAGTTCAGAAGTCCTGTACATCAAACATTGAACTTCTCACCCCCAAATGACTGTTTCAAATCCCACTTGGATTGGTGCAAACTAAAACTTGCTTTTATGCATTAGTTACTCAACAATATATGCACAAAGCTCTGAGTTTATATTCACTGTCGGATGTGTCTGCGTACAGCTCATAGAGAAGGGTTTTTTGTGACTAGCTTTAACTGGCATAGTTAGCAGAGAAATAGTAATGACCAAACTTTTCTTCTAATCCTGTGATTTTCATTGATAATTAACTTGGCTGGGCAAGTCTAACAAGTTCCACCTTTTCTTTAACAGTGCTAATGATTTAAAGAAAAAAATATAGAAAATCATATTGGTGTTAAAAAGTTGTGCTTATTAAACTTTTGAGGCATTGTTTCCCAAACAAGGACTGGGGATTTATTCTTTGCCTTTTAACAAACTTATCAACCATTGTTCTGTTGCAGATACCCAGTTATTACACCCATTACTCCTGGGTGTACAGTCAGAATGTTTTTCAGTCTGTTCCTGTAACAGCATCATACCTTTCTCAATAAAAGAAGCTACAAAGATTTTGTGACAGATCCTAATTTTTGCTATCAAAAACCCCTGAAAAACACATTGGTTTATGACAGTTATTTTAAAAAACCCACAAATTATAATGAAAAGAAAATTGCTGAGAATTATAATTTGAATGTCTGTCTTCATCCATTTCAGATTTACTGTTACTCTGAGGTTTTTCACCTTGATATTTTTTCCTCTTACTTCATCACACAATTACAAGCTACTGTAATTATTCCTTTTATAATCATTGCCTTTATAATACCAGCAATCTACATTGCTGAGCATTCTGCATAGTGTCCTTACTGAAGCACACCCTACTCTAAATGCATTTTAATATTTGCAGTTTGAAACCTGACAAAAATGTCCTTAGAGTAAACATGTGGGATCAATTATGCGAAATAAAGCGTACAGGTTAGAAGTACCATACCACAGCAGAGCTCACACTTTCTTTTTAACTTGCTAATATCTCTGACCCCTCTCTACAAAAGCACTTTTATCAACATTCACATAATTACTTTTTTTTTTAGCCTTACCATTTAACAAGCTGCAAAAAATGTTTAGCAATCAATTATATACATCAAGTTGATATGCTGCAGGACTGAGGGTCATTTAAGCTTAGAGCTACAGCTGAAAGAGTTTGGGAAAGCCACATGGGGAGCAAACTCACTTTTTCCTTTTAAACTTGTAAGCAAAAGGACAGCTTAATTAACCCAATAGAGAGTGTCTCCTCAACCTTTCTGAAGCTCATTGTAAAAGCACTGACAACTGCTCTTTTGGGCCTTAAGAGCATTTGCTTTATGTCTTCAAGTTACAGCTGTGCATACATACAGCCCCAGTAAGAAATGTCACAATCAAGTGATCATATTGGATAAATTTGATTCTGATCGCATGGCCTAATCCCATGCTGGAACAATAACCTAAATCTGGACCTGGCTACTGATGTCTGGTATGAGATATGGGTCAGTGAACATAAGTGCTCTATTTGTAATCATAAAAAGAGAGATAATGCATAGGATGCTAAACTATTGCTTTGCCTCCCCTTCATCTTATGGGGAAATTGATGGTCCATATTCTCCAGAAGGATAGGGAGAGGATGTGGCTGATTAGGAGTAAGGGGTTTGCTCTGACTATGGAAAGAGACTCCTTTCCTCTCAGCAATTTTCAGAAGAATGTGAGTAGTAAGAGAAGATTCCCTACTGTTCAACAAAGGCATTGCTTTTCGGGGAGGGAAGTTTGCTTCATTACTTTATTAATCACCCCCCAATTCATTCTAAGTTCTTAGGCAGCCCAGCATGGCTTCTGAGGCTGCTCCACTTACTCTTCTGCACGTTCCTATGCAACTTCTTTGCTTTTGGACAATCTCCAGGATGTCACATTCTCCATTCCCCTTGCACTCTGTCTTTGCTAGTTGCCTGCTAAGCTAGTGTGAAAAACTGTAGTTTTCTCTGCCACTGCCTCTGACAGGAACCAGGAAACTTCATTTTATTACGGACTTACTTTTGCTAATATTAATCCCATAGCATTTAATTAGGGCAATCACACTCTTTGTTCAGGACAAACTAACCAACAAGGCCATTTCACTGATGTAGTTATTTTCAAATAAGTGCTCACTCATATGTCAAGTCAGCAGTTAAATGGGAAGTATAATTTAGAGGCTTAACTTCTTTTTCTTTACAGTTGTCTCCAAAAATAGGATAACCAGAATTCTTCCAGGGCCATTTATAAGGTGGGGTGTAAAGGGCACACACAGGACACAGTACATACCTTAAGAGCATCCTAAGTATTCCCAGAGCCTTGGCACAAAGTGCTGCAGAATTAGCAAATGTCCAAACACCTCAGATCCCACCTAACAGACATGTCAGGGTTGAAGAGATCCAGGGAAATCTTGATACATGGTAGCTGTGTCCAAAAATCTTATTACAAAATATGGATGTTCTGTAGTTGTACAAGATAAATACTCAAGTGGGTTTCAGTTTGGAAGTAAGACTATTGTTTCCTGCCAATTTTTTTGGTGGTTCTTAACCTAACCTGGGTATTTGTCTGAATTACTACAGATGCATTGATCTGACTCCAACCTGAAGTTACTGAGGTTTTATAAGACAGCAATAAAGCTCTCTTTGCATTAACCAGCCAAGCACATCAACACTTTAATGAACTGTTTTTACATGGTTCGTTGAGTAGCTCCTCGTCTCCTATAATACAAATCACTTCTCCATCACCCTCGCCCCTCTCATCCAGGCCTTTCTTCTCAGGGTGTGAACTGGAAGTGGAATAGCAGTTCCATGGGTATTCAGCACATATGACATTGTAGGCAGTTCAGCTCCCTGCAGTACAAATGTTTAAGCTATTGTGTCGTATAAAGGAGATCTCCAGCAGTCACAAGCAGTGAAGCAGCTGCACTGTAAACACCAAGCAAACTGCTCGGGACCTCAGGAAATCAACCTCTTGGAGCTACCGCATTGCACCGCGAGCGTTTCACACAATGAACTACAGTGCTGCTGTGGCGGGCTGGGGGAGCTAAATTGTCATTAATCATAGAGCAGCCCATCTCCCAAACAGGTATTTATTTTATGTTGACCTAAAGGTTGAAATAAATTATTGAAATCCACATCAGTGTAGACCAAATCTCCTCGGAATAATTAAATTATATTAATGACAAGCATTTTGGTGTATTCTAGTCAACCTTTAAAAAGCAACATAAAAAACATAAAATATTTATTGTTATGTTTTCAAATAGACTTCATGACACATTATGTATTTTTGAGATTAAGGATTGGTTCTAACACATGATTTAATAATGAATGCAAATTATAAATGAATATTTAACAAACCATATCACATTTTATGTCTTAACATATCCTTTGCCATTACTATAACTGAATGACAAATGGCTCTGTGATGTATTGTCCTGCTGCCTAGGGCCCTGGTGTTTTCACCTTGATACGGCCTTCAAAATAAATTAATTTGTTAACATTTAAGAACTTTGTGCAAGACTTGGCATAAAACATTTATAATTCTGTTTATGATTGAACAAGCCATGCACTAATCAGGTAATATTTATTATAAAAATAATTTATTTGGCCAATTGTTCCATGAAAAAATGATTTGGAAATGTTTATTTCCAAACTTAGTTTAGGATTAAGTGGTACTAATGGTACCATAAAGATGTTATATAGTGTTAATATAACCTGAGTATTAAAAACATAATGAATTTGCTATTTATGAACCATTAAGTTTTACCTCAAACCTAGAATAAACTTCCGATCATTACAGACCTATTAATAACTTTTCTGTTGTCTTTTCCCCCTCTTTATTCCCTTCTTTGCTTTCCTGTACATGGTCAGAGTCATATTTTTGATATTTGCAGAATTAATTAAAACATGCTTTAAAAAGCAGTATTTTATTTTATTCTGAGCAATATTTTTTAGTATTATGGGTGCTTAAGTGACTATACAGACAACTACCACAGAAAGACAAATATTTTTGTTTACTTTTCATTATTATTTGTAATGCTCTATCTATTCCTATTAAATTTATTTTGATATTGCAGATAAAAAATGCAAGAAATATGGGCTTCTCAGTTTCATAGTTTTGTTCAAGTGGCCTAGTTCAGACTTTCTGAAGAGCATAAACTACACACAACTTAAACCAAAATATGGCCATTACATTGGGTGGGAGTTTCACTAAACTCCCCAGCAAGTTTTAGGGAATGAAATAATAAATCTCCTGTCTGCCACTGCTCAGCTGAGCTGACTACGTAGATCACTGTCCTTATTTAATCAGCTAGGAATGAGACTTAGAGTAAGTTATAGTAAGAGCTTGGCTAGTAGCATTTCATATTTACATTACATTCTAAATATTTAAATATTAATAAACAAAAATTGAAGAAAGTCCTGATAAGAATTTTCTTTTAGTAGCCCTTTCAATGCAACATTCCCATGCCACTTGTGACCCAAATACAGTGTTTAAAGAAGAGAGCTTCAGATATTTGATGAAAAATAGAACAATAAATTAAGTTATGGAAAGAGGAGGATGGGCCAGAAAGGACGAGATTCAAAAGGACACTATGACTGAAAGACAGTAAGAAACAATGAAATAACTACCTATGGGTGAGCAAGAAATTAAAGGAAGAAATTCAAAATGAGTTTGTTAAATGGCAAGAGAACTCTATGATGGCAATCCTTACTCTCTTGTCCTGCTGCCTGTCCTCTCTCTCTGGAGTGCACAATCACACAGAGGTTCAGGTGCTCAAGTGCTTTCTGATTTTTTATGTTTTGTCATGTTTCCCAGGCATTCCTACCTCTTCTTATAATCTTCTGCCAGTCATCTTTCCTTATTAATTTTTGCCACTATTTTTTTCACATTCCAGTCTCCAATGCTCTTTGTCATTGCTGTTCTCTTGTGTTCACTTACAACTATTTCTGACATGTGCTACGCAACCTTGTAAGACTTATCTCATGAACCATTTGGGGATCACTCCTCTCTAGGCTGCAGCTTAGTTCAGGTTGGATTTCTCATCTGCTGCCATCACCAATTTTCCTTCATTTCATGACCTTTAAAAGAGATCCAAGAGTTTGCAGTACTACATCATGGACTGAAAATACAGTTGCTGCTTAATAGATTTGGAGAGATCTTATTTTAAATCATTAAAATTTTTCAAGAGCGCCTAATAACTCAGTTCAGCCTTCACAATTATTGGCATGATAAAGTGGAAGCAAGCAGCTCCTGTTAGGATGAAAAACTAGCTGTTCACTGAGGGGCTATATTTTCATGTCCCTGCTTATACCATGTTTTGTGACTGATCTGACTAATCCCAAGCTAACCATAGTACAGTAAAATAAAAGGTGAGAAACACAAGTGTGTGAGAGTTATGCAGTGTTTACCCTTGTTTTCAATTTGAAAAGCTACCACTCACAAGACACAGGGTTGTCCTTGTGTTGATCTCTTCACATGCAGACAAAAACCAAAGCTGAACTGAATGACAGACTAGTTTCACTCAGTAAAACAACATTTCAATTCTCCACAGTATTATTCATGACACAGGAAGCTTTTTTCCCAGACCTAAATGCAGGAGAGATAACAATATTGTTTCTCTTTGCCAAATTTTTTCCCCTCCTAATTTGAGTTTTTCCTGAAACACAAACTCTGTCAAACACTTTACACCAGTGTCTTTTCCATTTATCAAGTGAACATTTGATACAGGTGACATAAAGCACTATTACCCAAGCCGGGGAGAATTTAAAAGCCAAAACAGCACATCAGACCCCAATGTGAGCATTAAATGAACTTAGTTTTAACTGTATATGTTCTTAAAGTGTTGGCACATTGTATCAAGCCTGATATGCTTTTCAAATCTGATTGAAGTTCTTTCTTTCGGGCTTTTTTTTTTTTTTTTCCAATCATAGGACAACAATCTCTATAATTCCACAGAAGGATTTCCAGGGAAGGCATGTGGATTTGCCTGCACTACCACCATCCTTTCTAAAATTCTCAACAAGCAAAAAGCCTCCACTGAATGCCCTAATATTCATTCTGGGCCGTACTCAATGCCCATCAAAGCCAACCAAAACAATTTCATGACTTCGGTAACGCTTTACATGAGGCTCCAAGGCAGCCAATGACCATAAATCAGCAGTTTCGCAGATTCTTCTCTCTCACTCAGCTCTCCTGAGCTCTCTTGGAAAGCTCATGGTAGGTACAGCCTAAAAAGCTACATAGGACATGTTAAAATGTTAGGCAGCACTGTACACTAAAGCAAAAATTGTGAAAATCACTTCACCTGTGACAACACAGAAATTGATTCAAGGCTCACACAAACTAGCATTAGGTTCGTGTTTCTACTGCATCCATTCTGCCTCGTGTCTAATTACAATTTCTGCTTTGAAAGTCAGCAGTTGTGTTTACAGCCAGAGAAAAGGAAAGCAGCAAAATTTAGATATGTGAGAAAGCATGAAACTGAGAAGGGAGAAATAATGGATGGAAATCAAACAGCTGCTTCAGAAAGTGACAAGGCGTTCAGAATTAGCACCTGAAAACTTAGGAATGAAGAAAACAAAAATAATTCCCAGCTGAAGAAGAGACAAAGAAGATAACCCTCCCATAGGAGCACAGCATGATAAGTAGCCACAGGGAGAATCACTGTGATCAGTCAGAAAGGCAGGAGAGTTATTAGCTTAGCCCTGAACCTCCTACTTAATGTGGGACCAGTGGTGATAGTTAACAGACCCTGGCTAAGGTGACAAGCTTTGGACCTGCTTGAGGAAATCCAATTGAGAAGCAGCCATGAGGAACAACAAGCTAGAAACAGATGTTTCAGCTACCAGGATGTGCACACATTTAACCTGAATATGTAGAAAAAATATTATTTTCTATAGATAGTGATTTCATCTCCTTCTGCAGCTCAGGTACTGTCAGATCTCATTATCCACAGCTAAAATGCTTCCTTCACAGTTTGGAATAGATCTTAAATTCAAGCAGAACTGTTAGAGTCATGGCTACTGAATGAAGGATTCAAGGTACTGGATTAATATTCTGAAGAAAATTTTAGTATTCAAGCAAAACAAGGCTAAAGTCATGGGAATATAAAAAGTGAAATTTCAACAGTTAAAACAATTACTAATCCCCATTTAACCCAGCATAAACCATCAGGAAAGCCAAAGCTTTCTTTCAGCTGTCAATTCATATTTAGGCAACTACACTTGAGCACATGTACATGTATCAATAAATATCCAGACCGCTGCCAAAATGGGACAGGAACAGGTTTGTCAGGAGCTAATTACACTCAAAGGCAATTATGCCAAACACAACAAACAAAATGTCAGACTTAAGCTGGTCTTTTGTGCATCTCTGGGTTCCATAGCGCATGAAGGGGAAAACAAAAGCCTGATGGGATGTTAATCTCATATATACAATGTATACTCTGGTGCACATTTTCCTTTGCAGTTCTATAAACCTCATTAACATTCATGAAAACTATATATGCACCTCAAGAGGAGAAAATGCCCTGCTAGGTGGGTTTTTACAAGAAATTTACTATTCTCAACACAACATATGCTTGTTCCCGATTTCAAACACATCCCATTTTTGGGACATACAACATCCCTAAATAGTTACTGCTAAATTTGTTTATGGTTCTACATTAAAAGGTAAAATAAATAAAACATGGATAACAGACATGAATACCACTGAATGTCTGCAAAAGCCTATCTCTGAGCACAGATGGAACAGTGAAATATCTTCACAAACAACATTTTTTTTCTATGCCTTTCTTAACATCCAAGCTTACATAGCTTCAGGGGATAAGAGTAAATTAAGCTACTCTTTCAACCTCTTAATTTTATGTATTGAAAATAAGTTAAAGTGATATAAATTTATGTTCTCTTTTGCTGCCATTTCCAAAGAAAATAACCTCAGTAATTTCCAAGATAATAATAAAATAAGAAGTCCCTGGCAAATGTTGTTTTTTTTTTTTCATGGAACCATAGAATCCTTTACTCTTGGAAAGATCTTTAAGATCGAATCGAGTTATCACTTCTAATTAGAGTGTAATAAATTACTCTGATATTTAACTGACAACAAAACCAAGGATGTTTTCAGCTGCCTTTCTCCATTTCAACAGTATCGTGGGGGCAAGGGGGAAAGGAAGGATTAATACATAAAATTAAAACTTATTCTGAGTTCTAAGTTCTCAGAAATTGGATGCTAATGATTGCTGATTTTCCAAATTACAAGCACTGAGGGTTGACATAAGGCTATAGAAATTTTTGTCAAATATAGCCTAATAGCACATTGGCTCCAGTGAACCCAAACCAAAACTTTTTAAAAATATGCCTTCAGCTTCTTTTAAATAACAATAAGTTTAGGAACATCTAGAGAAGAAGTTTCTTCATAATGGAGCTTCTGGTTCAGAGGAACTTGGTGGTCAGAAGGCCAGGAATCTACCTCTCTTTTCATATATACTTAAATATTTGATTTTACCCTATTCAGGAAACTACAAGCTTCTCCCCGCAGAACAATAGTAAAACTTCCCTAAAATACAACAGATTTTTTAAAAAATATACGTGTTAAAGCCTGGACTGAATAAAATATCCGCTTCACTTGCATGTAGTGTGCAATTCAGATTATTCTCTTCTCTTGTTTCTGCCATCATGCCCATGAAAATGTTATCTTAGTGAGCAAAGGTTTTGTTTAAACAGTTGTCCATTTTATACGTGTAAATAAATAGAAGGACCCTAACGTCAAAAAATGAAACATCGTGTTCTAAAGCAGGGTAATTAATGTAAAAAATACACTAACCTTTGAAATCCAAGTAAACTGCCAAAATAAAATCAAATATGTAAAAAATTTTGTATCTCTTTTTAAAGTTAATTATTTTCATTACTTCTATGTAATATTTCCTTACATTTTAAGTAACTGAAAACATAACATGCAAGAATAATTAAAATAAAGCTGGCATCTGACAGCAAACATGCCAAACATCAACTTTCCTGGAAAGTTCAACCATTAAAATAACAGTATACAAGAAAGAATAGGCATGCCTGCAGGAAATCTAGAGTGGTGCTGGGGTTTCACCACAGAAGCAGACTGTGTCTGTTGTATACTGTGAATTGCACTGTCCAGTCCTATATTTCTTTACTGACTACTACACAGATGTTCTAAAACTTTTAAAATAAAGTATACAACAAACCATAAAAGCAGATATAACACTATCTTCAATAATGATGGGCTATGAGGACTTCTAAGAGCAAGAAAACCACTGGTTAGGAAAAAGCATCAGAAATGAACCCTTACTCCTTGGAATCAAATTTTCTTTTATCAGGATATGTGAAAATGTAATAATAGAAAACTGGCATTTCTATGGTACTTCATGTACAATTCTCTGCACTGAGGAAAATGGGAAGTTTTCGTTATTTGTATCTTATACTTTAAAAAGCTGAAAGACAATGCAGTCATGCAAGAAATGTCAAAATATCTACCCTGAATTTCACTAGCCCAGGAGATCAGGGCAGGGGTAAACAAAATCAAGGCATTGCAATTTCTACAGCCTTCCTCATAAACAAGGGGTGAGATGGTTGGTTAGCACTCCACCATTTCAAGCTGCCTTGCATCTCACATGTCTTGTTTTCAGTTGGGTCTGCATGAGGCAATTTTTGGCACATTCAATTCCAGCCCATTCAATGGTTCAATTCCTTATTTTGAACAAAATTTTCTTAAAGTGTATGAGGGAATCTTCTTCCCAGCACTTTGCTCCAATAGAAATCCAGTCACTTCCACATAGGGCAGCTGGAAGTCTCCAAGTACAATGGACAATTATCCAAAGCCACAGAGGCAGCAAGGGTTTCCTCTGTCCCCAGATTGCAATGTTGTGGGACTTCCAATACTGCTAAACTGCTTTAAAAGCTTTATAAACTCCAAGTAGCCACATATCATCCCCATCAACCGGTGGAGAAATTAATGGCAAAGAAAATTACCAAACATGCAAAATTGTCCGGGACCATTTAAGTACTACTCAGTGCACAGCCCTGGTTTTCCTGCCTCCCAGGGACTGGTTTCACACAGCTACCAGATAACTTGCAAGTTATTGTCAGAAAGTTTCTTCTTTAACTGAAAGGGCTGAGATTAGAACAGACTCTTGATTTCAGTATCTGTCAGACTGTACTGCTGTGTTCCCTATGTTATTGCTATGTTGTTTCTGGTTCTATATGTGACAAGAGACTTAGACTGCAAAAAATTTTTTTCCTTCACAATTCAATGAAAGGAAGAGTTATTTCCTAGTTCTTTTTTATTTATTCTTTGGCTGTAGCTGATCTGGCTTCTAATTTTCATACAGATTTTTTAAAATTTCTATTTCAGTACTTCTAGGAGATTCAGTAAGGATGATTAGGGTCTAAAAAACAATCAGCATCCGTGTAAAGTCCTATATGCCTCTGGCAGGATCTAAACAAGATATTTTCATGAAATATTCCAAAGGATAGTTATACAATGTTTTCTTTGTCAGAAAGTAGATACATGTCACACACCATATCCAGGATACCAGAATCATCTTCAATGCAGCAGGTAAAGTTTTAAAAAAATGTGTTCTGAGGAAATCGAAGGATAAAAATATAATTGTTTTTTTCTCTTTCATTAATTTGGGAGGATTACAAAAAAAAAAAAATCACAGAAAAAATGCTTTCATTGTAAAGGGAGAGGCTAAAATACCCTCAAAAATTGAAGGCCATTCCAACTCAACATGATGAGTGTCACTTATTGGCTTATATACAAGTTCATCTTATTTGGCACTGAAGAAGTGCCACAGCAGAGGGTGAAAAACCCACAAACCCCCAGTACATAGGTGCCATCATCTCTACTGTCTCTGACACAAAGAACTGAAGTCCACATAGAAGGAAACAAGGAGAAAATGAATGTCATCTCCAAATGTCCTTGGCTTTTGTGTGCTTCGGTCAGATTCTATTGTCATTTGTTGTGCAATCAGGCTAAGACCCCTTTGTTTTCAACTCTACTCAAAACATAATTTCCTGATCTAATCCTGTTTGTTACCAGTATGAACATTTGTGACCCTAAAAGGTATCCTGGCAACATTAATGACCCAAACATTAGTTCTTAAAAGGCATTATGTCAGTTTACTGATGCGGATTCATTTATGCCCCCAAATAATCAAACTAAACAGAACCTCTTTCCCTCAAATAAGAAAGTCATAATCCAGCATCAAGATAGGAGGGTGACTTTAATTTTATAAATTTGGAAATTTATAAAATTAAACTTAAATGCCTTTCTTTTACGCCAGAAAAGGAGGCTGAATCTATTATTATCACCCTCCTCTCTTCCCCCTCCAAAAAGAAAAAAGTACCTACACAAACCCCCCGTAAAACCTTTCTTAACTTGATGATCTGTTGCTTTGACATCTTTGGGCATTATGTGTTTCATGAAGCATTGTATTAAATAGAAACAACAGAAATAAATTTCAAACCCAAGTACTTTAGATCTGTATCTGAAATGCAGATGCATGTGTCTCACAAATGAGTGGTGTGTTTAAAGTACAAAGTTGATTGACACATGCTTTCACTTAATGATGGTAATTACGAAGAATAACAACTCCAAGCCACATCTGTTCAATGTAACAATCTTGTTGTGCTATGCAGATTACACTGAGAGCTGTCAGAAATGCCAATTTTACCACAAATCATGCATAAGCACATTTGTAAGACAAGAAACAGATTAATAAGCATCAACACTTTTCTGTAAACACTTGTTGAAGAGAATAAAAGCTGTTAGCACTAAGGAAATGATACAACAGTGGATGCTTTCTCTATCAAGCTTGAAATAAGAAATCACAGGAAGGACAAAAGTGCAGGCTGAATTCCCAAAGAACAAGTCCCCCTGTAGCAGATCAAGATGTGGAAAACTTAATTACACTATATGTGAATGACATATAATCACTTTTTTTCTTTCCTTTTAATCAGTTCTCATTTAAAATATTCAATTTCAGCAGCACTAGATAGTATAGAAACAGGGAATTTTTAACTTGTACTAAATTAAAATATCCACTTTTTTTTTAATTGCAGAACGTGCAAATTTAAATTGAAGCAAAACCCACTAAATGAAGAAAACTGAAATCACTTAGTCATAAACCTATGAACTTTTTTATCATATCATAATCGTAGGTGCCTTTATTCCAAAGCTGTTTAAGATTCAGGGTCATGTTTTTCCTATAGCAAAGGAGCATGGAATTACAGGCAAGCAGTCTCAGACAAGTCATTAATGTAACATGACTTTGTTTGCTTTTGTATGCCAGAAGACATTACAGATACAGCTGACATATAATTGTAGAATAAATAAATAACATGATTTTTAAAAAGGGTCTTAGATATATTCCTCTGTAAAATCTAATTAAAAATCAAAATAAGATTTTTTCTTTTTTTAGTCTCATTGAGAAGTAGCTTCCCACTAATACTACTTAGTTGACTCTAAATAATCAACACAGGCACTGTACATGCACTTATAATAGAAACTTAATAAGTCATCTTTTTTAGTTGTAAGTATTTATTTTTCAAAATAGTCAAAAGTTATTCTTGTTCACAGACTGCCACAGTGAAAAAATGTACATTACCTTGGTGGATCAGTTAGACATCCTGCAGATTTAGCCAGAGATGAGACCTTCTGTGTGCATCACTTGCTTTTAAGTTTAGATTTAATTTGCCTGAGTTTGATCAAAATATTTTTTAATATTTATTGATAATACTGGAATAGCTGCCTCAGGCATTTAAAGCATATAGAGAAGCCAACAATTATTTACAGCACCCAAAGATTTCATAAAAAGACTATTTACCACCTAAGTGTTATAATCTACAAAATGTCCAGAAAGAGCAGTACAATTATTTCCATGATCTAGGCTTATTCACTTTCCAATAAAATTAACAAAATATTTTTGCAACTAATCAGAGAAATCCTACAGAGCATTAAATCTCATATTCTGAAAAGCACATAATTTCTAGGCTATCCCCCTCAAATCCATGAAGTTACATAAAAAGTTTGGCTCATTGAATGCCAGCTTGGAAGGCACCTCAGGGTCCCACCTGTTATTTTGTACAAAACCCAATTTTCTGTTAAAACTGCATGATTCCTATCAAACTCCCTGCATCTGTGATCACACTGGAGATCATAGTCCCCATTAAGGAAACCAGGGAAGTACCTTCAAAATACAATCAGAACTTCTAAAACCTGCATTTGAAACGGTCTTTAAAAATCTTTTGAACGTTACAACAAGAAAAGGCAGCTACCAGGATTTTAAACACATAACAGCATTGCTTCTATCAAGCCATTAGCAATAAAATTAACATTCAGGGGTTATTTATTGCAACTGTCAAGCAGCAGCAGTGGTATCTCTTAGCCAGCAGGTTTGCAAACTGTGTTCCTGTTCCAGCCAGGGTTGAAAGTTCTTGACTAAGGAGCCCACCTGCCCATCAGAATCATCATTTAACTCTCTCTTCAGGGCATGGCACAGCGTGCTTCCTCCTGCAGGAGGAAAGGATTCTCTAACGTAATATTCTTCATCACAACAAATATGTAAGCCTGAACAAATTTTCTCAGACACAGCTGCTTCTAGGGTATCTTGGCATTTGAGTAGATGATTTGCAGAAATTCCACTGGGAAGGAGGTACTTTAAAGGCTGCCAGGGAGCGTGATAGGGCCAGAAGAAGAGTGAAGAGGCACAGCTGTGACAGCTGAAAGCAGGATAAGCTGCCACTGATCTGTTTCTATGCTTATCACAACACCCATTAATCAATTCCAATCACAGCAGGCCCAGCAACTAAACTATACTCCACCTCTCAAAAACTGACTACTCAGCCTTGTAATCTTCCTGAAAAATTGTTCATCTGAAAAAATGTTAGAGGGGCACTGTATTATTTACTGTATTTTTAAAAACCTAATATATTTACATTTTTTAAAAAAATCAAGCAACAGTCAAAATATCCACAGGCCTTGCTTTTCAAAACTATACAAAATTTTACTTTGATTTTTTTGTGTGTGTGCCATTTTAAATTAAAAGTAAGAATTTCTCTTCTGCTTTCTCTAATTTGTACCATAGATGCAAATTTTAGCAAACTTGAGATCAACAGTAGATCTATAGTACTGTATCCTTAAAACAACCTAGAATATAAATAGTTTTTACCCCATCATTTGAAAATAATCTCTTTGTATATATAGTTCTTCATGGAAAAAAAAAATAGAACTACATTAAAAATGCAGAATACACAAATACATAGGATGTACCAAATTTCACTGAATTAAATATAAGTAGCTATGTTTTAATTCACAGTAGATTTCCTATTATTTTTATAATTTGCTTTAATAAGTTTGCTTCCCATTGACATTATTGCTACCATGAATTTGAGTTTTATTCTAAGCCAAGGGTGAGGGGACCCTACTGACCACTGTTTGTATCTAACTGAAGCTCACCTGATGTGCAAATTCTGCAATTTTTGAAGGAGTAGGGAGTAGTCTAATTTGTTCAGTACATAAGTTGCAGCAATGTTTGTTCACTAGAACAAGTGAGCAGGCAGTTCTGTAATTTGCTTGCTTGTTCACTCATTTTCTAGTCCTTGCTGCATTTTAGTTCCTGCTTTTGTTGGCCTCAGGCTTGTTCACACCAAAAAACTGCAGTTTCAGATGCGGAAACATCAGTGAATTAAAAGCAGAACAAGGAGAATTACAAGGTCCCCACCATGTTAAAGGGTAACAAAGGAACACCTTTCCATAGATTTTGGAAATCTATCTTTGAACCTGATGCGTGAGACGCCGTGGAAGGAGGAGTGGCAGTACCCGAACACGGGGCCCCAGCGCACTTGGTCCCGCCAGCCTCAGCCCGGCGCTGACAGGCCGCAAGCTTTCAACGCGACTTGGCATCAAAGAAAGCACTGCAACAGGAGCCTGGCTACTTCAAACTACCACTTGGAAGGATTAAGTGCACTTTGTATCTCTCTTTGCAGTGTCAGATTAAACCTTGCAAGGAGCTTTTCAGAATAACCAAACAGATTTAGAAGCCAGAGTCCCTTTACCATCTAATGGTACTTGTGCACCCACAGAACATGGCAGGTTTGGCAAAATCTCCCATTATGATACACCACTTTGGCAGCTTTCACATTTCTGCAGCTGTCACACCACTGAAGAATTGTATTCAGTCCTTTTATAAAGAGCTGTGTATTTTAATAGTGGTATGGGTTTACAAGAGCTAGATGCCTGTAGTGGCATTTGTAGAATTTTACTAATTTCCATAGAATGGCACTGTTATTTCCAAGATTACTTACAAATGTGTGCGATTCATAAGGTTTCAAAGGGTGTATTTGCCCAGAGTTGCTATTATTTACACAGAATCAAGAGTTTTCAAGTTGATCCACAAGCAAAAGAAAGAGCCTAGCATAATTACTGTTCAACAACAGAGAACATCAAACTGTACAATTTACATTACTCATTTAAGGAAGCAGTAGTCCACAATTACCACTGGCACGGAACTTGCTTAACTTTTTAACTCTTCCTTTATTTAATAGGATGGCATCAACTATCTAAGCATTAAGTGAAATCTTTCATGCTCATTTTAAATCTCTTTTATTACGAGGATAGATTTCTGAGAGATCCTATATGCTCTTCATGTGATACATGTTATCATGTAATGTCATAGGATCTATTTTTATGTTTATTATTATTTTTTTTTTTGACAAATATATGACTATGCTGTATTCACATTACAGAATGGACCCAGTAAACATGCTGTGGAAATTCTGAATTTACAATCAAATCATGTCAGTCATGTGATACTTTTAACTGCTTTTCTAATCCTATGAAAAACTTGGTAAGTACAATAAAATTTCTACTTATTTTAATATTCATTACCTTCCTACCTTTTGTCACATTCATCATATTGGAGATTAGAGGATTTTTTCCCCCTCCCTTCAAAACAGGTACAACTCATTCTTCTTCTAGATGGCATTTCTAGGAACAATAGCATCATTTAAAAATAGTATCTGTATAATATAAAAAAATTTTAATTCTCAGGCCCTGAAATAATTTCCAAATTCAATCCTTCCCCTTCTCCCCTATGTTTTCAGTTCTCAAATCCTTGGGACACAAATTTCCTCTACAACTGGAAAATGCCTACCAAATAATGAACATTTATACAATCTAAATAATAACAAACATCTTTACCTAAGCGAATTCCTGATGCAGCCTCTGCATTAGTGAACTAAAAAAGCTTCACCCTCTCCAAACTACTCTTACAACCTGATTTTGCATTTACATTATAATAGAAAAGTCAATACATTTCTCATGTAAAAATAAACAAGAAAGTCAAAGGGAAGAAATCAGCTTCCAGCAGGCAAAGTACAAGTTAAGAAATACAGGCACCATCAACTTAGAGATAAGCATCCCATGAAGATGGAATATTCTTGTGTGCTCTGGATATGGTGACATTTAAGAGTACAGAAATAACAGAAAACAAATCAGATGTGCACACCCATAAAAATGTGATTACTCTTTATTTATAAAAACATACTAGCACAGAAGTCCATCACATACCATGCTTAGAAAAACCTAGCAAGAATCTGATAGCTTGGTCCTAAACCACTACTCTACATGAATATGACTTTTATTGATTTCTTTGGCTCATAAAAAGAGCACTGAAACTGTCAAAAGAAGTGTACATGACTCCCAATTTATGCAAATACTCAAATGTTACAATCAGTAAAAGTGGCTGCCAAAATAAAATTATCTTATTCAACACAAAAGCCAACTTTGTACATTCAGAGTTACATTTTCAATTTCATAGTGACAAAAGTACATCCTATTGTGACTATACAGCCCAGAAAGAAATGGGAAATAGACCTGATGCACTGCACTGGCTATGAATTATTAATTTCCTGTTGAAAATCCCTGGCAGATGACTCCTCCCTTACAAAAGACATGGGCAATTAAGACATTTCATAACAGGGGATTTCTGCTATTAAGCAGTAATCACCCTGAGTAACTGTAAAAGGTATCAGCATCCTGCTAAAATACATGGCTCACGCATTCTAACATCTAGACGAGGCCGAGAAATATTTCAGTCACATTATGCCTTTAGCCTCAAAGAAACTTTGCAATTTAAGTCAACTTAAATGTATCAGCCACAAGAACCTATTTCTAGGTTTATCTGGTTGTATTCAATATTCGATGTTGCCAAAATACTGTGATGAATTTGAACGCTGTTTACAAAACAGGTTTTTAGATACTGTGAACAACAAATTCTCTCAAGGATTTCTTCTTCCATATTTAGATTCCTATTTTCCTCTGAAAGCTCCAATTATCTGAGAGTTGAAGAGAAAAGCCAACTATTCTGCTGGCTAACACAACATGTTTGTGAAGAACACATCACTGATGTCTTTACTTCTCTGAGCAGAGAATGCTGTAAATGCCCTCTCAGGACAGCGGCACTGCCTTAAAGCACAGAGCAGAGAATGATCTTTATTCCCTGGACAGCAGAGCCTACCAATACAGTGTTGCCAGTGCAATGTGTCAGAAATGTGTTTTATGTATTGTATATCTTAGTGAAGCCTCATCTTTCCTGGACCACAGCTGTAAACTAACAGCATGGAAGTCTAGTCTCAAGCACAGTGAAAAGGGGCCATTAAATGTCAGATTAAAAAGCAGGTCCCACAAGAGTTCTAGGTACTGTAAGAACAGCCACACATGTTCATCTAATATCAATATTAAAAAGCACAGGCAGGCAAAACTGCAGGGCTGACCTAAGGCAGTGCTCCTAAGTTGAAGGGATGAAGCCTACTTTTCCTGTTACTTTATACCGGGGTGTCTGTCTCCACCTAGGTTGTGGTTCACAAAGTTCCTTCACAGAGCTGTAATGATATCTATGCCAAGGGTGCACTATATTAATAGTTGAATTCTTAAAACAACTTATGCATAATCTATTCCCTAAAGGTTCAAAAATACCACCTCAGCTATGCAGATCCCCTCGAAGTTAAGAATCTATTTCTTCAGTAAGATCTGTTCATAAGCAGATCACTGATTTGCTTTGCAACTGAGAGATAGGAACCATCTAATCTATTCAAATACTTTCTCCTCCATCTGTTGAATGGCAAAGAGTTTCTCACCTTTTCAAAGCACTTTGAGATCTACTAGATGAGGAAAACTGTAGATTTTCATGCAGTTCCAGCTGCAGAACAGGAGATAGTTTTATCATGACTCAATAGCATCAGAAGTGGAGAGGTCAAGCTACAGCTATTATGATCCAAGTATATTAATACTCTGCTAAGAGACATCCTCTCTTTAAATTATATCTATTAAGAAAAGTACCTACTTCTGGCTTTCTAAGAAACAAACCAAACAAAAAAACCCACAAAAATAAAAATAAAAAATCCCACACCAACTTTAGTGCAAGATTTGATATATACATCAGGAGATGTATCTAATGTTGATCTTACTGATCTGTCTGCAAAACACATAATATTTAATAATGCTCATTATTTGAAAAACAAATTGGATTTTCGGTTGGTTGGTTTGGGTATCTTTTTTGAGATGAGACAGTTTTAAAACTATTGCTTTAATTTCACATTAAATGGGGCTAACTCCTTTATTCCGTTGCAATGCTACTAAAATGCAGACAAAACAATTCTGGAATAATCGCATGTTGTCAAGACACAGTTAATAAAATAGTTTACTAAACCTGTGGTCTAAGTTTTTGTAAGCACAATAATTTCCAGGTTGGATTGTCCCATACCAATTTTTATGTTTTTAATGAAGCAGTGAGATTGCATGTAAATGTGGATTGCTCATTGAACAAGGACCTTCTCTCTCACAAAGAAAAAAAAAATTCCACCGCTCCATCTGATTTACAACCTCACTCTCACAAGAAGCATAGTCAAGGCTGGAAGAAAGACAAGTATAGTTTATCTCAGATCTTCTTAGACCTTTGGATACAGTTTGAAATTATGATGCAAGACATGCTAACAAGCACTGGGGACTATTTTAAATAGAGGACAAAATAGTTACTAAATAAATACTTCTTAAGTATTGAGTTTCTCTGCAGACATTAAGAGGTTTTCCCAAGAATACCTCTCATACTCAATGCAAACATAAACCCTAAGAAACCTTGGTTTCACAATTTGAAACATTTACAACACTTCTATTTACCAAGTTAACCCGTTAAAAACCAAAAGAACCTAAGATATTTCTTACCCACCAGTTACAACAGGAAACCTCAGAATTTCCGAGTTCCCTTTTGAATTTCATTTTCAACCCACTATGTGACTTGTGGGAGACACAAGAGGGAATAAAGGAATCACCTAAGGCCCTGTGCAGCAAAGCATTAGTCTATTTGCAGGTATTTTGGTAATTAGAAGTGGCTTCAGAATGAAGTTAAACTGGCATAAAATTTGCTTTACTAGGCCATCATTTCTCCTAGCTTTATACTTCTCAATATTAAACCTGAGCTTCTTTTTTCTGTGCTATTCATATGAACATGACAGGAAAAGCTATTCCTTGAGATTGCTTATAGAGTTAGGCACACTATTTTCGAAATTTACTCATGATATTGATAAAAATGGTTATTGAACTGTATTATGCATAAGTAAAATTAGATGTTTTTCCTTAATAGCAACTTCTAAAAAAGAAAAAAAAAAATCTAAACAATGTGAAAAATAAGTTTGAGATAATAGATATTTTTGTACACACATTACAGCTATGCTTTAAGCTGTCATATAATTAGATAAGGTAAGGGACTACATAGCGGAAAAGTTGTTCTATAGACAGCAGGACCCCCCGGAGGCACTGGTTTTCCTCCCGACCCCGGCGGGAGCGGCTGCCCGGGCGCCCTCGCCTTGGGCAGCACCGCCATCCAGCGGCGCTCCGGGAGCACCGCAGCCTTGCCACCGCATCCCCGGCACACCGCTCCGTCCCGCACCGCTCCGTCCCGCACCGCTTCCCTGGCACACCGCTTCCCTGGCACACCGCTCCGTCCCGCACCGCTTCCCTGGCACACCGCTCCATCCCACACCGCTTCCCTGGCGCACCGCTCCGTCCCACACCGCTCCTCCAGCTCCCGACCCAGAGGAAGGAAAAAACACCACATCAAATACCACATTTTTCAGGAAACACACGGCATAGCGAGCAGAAATTTTCTAAACTAAGAGGAAAAAGTCCAAAACTCTAAAAGTCTAGATATTTTCATTACCATCCGTGTTTTTCTGAGAATGCTGTTCAGGGACAGTGCTGGCAAGTGGCAGAATGAAAACTGCTAAGAGGATTACAAAGTGTTACTAAACGGGGAACGCTTGTGGATAGAGAGTTACACAATCAGCCCTGGCAGTGAGACTTTCACCAGTTGCTTAGGGAGTACTTCATCGGCCTCGCCATCCTGCCTCGGTGCCCTAGAACAGACTCCCACTAGGAGAGAGGTGAGCTGCTCTAGCTCACATTGAAAGATACCTGAAGGAGTATTTTTTTATGTTCTTTGTGGTGCTTGCTGTTGATGAAGCATTAGCTCAGAAGATCCCTGCTTTGTCCCGTTTTCACTGCAATAATTAAATCATATGAATGTTGATTAGATTATATAAGCAGTCTCCTGTTCTAGAAGCCAGTACTGTTCATGAACATAAACATACTAAGACAATGAGAACAAACAAACAAAAAGGAGGCAGGAAAAAAATTCAAGAACAACCAAATCTTGTTACATGTACTGATTCTAGGTCATAAAACAGCATAAAACAAAGAAAAGTAGGCAATTATTGGTTTTTTTTTTAATACAGAAAATTTAAAAGTTAGGACTTCAAAAAAACCAAAAAAAACAAACCACAGTTTTTTCTTAGGAAAGGCATAAACCCTCTCAGATCGAGGTAGGGAATTAAAATACTGTCCTAAAACCATAATATAAAAACCCTCAAAACTAAACAAAGCAAGAACCCACCTTGAAATCATAAAAACTGCAAAACATACAAAAGTGACAGGACTCATCAAATCACAGTATTTTAGTACATATGAAGAATGAGAGAAAATTTCCTGTCCAAAACCAGCAGGTTATATTTGCAGAGGTAAATCAGATGTAGTCTCCTCTTCTGCCTGCAGATGCCATTACTGGATCAAATGAAATCTAAACTGCAGCGTGCTGTTTTCCTTCATCTAGAATTTCTAAGCAAGTACTAGACGAGTTGATTTATTCTTAATTTCTAAGACTGATACACATTCTTTAAAAAGCATAGCTAGACTGCATTTTCTTCTAAAAGCTCATTTACGTACAACATGTCTCAATAAAGATAGGCTAACACTGGGTACTCTCAGAATCATTATGCCTTTTTATTAATGTAATACTGTTTTTAAAATAAAGTATGGAACTGAAGAAATACCTATTTCTTATTCATTTCTCAAGTGGCTTCCACTATAAAGAGAACATATTTCATTGGTTAGATTTTTCTTACTTAACAGTTTCAAATTAAGCTAGGGTACAGCAGTCTGTACCCTGTGTCACATTTAAATTGAAACATAGCCCCCCTCCTTTTATGTCAGTCGTTAAAACCAGTGCATCAAGTACCTATGGTTCTGATTACTTTTTACCTGAAAGCTGAATGAAGGAAAAAAAAAAGACATTAAAGGAAAAAAATCAAGCAAAAAGAAAGAAAAAAAAAATAAAAAAAAGCAACCCCAACAAAACCCCCACACCAACACAACAACCCAAAAGCCACAGATTACATGAATACGTATAATAAAGTAAGGTCATCACGACTCCAGGAAACAATACATCCCCATCAGGTGTCTAAACATTCCTTGATAACACTTCCCACCCCTCCTGCGTGTTCCCGACTGTTCACTCACAGTTTATTTCAGTGTCACAGAGCTGAAGGCTGGAGATTTGAGAACCCCAAAGCCTTTCAATACCAAATTTAGTGCTTTTAGCAGAAGCATGACTTCAGCTACTCTAGTGAGTAAGTTTCAGCCCAAGCCATAGAAGTTCTGTCTGTGTAAGTGTGTGTGCATGGTTCTACTGGTACCTGTGGCTGTGGCTGAAGAAATAGCAGCTACAAAACATTAGCCAAAAAGAGGCAGTGCACATGCTGAGGTGTGTAGCACATCAAAGTCTCATCAAAGCCAACATGAGCCTCCACTTCAGAGCCAGAAGCTCACAGTTGTTGCTCCAGTCTTGTAGCCATGAGTGATTTTTATATGTGGGTGCAAGTGAAGTGTGAAGGAGTAAGTGGAAGTACTGTGTGAACGTTACCTGCTGGAAGTAAACATCTTAATTCCATTAATAACAGTTAATGAAAGGTGTTTTAACAAATACTGGTTGTGATGCCAATTCCTTGGCATTGATAATTTATAGATCCACTAGCCTACAGTTATAAATATACCTTACCTTATGGTATATTACATCCACAGATTACTAGGGCCTCAGCTAGGCATGTTGATGTGCTCAGGCTGCACGTTGTGAGAGCGCTGGCTCACTGATGATGTATGATCATGAGAATGAAGCACTTCAGTGATGTATAACTGTAACAGGGGCACCAAGCTGAAGAAAACACTAGCAGAAGGAGGTTTTGTCAACATCTTACTCTAAAATAATGCATTAACAATGGGAATAAGAGAGGGATTGATTAGACACAGTTGGTCAGCACAGAGAAGAGAAAAAAGCAAACAAAAAAGAGCAAAAAACCCTCAAAACAACAAACCCAACTGCACAGAAGGAAGTTATTGACACATTTTCACTCATCCTACAAAAACTAAATTTCATTATTAAGTTGGCCCTTCCAATACCTCAGTTAAGAATCTATCCAAAACTCATTAGTTTGCATGGTCACTTTCTGAATTTCCAAAAGGCTGAAAACTCAAAGTCATTTTGAGCTTCAAGTTTGTAAAAAACTTGGTTTTCAGTTATAGAAAGAAAAAAAAGCCAGAACAACAAAGTCTCATAACAATACACAGAACTAAAAATCTCAATATGTTTTCTGAGCAATGCTTCTCATTAAATACAAGAACAAAAGCTAACGTGATTAATCATGTGAGCAGGTGGAACATCAGTAACACCTGAAAGTAATTTTCCAATGAACACTTGACATAACACCATAATCTTGACTAGCAGATATTGAAAGGGATTGACTGTTCTGACATTAATAGGCATAGATTAGTTCATGAGCACTCAGTCTATAGATGGGTGCTGTTAATTGAGGAAAGTTAATGTGTCTTGGTAAAGAAACGTAGGTAAAGAAATTTTTTGTTTTGTTTCACTTGTGAGCTACAGAAAACACCTCTTACTAATATTGCATATTTTGAGCCTACAATATTTTGAGCAAGAAAGCAATACTCTTAGTGACAAAGGAAGGTCTCAAAATCAACTGAAGAAAATCAACAAGGAATTTACACTTGAAGTTGTAAAAATCAGTGATCAGTTACATGATGTAGTTTTACTCTTTACATTTCCCACGCTTAGATATACAATGCAGAAGAACAAGTTAAGTTTTTAAAACTTCAGCCAAATACAAAGTAATACATTTACACAAGTAGAAATACATCAGGCTTCTCTTCGTTTTCAAAGCATAAAAATCTGAACAACTGAATATACTTTCTTAACCCTTGAGCAAACTTGCAAAGGCCTTTACAGTAAGAAAGCAATTAAGCATCAGACCTCATGTGAGAAGGAAATTATCAGCTGCAAGAAAAATTGCTGAGTATTTTTGGTGGCAGGACTGCAGTGTTAGACATTTTTTGACAAAGTCCTACAGTGTACTAGTCTTTAGGAAATACGTATGTGGGTTACTGGATCAGCATAATTACCTTCCTCATTTCCTCTACATCAGAAAAGCACAAAATCACTGCATAACAGCAATAATTAAAAAACTTTCACACAATACAGTGTGAAAGTTTTCAAAAGAAAATGATGATTGATTCTACCGTAATCTTTTCACATAGAATAGTTCCAAGAGTCTGACATGTCCTCAAAGACTGAAATTCTCAAGATGTTGAGCAACTTCCCTCAGAAGGCAAGAGAACAGCTATGAATATCCACCTTGGAAGCTGTGCTGGTTTTGGCTTAGGTAGGGTTAATTTTTTTCAAGGCAGCTTGTACAGGACAATGGCTTGGATTTGTGCTAAAAACAATGATGATAAAATAGAGATTTTTTTTTATATTGCTGAGCAGAACTTACAAAGAGCCAAGGCCTTTTCTGCTTGTCATACTGCCATGCTGGTGAGGAGGCTGGGAGTGCTTGGGAAGGGGGGAGGACACAGCTTCAACATTCCAGACCATGTGACACCATGCTCAGTACACAGAGAAGAAGAAGGAAGGAGGGATCATTCCGAGTGATGGCATTTGTATTCCTGAGTAACCATTACATGTGATGGAGCCCTGTTTCCCTGGGGATGACTGAACACCTGCCTGCCCACAGCAATCAGTGAATTTATTTGTTGTTTGGCTTGCATGCACAATTTTTTGATTTCCCTATTAAACTGTCTTTACCTCAGCCCCTGATTTTTCTCACTTTTACCTTTCCATTTCTCTCCCCAGTCCTACCGGGAGGCAGTGAGCTTGCAGCTATGTGGGCTGCATTGCCAGTTGGGGTTAAACCACAGCAGGTCCTTTTGACGCCCAACACAGGGCTCAGAAGGTCCAAGATAACAACAGCTTTGATTGGAATGTGTTGGATGGAATTTACAGCTGTTATTGCTGTTTGGCTGCTTTGGGCAGCTCCTGTGCTTGCCCTGGGCTTGATGCCTTGCAGTGTATTAGTGCTGTGCTCAGCAGTGGCTGCTTTTTGCTTTCCCTGCTGTTGTGCTGCTGGTCCCCTCAGTCTGCTGTGCCTGGGGACATTTTGAGGACAGCAACGGTGATGCACAGGGACTGGCACATGGCCGGGGCATCGCTGCTGGTTCTGTGCTGCTCTACTGGACACTCCGGAACTCCAGTGTGAACTGAAGTCAAAGAGGCTGGGACCTGTGGATGGGTCCATGTGGAAGCCACCTGCAGCCCAAGGAGGAGACCACACTGGAACAGGTGGATGCCTGAAGGAGGGAAAGCCAGGGAAAGCCACAGGGAAAGCCTGTGCTGGAGTAGGCTCCTGGCAGGGACCTGTGGACCCGTGGAGAAAGGAGACCCTGCTTGAACAGTTTTGTTGGCAGGACTTGTAACTCCATGAGGGACCCAAACTGGAACAGGCTGTTCCTGAAGGACTGCAACCTGTGGAAGGGACCCACACTGGAGCAGTTCATGAGGAACTGCAGGCTGTGGGAAGGACCCACAAACCCATGGTGGAGCAGGGGAGGAGATGCTCCAGGCATGGCACCAGAGCACATGGGGAAGACCACGGGAAGCAGTGAATTAATTCCTTGTTCTGCTTTGCTTGTGAGTGTGGCTTTTGCTTTCCCTATTAAACTGTCTATATCTCAAGCCAGGAATGTTCTCACTTTTACCCTTCTGATTCTCCCTCCCTGGTGGGGGAGTGAGGGAGTGGCTGTGTGGTGCTTCATTTCCAGCTGGGCTTAAACCATGACAGAAGCATTGATGTATAGGAAAAAACTTAGGTTTTACCTTATGAATTGCTCAACACTGTTGTGAGTAAATTGTGTTTAGTCCAGGCCTTATAAAACCCATGCAAATTAATTTCCATCCTTCCTGCTAACTTCAGCCAGCAGACTAAAAGTAAGATATTAAACAATGATAAAAAGCACAAGGAAGTAGTGGATTGGGAAGCTGACTACAACCTGGGATAATTTATGTATTATTTAGGAAGAGATACACTTCTATTCCAGTATGAATAGTGGTGAAAGTGATTTCAGCAATCAAAAGATAACTCACTAGCAACAAACCCAACATAAACTTACTTCAGATCGTGTTGAAGAACAGCATCATTGTGATATTTTAAGCCCAGATTCTTCAATGAACTAAAAACCACTTTAAAAAGCATTCATCAAATAAGGTTGTAAAGTACTTTTACTATCTCTCATTGTTTTTCTCTACATAAATAAATACAAAGTTTTTGCTCGGTTTAAAAAAAGGCATAAAAAACACTTTCAAGTTGCAATAGCATTACCAGATCATAGTGCAGCTGAGGTGAAGCAAAAATTCAAAAAAATTAAATTATTTCTTATAAACTTAAGTAGTAACAGACTTCTATTAAAACAAAAGGAATTGAAGTTTGACAGCCTCTTAAGGAATGTATTTTTTTCTTTGGTAAAATACAGGGTACTTATCCTCATACAAACATGGCATTTACTTTC
This sequence comes from Edolisoma coerulescens, assembly GCA_013397115.1. NCBI lineage: Eukaryota > Metazoa > Chordata > Aves > Passeriformes > Campephagidae > Edolisoma > Edolisoma coerulescens. The sequence goes on along the minus strand of VWZW01005338.1, from coordinate 1,242,946 downwards.
ACACCACTCACTCACTAATAATTTTAGCAATAAATTTTAGCTTTTTGTGGTATGTTGCAATAGGAAAGAGTTCTCTTTAATCTCTTGATAATAACATATTACACCCATTCTATCCTACCAGGTGAAAGCTCTGGAGTCTGTGTGCATTCTGGAATCCCATTCCATTTCCAAGCAATTTCTACCTGACCTGTTTCAACCTGTCCTCCTCGAGCCTCAGTAGTTTCATTACAAATAGTTTGAGATTGCAGTGATGGCTGTCCTTGTTCAAGTTCAAAATTCATAATAAGGGAATCAACCAAAGAGTCCAGTTCATCCAAGTTCATAAAAGGCATGTGCATTTTCTGGATAGGGTTGTTCACAGAAGACAAGGCAAATAAACTGAAATAGTTGTTAAAATATCCAGCTATGACAGAAATATTTTCTGCAAAGCTCCTGAGAGGGCTGGTGTTTCTGTACAACCCTATGAGAAACAGAAAAAGAAGAATCAAATGCAGCATTTTGCAAAGAGAGACCAAATAGCCCTCTCCCTTGCTTTTTGCAAGCCTCCTGTAACCCATAGGTTGCAGGTGGTAACTCAGCTAAATACCTTGTAACATGGAAGAAACAATTTGACAGATTTCAGTTAGGCACCGCTCCAATTCCAAATACTTCCCAGCAATCTTAGTGCTCTTCTTTATTTCTCGATACAGAGATTCTTCTTCTGGCAACTGAGATTCTGTTTCTTTCTGTATTAATAAAGAGCAGTTTAAAGAGAACCAAATACATCACAGTATATTAACTACTAAACATGCCTATAATGGTTTCAGTCACATAGATCAAGACAATGCTGAAACAAAATCAAATTGATGTCATGTCACATAAGTAAGATAGCACTGAAAAGAAGTGCACATTGTTGACAGGGTTAGGAAAAGAAGAAAAAAGCAAATGACATGAAAATCCAGGAAATGCTTGGCTCTTAGAAGATAGATCAAATCATCAATCCTGACTTTTAATTCAAAATACCAGTAACTATGGTCATAATCTACAGCAGCAGTTACAAAACAGTTACACTAGCATTGCTGAACTTTCAGCTTAAAAGAAAGCACAACAGGTAGTTAGGCTGTTCATAATGAGCACAAAAACGAAGATACAAGTACCTCCAGAAATTCTTTATCTTAAGTAAAATTAAAATAAAAGAGCTTTGAGTGGAAATGCAGTAGCAAGGAAAGTTGGCATTCCAGTCACAGGAATGATGCTGTAACAGGAAGTGTTATCATGAAATCGTAAATATACAGCATGTACATATACACACACTCCTCTTCTTAGATAAATGCATCCTTAAAATTTAAATACCCGACTCACAGCACACATTTTGTGAAACATTTCTCTTACCTTTCTGCAGTAAAACATGTTATTTTCAAGGAATCTGGCTAATGCCACCACGTTATCCTTTATTCGATCTTGAATCTACAAAGAAACTTTTAATTACATTGTACACTTCATTTAAGTCAAAGTACATTAAAAGGGTACGAACAAACACTGACATACTAAATACAGAAATACCCAAAAGCAGAAATAACATTTCCTGCAACTAAACATGAAATTTTTTGAAGAAAACATTAAGTGGTAGAAACCATTAATTACATCTGCAAGGTTTTAAACCCCTCACTACGGGAGGGTCAAATTAACATATTTAAGCATTCTCTAAAGAAAGGTTGTCCTGTAATTCTGTATCACTGCCATTCTAAGTGGCAGGAGTAGCTCTGGTGTTCTCTTTCCAACTTCACATTATTTGCACCAGAGACAAATGTGTACAGAAATCCTGCAGATGCTTAAGAATCTGCTGCAAGTGAACAGCAATATTTGGAAAGCAGAGCACTCAGTTTCTTTTGCTGGAAACACAAAGTATTTGGGAGTTAAGCAAACACATTGAAATAAAGTATTTTGGATGGTTTCACTACTAGCTGTAGGATTAAGAATGACAACAGGGAAAACCAGAGTAGGAAAAAATTTTTGCTTTACTTGAGAGGAACAATTTATCACTTCTCTCTAGCTGATTTGAACCTTTCATCCTAGGTCATGTGTTACAGGTTTTTGAATAGTAACAAATTATTTGAAAATAAGTATTTTACATATCCCAACTCGTTAATGAGATTTTTTTTTTTTCCACTGGCCACAGTTCTGCAAATTTCTTAACTTAGAAAAAGAACCAAAATAAAAACACGAGGCAGAAGAGAGGATTGCTCAGACACAGGCAAACTCTCACCTTTGGCCTAGCATGCTGTCTGTACAAAACATTTATTCAGAGGAAAAGTGGCAGAACAAGCCTCTATACCCCAAGATTAAAGGAAGCTGGCATACTATATACACCTAGTACCTTGATGAAGAAGATTTCAGTCTTTCCCAAGTATTTTCTTGGAATTCAGCCAGGCTCTCTGACAAAAGGGCTTACCAACTAAAAAAAGAGTTGTATTTTCATGGAGTACCCTAACTTGCCTACTAGAATTTTCAAACAGTCACAGAAATATTTTTAACTAAGGTGCTTATTCCTTATACTTTATCCCCTATTTTGTATAACTCCCTATAGTATTATCTTCTTCACAATTTAAAATACAAGCACAAAACCCAAAACATGATCAAGTGTCTACAAGACACAGTAGCAATTTTTAATCTTCATTTCATCTCACCTCATTTTGTGGGCATTGTTTCACAAGTTCTTTCTGTACCATTCTTGCTTTCTCCTGTACAGCATCAATGAGACACTCCAGTCCTGAGCCTACTCCATCATAAATGGCAAGTACAAATTCCTTTGAAAACAAAGGTGCAAAATGCAATGATTAAAGAAACTGATGTGGTCTATAGATTTTCTATAGTAGACCAGAAATAATTTTGTTTTGAGAAAATTATTCAGTGCAGGTCTATTCAGACACATTTCTTCCTTGGACCACAGGAGCTCAGTTCAAATTTTTGTAAACTCAGTGTGGTAGACACAGATTAGTAAAATATAAATAGAAAATTTCAGTGAAACAGATAGACTTGTATAATCTCAGTGCAGGTACAGTCCTAAAACCACCATACTTCTTACTTTTCGTAGGTTTAAGTTACACAGATTTAAAGTATGTGGCTTTTAAGGAAAAAAGTCAAGGGTTTTAACACATCTATTTTCACCCTAAATATGAAGTATTATATAAACTCTAAATATACTTAATTCAGTTGATGAGGTTCTTATATGTAACAAATTGCTTCTGAGTACAGTTACTGATAGCAAGTGTGACCTCAACACTAAAATTACTATTCATAATCAGTATTTCTAAGAAACATTTTTCACCTGTAGACTAGAGGCAGGAATGTTGTTCTCTTCAGGAAATGAAATATCAGCTGTTGTGACTACTGCCAAGTGTCCTATGTATTCCATTGTTTGTTTTACTGTTTGGTTTACTTTGCTCCATGCTTCTGTTACCATTGAGGATATATCTGAAGAACACCCCTGGGAAACAAAGGCACATCATTCACTGATGCCAGAAAGCACCTCTGGTCAAAGAACACACACTTTCTGTATAGCAAGAATTTGTAGCATACAATACTCAGGCATTTTCAGCTTTACATCTTCCTACTTCCAATGGCTTATCTATCGCAGCTAAAAAGTCATGCCTTGCAACCACAGAACAACAATACCATTATACTACATAGTTTAAAAAAAAAAGCTTCACAAGGCTGTGGCATGAACAAAAGTAATATTCACTGGCCACTGGTTTATAAGTTTCTAAACTGCAGCACTTAAAAGACTAAATTATCGTTTGCTCTTATCATTGTGTGTTTTATTTTACCATTTCATGAGTAAGAACCAATGTCAGGGCCTGGGCACAGGAAGGTCTGCATTACTCTCCACTAGCACATGGAACTACCAGCTTAGCCAGAAAAAAATGCAACCTTGGCCATTTATCTTCCTTAAGTGTGTTGGTTTGTCATTACACGCATTAGACATTTAAGTGTTTTTAGCAAGTCAGCAGTAAATACTGCATTAACGCAGAGAAGTTCTCTATACGCAGATGAATTCTTTAATATGCTTTACCTGTAACAGCAACTGTAAATAACCTCCCAAGTTCTTTATTTCCTGTTTCATTTCTTCATCAACTTTTATAGATCCAGGACACTTTTGGACATTATTAAGCCAGAGTTTACTTATAACCACAATCTGGTCAAAAGCAGAGATAATTCTGATGCTGTAGGACTGAGCAGCACGATCAAGAGAGAAAACTACAAGAGAAAGAGATCTATCAGATCCATCTCCTTTGCAAATGAACATAGGAATGTTAATTCCTATGGCTGACAAACACATGAATGCTTGTGCATCTGAAAGACAAGTCACTAGTAATGTTTGCACCACTATGAAAATGACACTTACAGTTCTCCTGACATTCTTCATCTTGCTGTTCATAGGCTTTTGAAATGGCAGATGCTCCAGAAAAAATTATCAACAAATTAGTGAGGAGACTATCTGCTATGCTTTTTCCTCCGTCATTCTGTTCCAGCAAATCTAAAGCTGAACTTATAGATTCCTTGCAAATTCCAGGAAGAAACAATTCAGAAAAGCTTGGGCATATGCTGGACTTGTTCAGTGAACCTGTACAAGGTAAAAGCAAAACATACATGCAAGAAACTCTTCCATAGGGGTGAGCAGTCAGTGTGTCTTTGTAATGACTTTTATATAGACATTCACCTACTCAAGACAGTAAAATGTGTTCAATGTTCTAGTTTATAAATTCAGTTAGTACAAACACAAATTCCATAGTGAAATTCTTTAACATGAATACATTTGTTTCAACAATCAAATGTACAGAGAAATACAAAATAAAATCCACCCAATATAAAATAACTGAATGCATACAAATATTTGGAAGACTACAGTATCCTATATTTCAGGAAAAAAAAAAAGTGTTTGTAAAACCTGGCCAAAAGCTTGGGGAAACCTCAGTAATTGAATGAATAGCAACAACTCAAGCAAATGAAGTCTCCATATTACTGTATCAGGATTCAGCCTCTTTCTCCAGTTAACCCACATAGTTAAGCAGAGTAATGTTTTAGGTAAATTTCTTTAATTAGTGCTGGTCAGAAAGTTTTTGCCCTAAGAAAGGATAACCAAAAATACAGACACCCCTACTGTTAACAGCTTGACATTATGAATTTGAAGGTACCATAAACAGGACATTTTTCATTTTGCTTTCCAGCCCACAGTGGTCTTTCTAAACAACTATTAGAAGCACCTGTGGTTTATGCATGTAGTAGGTTCAAAATGTCAGTATGAAATGAAAGGTGTTCCACCATATAGCAAGTACCTGATACATAGGAAGTCTGTTTATTCTGAATAGATTGCAATTTTATCTCAGACAAACATCCAGAAATTCTCTTGTTCTTCATGAAGCTTCTACTTCTAAGAAAGGATGATAAAATAAAAACATGAAAAACCTTGAAAAGAAAATAATTTCTCCTCGTCAAGCATTTCCATGATGAGCTACAGCTTGCAAAAGTGTGCGAGACAGTTATAAATATTGTTATAAGGCTAAAACTTCAAATACAAGGTCTCAGACCATATGCAATTTACCCCTTAAAAACAATGCTTTGATAGTATAGAAGTGGGAAGGAAACATTAAAAACTACACATTTCACTCTGCACTGATGATACATAGGTCATCTATGCTTTGGAAAGCTCTACACACAGCCTTTGTTCCTTTTTTTTTTGTCCATGAGGAAAGCCAAGAGAATGAGTGAATACCAGTGAAGACTCATCAGATGACACAGTGTATGAGAGTAGAACAAAAGCATATTTAGATAATTAGACAGTTTTTTGCTTTGTTTTAAGCGTAGAAGAGTAGCTACACATTACTTTTACCTTCTTCTGGAAAGTGAGGAAACGGAGCTGTCTGAAAGGTCAGGTTCCCATTCATCAGCAGGATCATAAAACACATCAACAACAGCTTTATTTCTATCATTACTCTGAAAAAATAAAGAAAACACAGGGGAGGAGGACAGTTAAACAGAAAAAAAGTGATAAAGCAGTCAACATATGGATAAGTAGAAGATAATAACGAAAACTCAAGTGATACCTTTAGAAAATTAAGTTTTCTTTTAGAACATAAAACAATTGAACAACAGAAAGAATCACAAAGCAGTCCTTGTTTTGCTGCTTCTTACTCTCTACACAAAATGACTTGAATAAAGTAATTTATTTCCATTGTACTCTCTTTGTTTAATGGACAAGTGCATAGGCATGTTTTTACTAAAAAGTAGTCACGTGTCTTGCTGTTTAACATCACATAAAACTCAAAAACCTGTAAGATTTTCCTCCTGCATACATTATCAAAATCTTATCTTTGAAAAAAAAATAACAAATTATTAGTGGTTATTTTTCAATTGTTACTGACCTCATAGAGTTCTTTCATTGCTGCTAGTTTACATTCAAATTTCTCGAGGCTCCAAAAAGTTGTTATTCCCAGTTTGATATTACGAACCTGCACCTGAATAGAAGACATTGTTCCTGTTTTATCATCAATTTTGTCATGCCTAAGAATTGGAGAAAGTTAAAAAAAAAGAAGACAAAAATCAAGACAAAACACATATTCATATTGCAAAAATAAAAAAGGTAGTTGTAGGTAGGATTATAGAGAGACTAAAAATGTGGCACAAAAATTTCTTGAGACATCATGCATCTCACATGCTTTAGGACCACTTTAATATGCGAACCAAACTAAGATGGACATGGGCATCAGAAGATTCACCTCCAAAGCACACTCAACTCAAAATTATTTGTCTATAGTGTACCTTTAAAGTTTTGATCTAAAATTCAAATTAGAAATTCATATTTCAAAGTAACAAGGCTCAGCTACACATTTAACAAATGCTGGTTTGGAAAATTCATTTATCGTGTTCAGCTGCACAAGACTTAAAAGAAACAACAACAGCTCAATGCACATCCAGTATCCACCCCCAATTATATAAATACATAAATATTATGTACCCATTACATATATACCTTGTAATTAAGTAACTCAGATACTGACCTGCAGAAAACAGTGTTTTTCCCTAATTCATTACTAATGGCATTAGCCTCTTTAATCATCACAGACAGCTTCAGAGACTTCCAGCTCAGTGGAACTAATAAAGAATATAGAACATACTGATTTAGTGAACCAAACGATGTGATGCAACAACTTCAGGGTTGAAAAAAATTAAGGGCAGAAAAAAACCCACAACCCAAAAGCACAAATGTAATTTAGCCAACAATAGTTCCAATAATTTCCAATACATTGGGAAAAACTTAACCTCCCAGGCAAGATAAGCCTTTTAAATGGTTGAGTAAAGGGTATTTCAGAAACAGAGGCATAAGACCAGACACCACATTATCATTATTAATCCAAGACAGGAAACTGAACAAAATGAATTCTGTTACTTCAGTTTCCCCAATGAGTTAATGCCTGACCAGTGGAGACAGAGGGGGAAGGACTTTTAAATAATTGGGATAAATACAGCGTGTGGCCTAACATGCATGGCCACCTAACCACCCTGAGTGTGATTAAACAGAGCTTCTAACACAGTCCAACACACAGAGCTGATGAATACAAAGGTTTGTAACAACCAGAAAGCTCTTCTTGTTCAGGATCACTAGAGAAGTGTTACTGGAACAGAAAAAGTTCCTCTATCAGTACCCATTGGCCACGCCCACTGAGCAAAAGAGAAGCCAGCACTGCCTTTGCAACATTATGCATATACATACTCATCATTGGCTTATTCCCACTTCTGTGATTCTCCTGAAGGCTGTGTATTTCCTCAGCAATCTTCTGCTTCTCAGCTTCCAGAGCTTCCACTATCTTTGCATGACGAATAGTATGGTCTTCTAGAGCCTGGGGGAAAATGGGCAGTGATTTAAAAAAAAAAAAAAATCTGAAGCTCTTAATGCTGTTTGTTGAAGCTAAATTTTTTGTTCCTGCCATTTTAAAGACTCACAAAATTAATTTTATACTGGACATCTGCCATACTGATATAAAATAATTAATTTTCAAACTGACAGTTTTCTGGGTTTGCTTACATATTGCAATGCTCAAAAAAATACTGGAATTAAAAAGGAACAGCTTTTAAAAAAAGTTGTATTTGTTGCAGCAGTCAGATATATATGAACACCAGCCAAGACCCAGTCACATTACTTACATTAATGTCTGGAGTAATAACTTTCACCAAAGGCAACGGTTGCTAAATTTTGGTGCAGGAACAAAACCATCCCCATTATTTAAGAAATAAGGTCAGCATTAGTCAATCCCCAACATTAATATATTACCATACTCAGGTTGCAAACAAAACATCAGTTCTTCTGCATAAAATCACATAGAAGTACCTTAAATCATTTCCTTTACAATAATTGATTTTTAAAAAACAAACAACAAAAACAAGCCCCCCAAACAAACCACAGTTTATTGCCTAAAAAGGTTTTTTTTTCAATTACCTGCTTGGTAGCTAAGGTCTCCATTTCTAAACGCTTCTTATTGAAGTGGAGTTCTAGCTCAAGGCTTTTCTTTGCCTTCTCCAGCTCGTGTATTTTAGTTGTGGCTTTTTGGTTATTCAGTTCTTGGATTTGCTTCTTACGAGATTCTTCTCTCTAATATCAAAAGGGAGAGATGGGAGAAGGAATACTGCTTGTACAGCATTTCTGACCCATCCCTCAGGTAGATATTCAATACATTTAAAACTTGCAGCCTCTGTGACCTACACAGCCCAACGTCAGCAATGGTTGTATCCCAGTTCACAAGCATCACACTAGGTCTTCTATAGAGAATATGTACAATATAAGATAGACCATTATTGTTTTCTCATGACGTACTGTTCTATGCCAACTTGTGCACATTGTAACCGTATTGAAAAAACCAACTACAAAGTAGCATGCTTTCTTGGAAAGAAAAAAAAGCTGTATTAATGAATCCAGTATAGTGATTTAATAGCCTCATGCAATAAGGTAGATTCTGTAGGTATTTTTCTTTGCTTACAAGTTACAATCCCTGGAATAACTCTGAAGAGAATAACCACTTCAGAACTTCTTCTGTTACTAAGGCTGACTTTTTTTTTTTAAAGAATGAGGCTTTGCATTCCTAAGATGCTGCTATAATATGCAAGAGAAAAAGAAAACCAAAACCAAAACCACACAAACAAACCAACCCCAACCAAGCACCAAACAGATACCACACTTACTACAGTTTCTGGTTTCCTTTATTGATATGTTTTATGTAATGATGCAATGGCAACTTACCACCTCTGCTTCCAGGGATTTTATTTTGCTTTCATACGCTTCTTTTTGTGAGGTCAGTTCTTGTTGAACCATCTCTTTTGCTATTTGGACACTTTGCATCATTTCTTCCTTGGCTTTGAGTCGTGCCTCTTCAATTTCTGATTCAAGCCTACAAGTGTCATACACTTAGATTGCTGCTGTTTATCTCTTATAAGCTGCATAGAAATTATAAGCTTTTTTTCTGTCATGAGGGTTTAAGGTTTTTTTCAAACAAAACATCTCTCATATTTTACACGTTGTTGATTTCATGGACAAAATGCAGACACTTCCAATGTAAATATGGAAGACATTCCAGAATTTCAAAGTCCACTCAATTTCCATTTTTATTTTATTACATCATTTTCACAAATTTAAAGACTGCAATAGAAACTCACTAAATTACATTAAGATGCAAAATTAAATTTTAAATCAATGAGTCTTACGATTTAATAACCCCCCTTAATGAAATAAGTACAAAGAACACTTCACTGTTTCTCAAACTCTCTATCACCACAGAAGACTCAGGTTATTACTTTGGGTCCTTTTCATTTTCCTAAGGCATTTACTTTTCAGACTTTAAATCTCTTTAAAACATCAAAAATCATTTTCAGACTCATCATATGCTTGGAGAGAAAATAATTAAAGGCATACACTACTCTGAGGACCCCTGGAGCTCAGTGTTTCTTTAATAGTGGTCTACATTCTTGGTACCTGGATTAACTTGTGGTGATTGAACCTTAGAGCTATACATCATTTCAGCTACGTCTGTGACTTCCACTATAAATGTAGTTGCTATTTTCCAACTACCTCCATTGTGAAATAATTAATAATCTTCAGTTATTTCTAAAACTAACTGCATGGTTGAATTACCAACTGAGCTTATTTTCAGAACAAGAAGAATCAATACTTACTGCGCTCGCTGTGCAAGAAGCAGCTCATTCTTTGCAAATTCAAAATCTTTTGGGCCATCATGCAAACACGTAGTTTGGCAAGAAGGTGTTTTAACTTTCTGAACCTCTGCTGGATGATTAAACCTGAAATAATGGTCTCCCCCAAGAATTACTCGATCACCCTATGGGGGAAAAAAAAATCTGCTAAAACTTTTAGATTTATAAGAAAATTTTCAGTGCTTACAACATGCAGATAAAGCTAGAAATCAAAAAGAAAGAGGCAAATATTTATGGTTACAGAGCATTTTCAGAAAACCGGCAGTCTGAAGTTGAGATTAACAAAGCAAAGAAACCCACACATGCACAAATTACTATTACCAAATCAATTACTTACATGATGCAGAACTGTTGGGTCCAAAATGCATTTCCCATTTACATACGTCTTGGCTTCTCTAAGTGGAATAACGCTTACTTTGCCAGCAGTATTTTTTATAACACTGAAAACAAGAAACATTTGCAGTATCAGTAGCCCATGATAATTGCAACTGATATTTCTTAAACAGACTAAAATTTAGGCTTTGGATAGTCTTCTGTTATTGTTTTTCTGTGTATTGTCTTCATACTACGTAGGTACAACACAATTAATGAATGACAACCTATATTTTGGTAGAGAACCTATATTATATCTGAGAATCCACTGCTAGAAAACTACTACAATACCCTGCCATCTGAGCATTTATTTGATAATGTGTCTTTCATGTTCTTAGTAACTGATTAGTTACATTTCTTACAGCATGTTTTCAGGGATCAATTGCATGGAATGCACTTTAAACAATATTTCTGCAGTACAGCCAAGTTGCTGTCTATTTTTATTAAAGTAAGAACTGTCAAGGCATTTCACTTTTCCACTGAACTTAATGCAACATTTATCTATCACACAGCATCATTTGATCAGGTCTTATTCATGCAGAAATGCTGCAGAAGAGAACTTTGCTACGTGAATGAAATGAACAAAGAAATTAAACTACCTCGGTTAACAGACTTCTGGAGGGAACAGAAGGTAGTTGCCTTAATCATTGAGCAGTACAAAAAATATCCCTACATAGTATTTTCTTGGCTAGAAAACTATATTTTGTTACTGCCAGAAGGAAGAGTGACTCCAAAAGAAAGGGAAGGGTGAGAAGAAACTTAAAGTATAAAAAGAATACTACAAACCAATGGTCATCACCAATCAGCACTCCAGAAAGCTGGATATCATGTTTTGAATTCAGTGTACACCTTCCAACTGTAGTTTCTCCTTCTTTGATCATATATAACAGCACCTCAGAAAGCTGAGGATCTTCATTGAGGTTGACAAGGTTTGGTAAATGATTGTCCATTTTGAATGCAATTCCAGCTTTCTAGATAAAAAAGAGCTCTGCATTAAAACACTATTTACTTTATGCATTCAAATATCTACATTAAATTTTTCTAAGAAGTCATATGAATCTGTTAAAAGAAGAGCATTAAGGAAACCAAATCTTACAGCTACTCTCATTATTCTGCAAGGTTTGCTGAGGTTATATTTTCTGTACTGTGTCCTATAGAAAAAAATGTACCTGCAATTCTTTTATATCTTCCAATTTCCTTTTTTCTGCTTGTTCAAGTTTTTCTTTCCAAGCCCTTAATATACGGAGAAAATAACAAAACATATTAGGAGAAAAATTACAGCATATAAATTTTACCATTTCCATTTTAAATTAAGACATTAATTAGTGCCTGACCTTTGCATTTCTGCCATGTTCCTCTCCTGCTGGTGCAATTCTACCCTCAGAGATGTTATTTCCTGCAAATAACGCCTGTATTTTTCACGATCAGTGTTCAGAGCACTTTTCTGAGCTGCCTTCAGTTTTTCAATTTCAGCTTTTAATTCTACATTAGACAAACCAGACATACAGTACATGTAAAAGATGAAGGCAAAATACACTTCAGTACAATAGTACAAAATTAATCCTGTTATTTAATTAAAATCAAAACACTTTTCTCCATTTCCAGTTCTCAAGTATAGCCTAAGATATCACCTAAATTTAAGGGAAAAAAAAAGCTCACAAAGAACTATAATATTAAAAGGAAGACATCCCAAATTGTATTGGTCTAGCTGACAAGCAGTCAATCAACACAACAGAACATTAGTAGTAAGAACTCTTATAAGAAATAAGCTAAACACACATGCAAGTGAAAACCCTGAAAGACTGCAGATGTCAATCTCACCTCTGATTAGTTTGACATTTACATCTTCATTTACTTTAGCAATGTTGATAATCGAACAAGCCTGTTTCGCATAGCGAAGGGTGCTGAGCGTCTCCTCTGTGCTGCTGGCAGCTGGGCTCACTGTGGCAATCATGGTTGTTTGGGAATTCCCACCAAGACTTTCCTTTAACAACCTTCATTGGACAGGAGAATACCAGTCAATCCCTGGCCCTCACGCTGACAGAAAAATTCAAAACTTCCCAAGTGGAAGAGATTAAATAAAAAATACCCAGGGTGTTGCTACTTATTTTTTGGTCTTTATCTGATGCAACAGGCTAATTTCTTCCCTCCACAGGTCATTTGAGAGAGAGTGAGAGAAAGGATGGGAAGTGATGCCTCATGAATAGATGAGAAAACCACAATCTCAGAAAGCCTCTTTTTCTATATAAAAAAATCTGAAATACACATACCAAGTAAGGACAGATTCCCGGTAAGGAATGAAAGTTTTCTTTCCATTTTGAGATTGTTTAGAGAGCGCAGAAATAACCCTTCCAAGGGTCAACAGTGATTTATTGATACTCACACCTTCCTACACAAAGCAAAAATAAATATACTTATAATACAGTTGCAGCTTCTTGTGTGATGTTATCAACTGTACTGTTGATTAATTATGTTTGTTCAATGTATGCTACAGCTTACCAGTTATTACAAGACCAATAAGATGCAAGAGCATCTTCATTTGGAAAGGACAAAGACTCTGCCTTTAAAATAAGTAATGTTAAGAACCATCAAACTTACAAAGGCAGCTTGAAATAAAGACTCTCATTAGAAAAATCTATTTAATTAGATGCCCCCAAGAAGGGGAAAGCCTCAACTCCATGTGATAATTTGATTCCTGATTTCCAAAGTCACACAGTTTCCCCTCATTCCTCCTGCAGGATCATTAGACCTGCCTATCATGGGGAGGGGTGTTCTAAGCAAGATCTGCCACATTGTACAGTCCAAAAAGCTTCTTCATTAGCAAAATGTGATGTAATACTGATAAGCATAAGGGTTATATATATATATCCTTTTATAGCTACAGCTCCTGCCCAAAAGCCCTGTTAGGTGAGCATGCTTTGGAGTTTAAGGGTATTCTTAAGAGTCAATCCTTTTCCACAGATTTCCACTCTTGATTTACCTTCAGCCTTTCTCCAGTGGTCTGAGCTTTTGTACAGCATTCACTGCCAGCTAGATCGATTAGATTTATGTGACTGGTAAGCCTACGATCACACTGTTCTTCATTCACAAATTCTACCTGGAAAGAAAGGAAGATGCTGGCATTCAAACCAAAATAAAAAGCCTGAGGACAAGCAGAAACCTGACAAGCTGTTCACATTAAATACATAAAAATTTCATGCTTCCATTTAATTTTTCACAGGATACTCTCATGTACATCCCTTGAAGGAGACTAACCTCAGACTTGTAACCATAGTATCAGCTGGTTGTGGCTGAATAACTGCATAAGCACAAACTGCAAACACAACAGATTACCAAACTAGAGGTTTGGGTCTGAAGTTTGATGATTGCAGTCAATCCACTTGCAGTTATCCAATAAACATGCAAATCAGTAAGCTGTTACTGACTTAAACCAATGAAGATCAGTTAAGGAGTCGGTGGAAAAAGCTCAAGACCAGTTATGATAGAGAAAAATCAACAACCTAGTGGTGAGAATAGCAAGGGGAAGAAGAAAGGAGAAAATCCAGGAAACTGGGACAAAAAATTAAACCAATCAAGAACAAAACCCCCCAAGCCAACAAGTCATTTGTCAATGGAGAAAACTGACAGTCTGTAGACTCCTGAGGAGCTCTACCTATTCCATTTCTGTCTTCAGGCTCACGTCACTAAGTCAGGTATTGTCTTTTAAGCATCTGCAAATCAGATGAGGAGTTGTAGTCCCCATATCCTGGAGACACTTGGGGAAGAAGCATCCTGAAGCAAGAAAACATTTTTTCAGTGAAGCGTGTTGAAACTGAGCAGAAATTGCATCTCCTACCATTGCCCCAGTTTGTTGGCCTGCAGGAGCTCAGCACAGCCACGCACCTCACACAGCCTAACCTTCTTAGAAGCTCTGTTGGCAGCAGTGTGAAATTCAATCTGGCCTCAAATAGGATTCCTGTTACATCTCAAAACTCACACTGAGAAGCTTGGAACTACTCCTAGATCTGTCAGCCTAGACATATTTATACTGCTGCTATAAATATACTTAGTGCAAAGACATCAGAATCTACTCAAAGCATGTAAAATAAAACAAGTTTTGCTGTGTAGAAAGCCATGTTAAAATGCCCTGTGCTTTACTCAAAGATCTTCAAGTATATTCTCACAACTTTCTAGGCAGCACACAAAAGGACTTTTTACTACCAGATTTGAACAGATACAAAAAAACCCCAGCAATACCTTGGTTTGTGTCATGACAAGGGTGAAGACAGAATGAGATCTAGAGCTCTTGTCATTCATTACTGTAGCAGCTGTTGCTCTCTGCTTATTTCCTAGTTCAAGCCAACTCTGTAAGGGACGAAAGTCAGGACATGAAACCAAATTCTACTTTGGATGGTTAACTGAAGATTTAAATGTTTGCAAATACAGTTACTAAGACAAATTATGACTATAAAAGAGGAATTAGAAGTTAAATTTTAGGAATAACCATGTGTACAGTGACACTTGACGGTATGAATCTACTCAGCTCCATTATACAGGACTAGTCTTCATCACACTTTTACAGAATCAGCTGAAATATCATAGACTACTGAACAGTCTGTTAAGCATTTGCTTCCCATCCATGGAATTTATTTTTCAGCAGTAAGCAGAAAAGGAGCAAGCAGAAATATCTGTATTCCCTTTTAGTAACCAAATAACTCTTACCTGAATATCAGAATAAGAACGGACAACATTCCTAGAGTGGGGGGAAAAAAGAAAAGTTTGGGTTCAGACAGTCTTCTTTTTATAGATTTCCCTGCTACCTGAGCTCTGAAACATTTTCCCAGTTAAAAACAGAATACAAATACACAATGAAAGCTTTAGTTGTCTTGAGACTTCCACACTTTTGGATTTCACTAAGGCAATTAAGAAGATATATCAAGCTAGTCATGGGTATGCATTTTTCTAAAACTACATAACACTGAGATCTTGCTTAATTTGCTGGTCAGTACACAAGCTTTCATAGAGCCTCAAGATAACAATTATCACACTCTTTCAGGATTACACCACACATCTATTAAAATAAGTACAGTTAAGACTTACACTGTCAGGCCTTCCACATATGGTCCTAACACTGGATGTTCTCGTACACGAAGCTGGTGAGAATAATTTCAAAATAAAAATTATTAGGAGTGCATTAGTTAGATCTAGTACTCAGGAAGATCTTAAAAAAAAGATTCTGCAACATAAATCTATTATGTTTCTAGCTTAACCCAAAATCACTGGCAAAACCCAGAGTGAAAGCACTCCTGCTTTAGACAAGAGAGTAGAGCCTTAACTTCTTTATAAGAAGTCCACCTAAGTCCCAAGCATAGGTTAAAGGACTTATTTCAACAGCAAGTTGAATGCTGCCCATCATCTTTATCATAAACTAATATTCAATTCATACACAAGTGGCCAGGATAGTGTTCAATGTCAAATCACAGGAAATACTTTTTTTTGATAAATCAGACAGAATAAATTCCTTCCCTACATAAACTACTTCAGACACATTTCTTTAATTTACAGTTTTACATATTCTAATATACACACACTAAAAACTAGCTGAACTAGTTTAACTAGTGATCTTTAACTAGTTAATCAGGACAATCTTGTTTCTTTTCCCCCTCCTCCAGCTCCTTAAGAGACAACCAGGCAACAAAAAAAGAAAACTCCATCTAAATATCAAGACTATAACTCAAATTATGTTGTACAGAAGACTCTTATTGTAACCTGGAGATTTGGATAAATAATATCCTAGGAGACTTTTTATGAAGGCTGATAAGATCATCTTCATTTTGCAGATAAGGGGAGATTTTAACTATTTTCATAGATTCTACTAAATCATTTTGTTTCTATTTCAGCATGGCTTAGCATTTCTTCAGTGCTAAGTATTTCGCTTTAAGTCATGTGGTGATATTTTTATTTGTTTTTATTTGAATCCCATTATTCACAACTAAGGTACTTAGATAAAAAACAATGAACTCTTATTTTTGCATTTTTGTTTCAGAATAAATGCCACTACTTGGAGGTTATGCAGATACTTGATTCTGTGAGCAACTTACTTGTTGTTTCTTCTGTCCATTTTCAGCTTTAAAGACAAGCAAGTCATGAATTTTCTCATTGTATACTTCATAGAAGCTCATTTCAAGATGATACAAAACCTAATAAAATTAATAATAGTTATTAGTATAGTCCACAAAACATATTCATCATCCTTTGTTTCAAAAATTAACTTAGACTGCCAGATCCTGATTTTCAATGTTATAAACATTTGTGCTGAAAGGACTTTCCAAAAGAAATTATATCATAAAACATTTTAGGTTGGAAGAGACCCTTAAAGGTTATTTACTGTAACCCCGCTCCTAAGACAAAAAATTCAGTTCATTGGCATTCCATCCATAGACATTACCAGATGGAAGCTATAAAGCACTAAAAAAAAAGTATATTTATCCACTTCAGAAGGTTCAGAGTTGGGTTTTTAGTACACAAAAACACAGTTTTGTTTGCACCTGCACTCATCTCTTTCCCTCAGGGATTGTGCTTCTACAGCGTGATATTTGTCACAGGGAAGGGATGGACTGATGTTGTCAACATCCTGACATGAACAAAATGAACTAATGGGAAGGTAAACTTTGATTCTACCAACAGCAACTAAAAAAAACCAAAAACACCACAACAGCACTTCCATGAAAACCCATCTTTTTCCTCGGAAGGCCTCTGGGTCTTTTTTCTATTTTCAAGTAAAATGGAATTTTCTTTAAGGGACAAGGAAGATTGCAGCAAAACCCCTAAAGCACTGGAATCAGAAAGACAAGACTCAAGACAATTCATTGCAACAGAATCACTTACAATGCATAATCAAAGGAATAAAAAAAGCTCTGCATTTTTTAGAAGTTATAAATAACTTTCTTAAATTCCTCAGTGTTTATCAAATCTACTGTAGGATTAGAATATTACATGTTCATAGGTATCAGGATTCAAAGTCTGGAATTCAAATATAAAGCAGTGAAGAAATTTGGAATAGTTAAAAATGGAAAAGTTTGCCTGAATAAGACTAACTGAATGTTAAGGTCTACTGAACTGCAAGTCGGTCATTAGACACAAACAACCACACAGAGAAAAAAATATAAAGAACATAAGGGCAGTTATTTTTTGTTTCAGCTAGAATACTGAGCTAGAATATTAGAATTGGAATATTATTACAGTGTATTCTGCTTTGATACGTGATGTTTAACAATAAATTCGTATTTTTGAGCTCTATTTTACTGCCTCCACTGAAAGTATGGAGCCCACTGGGATTTTGTTTTGCCTTTCCTTACATAAATCTTATACTGTAAGACATGCAATAGAGAGGAAAGAATCCTAGTCTAGTGATGCAACAAAAATATCATGCCCATATTTCTTTCTCACATTACTGCCATTAAGGAAGCAAAACAATGTTGATTTTGACTGTTTAGGGAACCCCATGAATCAGCGCTAAGAATAGAAACAAGATTTGAATCAGCAAAAGGATATAAACACTAATAAATGGATCAGCACTAAGGTATCAGTTTCCTCATATTTCAGTATAAGGTCAATGGCATAAGCATATCACCTGCTCCTTGTCCATTTGTGCTACTTGATTGAAAAGATCTTCACAAAGTCTTGGAATTATTCCTCGGTCTTCATCAAATCCCATCATCCTGTGGTTACAAAAATCCTGCTGGTTTAGTTTTGTAACTCTCCATAGATAGTTTTAATGCTAACTGTACAGCTCCACAGTTGCCATGCCATACACATCTAAGTTATACAACAATAAGCAACAGAAATAAACCTGATCTAAATTGGTGCCTGTCTAAGTGTGGAGTTGGGCAGTGCCACAAACATCTGGATTTATTTAAACTTCTGAAGCATCAGGACCATAATTAGAACAATCTCTTAAATGTCTTCTCAAAAAAATATGCTATACTTTACTACATCACACACAAAATAGGAAACAGTGGTGAAAAACAGCACTGGGAGAATCTGAGAAGCTCTCTGCATTAATAAAGGTTTTCCTTCACTAAAATCTCTGAAAAGTTTTTATTTTCTTCATTAAAAGTAGAAAGAAGTCAGGGTCAGATACATAAAAATTCCAAAGTTAACTTTTACTTAATTGCTATAAATATTGGTTTAATTATTTTTAAAATACACAATAACCTTTTGACACAATTCAATCACTCTGAAATCTGTTCCATACAATCTCTTTCATGACTTAACACTGCATAACAATTGGGTCCTACAGAATTCTAACAATTATTATTAGCAACTTACGTGTATGATTTTCCAGAGCCAGTCTGCCCATAAGCGAAAAGACAAGCGTTGTATCCTTCAAAAGCTCTTTCAAGGAGTGGCACTGCCAAAGTTTTATAAATCATTGCTTGGCTTGCAAAATTAGGATGACCCTTGTCAAAAGACCAGAAGGAGAAGTCATAACTGAAGTTGTAAACTTGGTTTGTGGATGGATTTCGTACAATTGTCTCTGAACCACTCATGGAGATTACAGGGAATGAGTTTTCAGTTTTCTCTCTGAATGGAAAGAGTGGGAAAATAAAAAAATATAAGTTACATGCTTTAAGTTAGTAATTTCAATCTACTGCCTAATGGAAAATAAAAAGATCAGTGATCATTGCTAAAAATACCTGTTTGAGGAAAGGTATTAAGGCTCAAAATACTTCTGTTAATGAATATGTAAAAATAGACCCAAAAACCTAAAAAGTCAATTCAGTGTCTTAATAAAATCTTTATCCTGCTGTTGCATGAAGTATAATACGTACTTAGAAATTAGCTGATATCCTTATTGGGTCAATGATTAAATAACTCAAAAAGTACAAAGTAGAAATCAACATACACCGTTAGCACCAGAAATAAGCCCAGGATACAAACCTGTTACTGAAGGGCCGCACCCGCACAGCTACAATCACTTTGCTGTTTTTCACTTTGAAAACATCTTCTCCAGTACTGCTGCTCTCAGCTAAAGTTTCTGTGTTCACTTTTGTTTCTGAACCTGTACTCACAGGAAGAGAGCTGGAGACACTAGGGAGTTTTTTGGCTAAAATTTGCAGATGAGACGTTCGTTCATTTGAGGCCGGCTTGAGAGATGGCTGACCTTGAGAAGTGCTGTTCTTTGGTGTCAGTGTAAATCTTTCTGCTAAAATTTTTGCTGGTGTCCTTGGTCTTTCCAAGCTGCTATGTTTTATCATCAAGTGCTGTACCCTTTGCTTTCCTGCTAGCTTATTTATATTGCCTTTTTCATTCAGTTGTTCTCCTGATAGCCCATTAGTATATTTTGAGGTAACTAACCGTTCTGATTTAGGAACTTCATTTTGAAACTCTGTGTCAGCACTACTTGTCTTATCTTTTAAGCACTTGGAGACAGCATTTTCACAGACACCACCAACTAAACCAAAGGAATCTTTGCTGTTCAGATTATGCTGCAACTTGGTACTTGACTGACTCTCAGTTAACTTCAAGTTTGGTTTAACACCATCTGTACCCGTAATATTCTCTGGAAGTGTAATCTTGTAATTTCTTTGTGCATCAAAGTCATCATTTCCTTTTCTAGGCACAATATTCTGATTAATTTTACTCCTCTCTGTGGAGCCAGTCCTCACACGCCTCCGCAGAGTAAGTCTTTTCTCTGTTTGTAGCTCTTCTGTGCCCTGTGTTGTGTCACTACCAGACAATGATTTTTTGCTTGCTCCAGTTCTCCTCTGGAGTGTTAATCTGCCTTCAAGTTTAAAAGTAGTTGATGCATCACTCACTTTTTCACAAGCTGAAATCACATAGGTCCTATTTACTTCCTCAGTCTTACTCTGAGGACATGAAGGCAGACTGTCCTTTTCTCCCAACACCTGTGACCTCAGCTGCTGCCCAGACGCTTTGCTGCTGGCCGGGGTATGATGAGAGGAAGGCTTCTGCAAAGTGGCCGTGCATCGTGTCCCAGCGGGGCTCCTGGCAGGAACTGTGTAGATAGGCATCTTGTCTTCCAGCAAATTAAAACCCAAATGTTAACAAGTACAGCACTTTTCCTAAAGGATCATTTCTAGCTGCTGCTTCATGAGGAATCTGGGGAGACAAAGCAAAAATTTTTTTATGATGCTTACGTCCAGTGTGAGTTACGTTTTGCTGCATGGGGAGCTCCTTACATACACTGCAGTACATGTTCCCAAACATTAAGAACACTTAGTATCCTGCTTCACCTCCAGTATTTTAAAAAAAAAGTAGTTATTTTATATTTGAATGATTGCTTCCAACAACAAAAGGTTATTTGACTTGATTTATTGAGTTCTATGATTTGCTTCAGAAAGTAAACAAACCATCACAAAGAAGCACCTGGTAAAAAGAATAGAACTATTTGGCAACAGAAATGACCATGGATATTTCTTCCAAGTGATCTACCATGATTTCCAAAGTAAGGAAATTCCAGATTGTGCCTCCATTTGCTCACAGCTATTTACACTCTCAGTGTTTCACAAGCAACAGACTCCAATAGAACAACAAAGTTAGCCTTGAATAGGAAGTCTGTGAACATGGGAAGCAGATTTTTTTCAGGATTTTGATATGCAACACATAACCCAGTATCAGAATAGGACAGTTAATAAAGATGACTATTAATAGTATCTTTAGATGTTATTTTAACTCACTCTAGTACATTGACACATAGCAAAACAAGAGATACCTAGCCTAGGGGACAAAAGAAAACCGTAAAATATATTCCCTGTCCTTTCTACATGTAAATATTTCAAAAGGTCTATATATGTAACCTCTATAGGAAATTATATTTTCCCTGTTGCATCTGCATCAGTTATTGGGTTGTAACAGGTTTGATATCAGCACCCAGTGCAGACTTGCCAGCTGCAATTAATTCACTGTTACAAGTCAACAAGAAGTCACCTGCCTTTGATCCTGCAAAAGCTGCAATATCATTAACAACAGCAGTACATGGTCAAGGGGGAAAAAATGAAAGCAAGATGAGAGCAAGTGATGAAAAAAAAAAACACTCAGCCACTGCTCCAACAGAAGTTTCCTTTAATGCTACACTTCTAAGTTATAGCCTTTGGAGTACTCTCAGACTTTATGCAATTACATCCACTTACACATGTCATGACTGCAGTTTTCATAGCTCACAATTTGTGAGGAAAATATCAAAATTTCAGAGCAGTCTATTTATTGCTCAATCCAGTTTGAGAGAGGAAACTATGGTACACGACTAGTAAAATACAAACTTTGTGGTTCCCTCTAATAGTCAGTAAATAGAGAAACACGGGTGTAAGCTATGAATGGTCTTAGTGTTTTCTGAAAAGTCTAGCCTTTCCATGCAGTTTTAACATAATTCTTGAAAGTTCGCCCCTTCTCTTGCCACAGCTGTGCCTTGTGAATAGTCACAAAGTTTTTCTGGAGAAAATTGAAACTCCCCATTAGAAGTTCCTTCGTTCTTAAATAAGGAATGAGGTTCAGTTCGAGAGAACTGAACTCAGAACGAGAAATACGATTATTCCTCATTTTTAAAGAATTACAACTACTAACTAGAGACGAAACCCAAGCGCTCAAAGCTGGGCGAAAGCGCAGGAGGAACCGGCAGCTCTGTTACCCCTCAGCAAAGCTCCTCTCCCTCCCCGGCCGAGCCCCGGCAGACCCCGCACGGCCGCGGGGCCGCGTCGCGGGCCCGCCCTCGGGGAGAGGGCGAGGAGGCAGCGGCAGCAGCTCCAGACCCCTCGCCCCGCACAGCCCGGAGCCCCGCGGCTGCCCACAGCACGGCCCGCGCAGGGGAAGCCCCCGCCGGGATGCNCAGGGAGCGCCCGGCGGGCCGGCTGCGAGGGCGGAGGCCCCGCGCGGTGACCAAGCCCGGGCCCGGCGCGGGCTGGGGTCCCGCCCAGCTCCACCCGCTCCGCTCGGCCAGCCTCAGCCCCGGCAGCGCGGCTGTACCGCGCTTCCCTGTACAGCCAAGGCAGGGCTGAAACGGGGAGGAATAAATGGGTGGGAAAGGAATTAGAAGAACTCATGACACTTGGGCAACGCTGGGGCTCCAAGCAGCACTAGGGGAAGAAATAAAAACAGGATGCTGGAATCAATGGATATATAAGCCCATGAAAGACCCACTGATAATAAAATACATTATACAAAACCATCTAAACCCAGTGACAATAAGAAAGCTTGCTACAAGATAACAGAACCAGGTTGCTGCTACAATTTCACATTGACACAACCTGTACTTACATTTAGCTCCTGAGGCAAACGTGGTGTAGAACTGTTGTTTGATTTCATGATTGTTGAACACAATTTGGGGAATTTTGGTACAGCAGGGTGGCCATGGATAGAGGTATCCGTACTTCTAAACATACCAGTGCCTAAATTTGTCTGCAGGAGTGTTACACAAAAACATTTTATAGGCAAGAGTGGATTATTTCAAATGAGAGAGAAAAATCAACAAACTCCATCTCTAAAGAAGACATCATTTTGATATGATGCCAAATTGAAAATAGCAGTAAAAGCATGACAAACAGTTTTACACATTGTTGTGAATTACGTTAAGCAGAAATATGTTGTAAACAATGTCAAAGGAATTCAACACCCCTAATGTGTCTTCAGACAGACCCCAGCTCGTTTGAACTTGGGTCTACCATTCAAGACTGGTATCAAACAGCCACATTCAACAACTCCCACCCAACTCTGTCCTCACAACATTAGTCCCTGAAGTAAGTGTGGCACTGGTGCCACACTCAGAGCTGGACGGGTGACCTATGTAAGACCTACTCTTTTTATTTCTTGTTGGGGGAAAAAAAAAAGCTACTAAGCTCTTAACAATTTCTTTGCCGCCAAAGCCAAATTTATCCCATTGCTGTCCTTTGGCCAAAGAGCAGACATACAATGTACAGGGCTGACATCTAACTCCCTGCCAAAAAGGCATGAGGCATCAAGGCAGCATGAAAGGTCTGAAAAAACTGATTTCTCAAGCCTCAGTCTAAAAGTTGGGGGGGAAGGAAGTTTCAATTATGACCTATCTCAGACTTAGGATGCGAAATCATACACTACTATTCTAATGCAGTTTTGACTTCATTTCCCCAAAAAAAGAAGAACATATCATGTCAGAGCATTGTTATGCTTAAATGGGCAAGTAATGCTTAAATAATTATGACCATTTATACATTAACAATGTTTCATTAGATAAAAACAAAAGTATAGTGTTTATCTTATTTCTCTTCAATGAAATTACACTAATAATAAATTATTTCTGGTATTGCAAAGTCCTTGAGCAGAACTTCCAGCTAGTCCACAGGCATTAAAGGAGAAACTAAATCTTCAGCACTGTTTACAAACAAAACTTGCATATATGTTCCGAGGAAACCCCAGGAGAGCATACTGAGGACTTGGAGAAATATTCCCAGTAGAAGACTTTATTTAAGCTAACAGGAAGAGACGTTCAGTGGTTTTCAGAGGCTAATCTGCCACTAACTTATTTTTTTTTCCTTGCAAACAAGACCAAAGACTTCTGGTTTGAAAAAGGGTTACAGAGTACTTTTACTAGATACTACTGTAATTCAAGCACACAATAGCCTGTGTTTCAAAATAAAGATGAGACAAAAATGAGACTCCCTAAAAAATGGTACAAATTTCTTTTAAAAATCCAATATATAAGGCAACATTTTGTATTTATTTTAATCATACTTTATTGTAATTACATAACTATAAATACGCCTTTTTACCTCTGAGAATTATTTTTGTTGTGTTTTTTAATAATGTCCATAATATTATCTCCTGTTACAAGGCTATTCTGTAATTGTTTAAGTCTCTGTTGTTCCCTTCTCTTCTGGTCATGCAGATATGGGGAATTAAGCAGCTGTGGGGGAAGAATGGTGCCTGTGGGTTTTACTCTCTTCACAACATCCCAAAAGAGCTTCTTGCTGTTGTTATTGATAAAGGTAATTGCAGTTCCACTGTGACCCAATCTCCCTGCTCTTCCAACCTGAAAAAGCATAAATTCATTTTAAGTTAGCAATATTAAATGTAAGTCCTTCAAATAGTCTCAGAAGTTTATGGTTTTGTTACAAAACCGCAAGTAAACCTAAGCAACACGGCCAAATCTCTATCTCATCCTCTAAGCACAAGGCTACTTACAATAAACTTCCTGAATTCAGGATATGTAGATCTGAAACGCATCTAAAATTGTGACTTGTTTATGGGACATACTGGAAGTCCAATATTGATACTGAGATATGAGGTACAGACTATGGGCAAAGGCTTCCAGTAGATCTGATCCAAATAAAGGGTTTTCAAAAAATCTTTATTATAGAGATGCCACATACTTATACTTAGTATAAAGCACACTATGTACCAGCATGGCCACAAAAATGCCCTTACTTTCAATGTCCTAGTAACTTTAAATCATTTATCAATATTATCTAAAATGCTTGAACAAATTAGAAAAGAATCTACAAAGACTCTCTATTTAGGAGCAACTAATACGTTCATATTGGTATAGTTTTGATGCTAGGAAAGACCATTTTTATTTATTTAATACATGCTTGAAACTTTAGCAGAAAGATAATTAAAAAGAAGAGGGGAGTACTGCAGTTAATAACACAGGATATTTGAGGAGTTCATGACAGTGGATAACTTCCAGAGGTCCTCCTCATCTGTTCGGAACAAAGTTTACTTTCAACTCAAATCAGTTCCCTCAAGGCCTTGTTTCAAGTGCCTCTAAGCACAAAGGTCCCATCACCCCTCTGGCCTCTTCCACTGCCTGACTCCCCTCGCTGTGAAAACACTTTCTCCCTCCTATGAGGCCACAATTTCCCTTGCAGCAAGTTATGACCATTGGCTCCTGTCCTTTCCCCAGGCATCTTCAAGGAGGGTCTGGCTCTGCCTCCTCTGTAACCACCAGAATGGAAGAGAGCAATTAAGTCTCCAGTGCAGCCCAAACAATCCCAGTTCCCTGAGCCTGTCTTCAAGTGTCACATGTGCCAGCCCCCTGACTTCACCTGGACTCCCTCCAGTTTGTTGGCTTTTCCCACAGCTGATGTTCTCAGAACTGCACACAGTGGCACTGTGTCTTCCTAATGCCACAAAGAGGGCAAGAATGAGTTCTCTTGATGTGCCAGCTAAACTAGGGCTGGGGACTGTGCACATGAATGCACTCACACGTTCAACTCACAGATCATCTTTTCTAAAGCAGGAAATCCACAGAAAAAAAAGTATCAGAGGAGATGCCTGACTAGAAAGAGGGGAAGAAATCAAGTTCATGACTGCTTTCCTGACTATTAATGCATATCCCACATCGTGGATGAGCTGCAGCTGCAAGAGGAGTATTTGACCTTTCTTCACACAATAAAAAAATGGTAAACTTTGTTTTCTATAGACACAAAATGATACAAGAAAGTACAAAACAGAAAGAATAATACTGCAAAAGTAAGTGATTTAAAGACACTCTTCTAGGTTTTAGTAACTTACATGGGATATAATAAGAACAGTAGTCTCGATTTGAGTAATTTACATAACAGACTTATTGAAGAGATATCCAGCACCTTTTTTTCCTTTCCTATAAAAACAATATTCTGAAGAGGTAAATGATATTTCTGTTTACATTTAAATTTAAATTTCCACAGGTGGATGTCATATTTCAATATACTTTTCAAATAAAGCATTAGTAATTTAATTATTGATTTACCTGATGTACATATTCATCCATACTTGAAGGCATATCAAAATTCACCACCAGTCTGACATTGACAAGGTCAAGCCCTCGTCCAAGGACTCCAGTACTTACTATAACTTCATACTTCTCTTGAAGTAATCCCTGGCAAGGGAGGAACAAACAAAAATTAATTCTTTTTTCCTTATTTGTATTTTGAACCTCTCCAAGCATAGGAGATAAACAAACCCAGTGGGATTACTCTACTGTAGAAGAGAGAATGGCTCCCTGTATTCTTGGTTTAAACAGGAATAGAATTCACAGAGATAACTAAAGAGAGATCAAACCCACAATTTTAATTCAAAAAATCATCAATTACAGTTAAATGCTTATTTAAATACCCATTTCAAATAATCTGTGAAAAAGTCTCTGTACTTACCTACATTTAAAATGGGATTATTATCTACAGTTTTGCTTAGTCCCATCTGTCTCTCATCTCTCCCAGCAATACCTCAGGTATTACTGCAGAAAAGCAGTCAATTATGACTTCAGTCACTCAAATGAAGCCACATTTTAAAAAAAGGCCATTTGAAATCTACCAAAACACCTTTATCTTTAGCAGGCACAAACCTGTAATATGTCTGTTCTTTCCACTTGAGACTTTTCAGAATGCATAGCTGTGCACTGCAATCCTGTAATCTTATGAACAGCATCACTCAACAGATCTGCTCCTAGTTTACAGTCCACAAACACCAACACTGGAGGCTTGAAGAGCTTCTTATCCTGTAAAATTAAATAGTTTATTTAAAAAGGTATTACAACCATTGGCTTTTCACCATCAGCATGGATCCAATGAGATCATGAGATCATGAGGTAAGAACCTGACAGAGATGTGGAAAGACACGAATCATTTTATAATTTGCTTTTATGAGAAAAATATTAAACTTACATTTAGTATTTCGAACAGTTTTTTCTTTTTAGATGGTTCTTCCACCCACAAGATAATTTGCCGAACATTGGAACACGGCAGATTCTTTTCTCCAATTGTAATTCTTACAAAGTTGTGCAGAAGCTGATTTGCCAAGTGCTCAATGCCCACTGGAATCGTGGCTGACACCAGTATGGTTTGATAATCATGAGAGATGTCTTCCAAAATATCCAACACTTGCTGCTGGAAACCCATTTTTAACATGGTATCCACCTAAATGAAAAATATTAGATTTGTACCACATTTTTTCCATGAACAGTAGGATCCTGAACTTGAATTGACAGAAGAGCCATAATGTGCGTGACTGGCATGTAACAATCCAAATGCAGGAGTATTTACAGTCAGAAAAAAAGCTAAGTAAGAAAATTAAAAACAAATGGCTCACACTGGTCTAACAGTATTATCCTGTCAGGTACCTAAATCTTTTACAGCAACAGAACATGTGTCATTTAAACACACTCCAAATTGTGTCAAAAAATAAAACTGTCTCTTAAGAAATATATTGTATACTTATAACAAACACTCTGTATGTTTAATCAGTCGGACCAGCCACTTACACAGCTCTTCCAGGACTTCTGTATAGGTAATAGAGCTCTAATAAATAAAAACTTACTTCATCCACCACTACAATTTTTATGCTGTGCAGTTGAACAGAACTTTGCTTTAAAATCTCAAGAAGTCTTCCAGGTGTTGCTATTATCACCTAAAAATAAAAAAGGGCAGGGGGGAGGAAAAAACACACAAGAGTCAGAAATTCCATGAAAGGACAGAGGACCATCCTAGAAAAACCATAAAATTCCAGCACATAGATAACAATGGCAGTAATTAGTGAAATTACTTGCTTTCAAGTAAGTCATAAAACTTTTAGAAAACTTATAAATTATGAAGCCTTAAAAGGAAATGGACCTTTTAAAGCTCTAATGGAGGTGTCTAAGTTACAAGCAATAAAAACTGCATTAAAAACAAACTACTTTTTGCTGTCAATTACACCTCCTTGTCTAAAATACTGGCATATTTCAGTCTTTGAAATCAGCAATATCACACATGAAACGTTTTAAAAACAAACAAACAAAAGCTATCAGATGTTTAATCAGAAGTCAAAATGGTTTTTAAAAACTCTGTAACTGTAATATTTTCAGGAAGTAAAAAATGTTTCAGCAGTACAGACTTAGGAGAAAGCCATCCCTGTGTGTTCATACATGTCACCAGTAACATTTTTCTTTTCTGTGAACGTGATGACAACGTGGCTCTCCGTGCTCAGTCAGCGCTCACCTTCACACTCTGCTTGAGCCGGTGCAGCTGTGGGGGCAGGGGCAAACCTCCCACCAGCAGAACTGTCCTCATGTTGGGTAACCCAGCCATCAGCTCCTTCGCCTGTCTCTCGATCTGAATTGCCAACTCCCTTGTTGGTGCCAAAATAAGGGCAGATGGAGTTTCTGTCTAGAAAGGAGACAAAGAATCTGATTAAGATGGAATTGCTTTATTATTTAGATAAAAAGCTTTCAAATTTCCCAAAGTAATCTTTTACATTAAAAATGAGAACTATTTTAAACAGCAAAATAAAATTACTTCGTGATATATACATTAACTTGTCCAGTACCATGAAGAATTGGAAAGATTGTGTACAGACATATTTTTCAATGAGGGTCCAATTTTGTGCATGTTATTATAAACGTATATTTGTCTTGCAGGCTTTAATGATAATCAGACAGAAGAACTACTGGAGTGTAATTTTCTTACATACTTCTACAAAATGCTTTCATTCTTAAAACTAATGCTGGTGTACTTTGAAGATTAGCAGTTACTTAAATAATCTTTCAATTATTCATTTGAAAAAGTTTACACACATTTATGTGTATATACATATATCTGTAAAGGTATCTAAACAGTGCAAAGCATCACTAGAATCAGGTCCAGAATTCTCTGATATATTTTTATGCATCTCTTTTTAATTAAAACCACTAAAGCAAAAAACAATTCTGAACCACACACAAGGTACAGAATACTATTTGCCATTGCTTCTAATCATATGTTCATGCCTCTACAAAGCAGTTTTCTTAATTCTTTTTCCCACATTATCAAAGGGGAGACTGTGTAACTAGAGGATTTCAGAAATTTTATTACTCCAAATTCCTGTAGTTATTTGACAGTCAACCAAGTACATTCCAAGAGAAATTACTCTATGAAATCATGCAAATGCCAACAACTCTCTCTGAGCCATGTGAGATATGAAGATACAGGAAGAACTTACAGAGGGCCTAGAATTATTTTCACTTTCTATTTCAAGTAATTTAGGAAGTTTACCACAGAATTTAATTAACTTTCTCAACAAGGAGGAACTGTGTACTAGGTAATATTGATAGAGTTGCTTCATCTCCTGACCAAAGTGAAAAAACATTCAATTTCATTAAAAATAATCAGAACCTCCCCCCTCCAAGAACCAAATGCTTTATCAATCAAAAGTCAAATAAATCATTGAACGTTAATGAAAACCACTGCAATCACATTCTCCATTACATTGGGAATCCAAGAGACAAATTTGCAAATTGCTTCCCCTAACTATCCAAAGTTTCATTACCTCTTTCAAAACCTTCATAACAACAGGAAGCAGGAAAGCTGCTGTTTTTCCAGAGCCCGTGTCAGCACTAGCCAGAATATCCCTCCCCAACAGTGCAACAGGAATCATTTGCATTTGGATGGGAGTTGGGACTTCATAGCCAGAATTCTTTAAATTATTGTTTAACGTTTCAGGAAAACCACAGTGTTCAAACTCTACAATAGGTCTTGGAACTTGCTGGCCCTGGACAGCAATACCCAGCTGGAGTTTAAGGTTCTCAACCTGCTCATCTTGCAAACCTAAAATAAAGGAATGATCTTTGTAGAAATAAGGTGTATTAAGCAGGTGAGCTTCTGCTTGAGAATCTGTGGGTTGATCAGATGTTAGCTGCTTTTCCTTTGCTTGAGTTTGTAGAAGGTGTTTGGCTTTACATTCCAAACTACAAACATCTTCATCTGTTTTATCGCAGATATACTCCCCGTAGCGGCCACACACAACACACACAGGTTCTCCAGGCTCTGCCCAGCGCTGGGATTTGCTGAAGGATTTTATGGGTTCTTCCAAAGAGCCATCTTCATCAGTATTTTGGCTGTCCTTTCCCAATGGTGTCTTAGCAACACCAAGGTCTGCAGCTGCAGGTTCCGTGTGTTCTTGTACAATTTCACTCAAATTGTATGTTGAAGCAGAAGTTTCCGTTCTAACTGACTGACAGTCCTGGAACCCAGTGGTCTCCTCTAGCAAAGATCCTCCAGAAGACAGTTTATGTTTCTTAGCTGTACAACTTTTATCCTCATCAGCAGTCCTCTTGACTTTAACAGATCGTGGTAAAAACATGCTTCAGCACACTAGAAAGAAAATGGTTACAGGTGTTAGAAACTACTACTATTGAAAAAAGTATATTTTACTGTTCCCACAAACCAAAAAAAAAGTCTTGCAAATATTGGCAAACACAGAAACCAACTCTCAATCCCCGAAAAGATCTCGAAACCGCCTTGTTTAAAAATTATCTTAAACAATGTTGATTCAATGCCAAGAAGTATTTTAAAATAACAGTGGAAGCATGGAACAATATAGAGATCTATCTACACTAAATTGTCAGTACTAGGCCTTTGCAGCTGAGTAAAAACTTCGCTTTTCACTGTGTGGAGATTTATCCATTTTGAGAGTCAGTTGCATTTAAATCCTTGAAGAGTTCCTATTTCTAAGATGAAACCACAGATGCAAGCATTCTTCTAAGCTATAGAAAAAAAAAAAAAACCCCAACCAACCTAAACCAAATAAAACAATCAGTTTTGTAAAGGATGTCAAATTCCATACAGGACCCATCCAAGATCACTCCTTTTGTTGTTCTTTTTAAAGTCCACTTAAAATTATAAAGCTGCAAACTTTTGAGATCTGCTTGGAGTCCAGCTCTTCTTGTTCAAGGTGTCCAAAAACAAGCAAAGACTCACATTATCAATTTGCCAAATATACACCGTAATACAAGGAAGACAAATTAAGTGTTAAAAAATACCCTAACTTATATATTCTGAAACTTTCAGTATTCACCT
The DNA here is from genome assembly GCA_013397115.1 of Edolisoma coerulescens. Classification (NCBI taxonomy): domain Eukaryota; kingdom Metazoa; phylum Chordata; class Aves; order Passeriformes; family Campephagidae; genus Edolisoma; species Edolisoma coerulescens. The sequence continues at coordinate 1,211,576 of VWZW01005338.1, read as the reverse complement.
CTGAAAGCATCAGATATGCTCACCAATCGTTTGCTATCGTACAATCAGTAAAAAAGTACATAAAATACGGCAATTTTATTCTAAATAAATTGCACTGTGTCTACCAGTCTCTACGAACTTCTTACACTAGTTTTTAAAAAATACACCAAGCTATGTCTGTGTGTACAGACAGCTATGTTTGTGTAACTGGGGGCAATCCCGAGGACGCGGCAGCAGCGCCGGCCCGCAGAGCTCCGCGGGCAGACCGCGGGTGCCGGGGACCGCTGCTCCCCCGCGCTCCCGAACCAGAAGCCAAATCTCACCATTTAATTTTTCGCGCCTAACGAGAATCTCCCACAACAAACCTCTTTGCAAGCTCAGCAACCTCTCGGGCGAGGGGAGCGCTCACGCAGAGTGCCTGGCTGACGGAGACGCTGCTCGGGAGGGACCCGCGGGGACCCCCGGGCAGCACGGCAGCCTTTCCCAGCCCTGCTCTCCGGCAAGAGCCCCCCACCCCACGGGAGAACAAGGCGGCGCGGTGCCTTTTCTGCCCGACAACCGCGGCCACCGCGCAGCTCGCCCCGCCGCCGCAGGCGGAGTCCAGCCCCGGCCCCTCCGCCTCACGAACCGCTGCCGCCGCGCCGCGCACCNGCGGCTCCCGGAGCTGCCGCCGCCGGGCTCGGCCCGCGTTCGGGGCCTGCAGGCGCGGTACCACAAAAATCGCATTCGTTGTCCGGTGAGCAAGAGAGAGACACTGATTATTTATCTCAGAGTTGCGGAAGCCTGGGTTCGCAACTTTGTGGTATTCCACAAATCAAGCACGCCAATTATCAAAACTTTTTCCTATTTATATATTTTAGCCGACAAAGAAATTAATGTTCGTTGGCTACAAGTTAGATCGTTCTCTTATTTATTAGAATTCTATCTAATATTGTTAATGATTCCCTCCTCATGCTAATTGGTCTGCATGCTCAGTCTTTTAGGTTGGTGGGCCATGAGTCAGTGGTCATGATCTCCTCCTGCCACAATTACCTTTTACGCAGCCGGAGCTGACTCAGCACAGTTGCTGAGTCGTCTTTATTAGTGTCTTCCTTATCTTGGGAATTCTGGTGAATGGCCTTGTGGCCTGTAAATCCTGCATTCTTTGTGTCCAGTATCAGTGGACATCCTTCTTCCCAGGCTTTGCCAACTTCCCCATAGGTCTGAGATCAGTGGAGTATGTCAAGCCCTAAATCTTGACAAGGCAATTCTATCAACAAGTAATTTGTTTTTCTAACACCTGGACATCACTTAGAGCTTACTTGTAAGCTGCTCTTTGTTTCACGGATTAAATTTCCCTTCTTGTTGCTTAGGCTTGAAAGTATATAAAGATCAAACAAAGAACCTTTCTTATGAAAATTGTACATATTCCACATTTAGCAACACAGTGCTGCCCCTCTGGCTCAAGACCTGTCATATATGGTGTCACTGTGTCTGTACAGATCCTGGGTTTGAGCACATGCAGGAGGACCAGAGTATTCCCAAAGTGAAAGTATACCCTATGACCATAAATGATTTGGTACAAGGCAAAGATATCCTGCAGGGAGCTCTCTGGGTTGATGTACTCCCAGGCACTCTAGATGCCCTAAACCTTACCTCCTCACTCTCTTCCAACATTAATCCCATTAACCTGAAAGCATCCGCATTGATGAGGAATTCCATTTCTGCCTCATTACTTTTGTTGGTGACTACCATCATCATCATTTCCTGCTGAAGAGAAAATCCATAGATCCTAACAGCCCCTTTGGAAGCACAGGTTAATGGCAGTCCAGAGGACCAGTCAGAGGAGCCAGTGAGAGGAGGGTAAAAACACAGACACAAAGCTGTCAGCATTCTACAACATTCAAGTCCAGTCACATGTGAAACATGGCCTATTTTAAAGTACCCTGGATTTCTCTGTAGTAGTTTGCTTCAACAGTAGCAATACAAAGTGCAAATAGGGGGGTTTGGTCTCTCTGGCATTTTTAATTAACTGGCAGAATTGAAAAGATTATTGAACATTTGGAAAGTGGGCATCACTAGACTGAAAAACTGTCAGGCACCTTCCACCCACACACCACATACATTCCGGTGAAAATCTCCACCTTTCTGATTCAGCCTCTGTCATTCCCCTTTGTTTGCACTAACTTTCTTTCCTTCATTTTACCTCCCTAACAGAAGCGAATTTCCTTTTCTTACTTCCATTTTTACAAGGTCATTTCCTGGAATTCAAAACATCATTTGCTAAACAAAGACCAGTATTTCAAAAATATTTAATATGATACGAGATGTTTCATACCTTGTAGAGCCCATGCGCCAAAATGCAAACGTCCTATATGTATCAGCTTTTTCTATTTTTTTCAGTGTGTAACAGTAGTCAGAGAAAACAAAGTTACTTGGTAGGAAATTCTCCTCCTGAGTGAGAAAGACTACAGGAGAGATGGAAAAAAAGTTTTAGAAAAGGACTCTATGGATATTCAGAGGCATGAAAGGGCTTCCGTGCAAGAAACAACTATGCAGACTCAACAGTCTGACAAAGAGATGACTAATGAACAGGTAACAATAGAGCTACTGTACCTTGAGTGGCTCACAAAGGCTGGACAGCTATTGATAGTCCATTATTTCTTCCAACAAAAATTGTAACATGCTGTATAAAAAGTGCTCACCACCAAAAAGGAGTGCAAGCTTCCACAGAATGGAGTAGGTTATTCTTTATTTACATGGAGAAGTTAATCAGTATAGATGTAACAAAACCTATTCTGAAACAGACACTGTACTTTGTGAGCTCACTGAATAAATTAGTTTTTTTCCTGGGAAAAAGCGCAACATTCTAGTTCAGTGACTTGCCTAAGTTTTCTTTCATAATGATGAAATATGTAAGAGTAAGAGGTGCCTTGGTGAATTTTGTTCTCATCCTCTCAGCTCTTGATGCTGCTAATCAGATCTGAGGTGAATGGCATTTTAATAAGATTTTTGAATTCCAATTTTTGTACATTTAGAGTACACGAAATGTCCCAGACAAGATGCTCTCAGATATGCTACAAAGGGGTTTGTCTTGGTATTTTTCCTCCTAAAAACTAGTTAGTTCAAGCACTGGCTGAATAAAGGTGGATTTAAGTCCTGTTAGAAAACCATGAGCAATTATGGACAGTAATTTTTGCTCATTCTGCACAATTTATCTGGGGGTGTCATAAAGGAAAATGTTAAGGTTTCCAGGGCAGTGAGGCAGCATTTGTATTTTGCATGATCACATTGTTATTTGATTGAGTTGGTAAGACAGCAAGACTTTACAATATTCTCATCTTGCCTATGCTGCATGTGTACAATAGCTGCTCAGGAAGGTATCACGTGTTGTTATTAGCAACCTCTGCACAAATATATAATTAAAATGTCTCTTCAGAGTAACTTCTAAAGTAAATATTAGGAGCTACAGAAATGGAACAATGCACACACGACCCCACGTGTACTAAAGGACCAATACATACTGACAGATTTACTACATAAACATACATTTAAACAGATTTTATTTCAACTTTGTGCAAATTTCTGTTAGAATAACAAAGACAGTAACTATTGATTAAAAGTCAAAAGAAACAATGGAAACAATCACTCAAATACAAATTATTAATAGTAAGTATCCCATTTTTTGGTCTATTTTAAATTGTATCAAGAAGGTTTTTTCATATTCACTCAAAGTTTATATATCAAATATATAGAAAGGATTCCTGCCCTCAGTTTAAAAACAGGCATTTGCCCTATAACATCTCACAGCCTTTCTTTAGAAGCACGAATCAACCTTTCCCATCATTTGCAAATAATAAATAATTCAGTAAAACAAGATTGGATTAAAGCAGGAGACTGAAATCCCTCTCCTCCCAGGCACAGTAAATCCATAAGAAACAGGCATTCCATGTACTAATTCAGAGACAGCATCACAAGCACTGCAAAGAGCTGCCTGGCTGTACCGTCCAGCTCGGCTCTCCACAGCGATACCATCCAGAGTGACCCCCTTAATTCCAACCTGAACCAAATCACCCCAGAACCAAACCTCTGGGCACCTCTCCACACCTCTGGCAGGCAAGGCCTTCTCCAGTTCCATGCAGGGATTTGAGGAACAGATAAAACCATCCCAAAAGGGTAACTGTCCAAAACATTTTAATACAGAGCATTTGAGGTTTCCTTTGTTAGCCAAAATATCTTCACGCAATGTCTGAATTTTCCACTGGGAGTGAGCTCCCAGCATATGCAAATCTGCTGAGAAGGGACTCGAACCGGAGTCAAACCAGCACCTCGTGCGTCACTCCCTCAAGTGGCAAGTGCCAGGACTGACAGATCTGACAATTAAAATGTGTCTAAAATCACATTAAAAGGAATAGCTTTGGGTTTTCTTTAAGCTATTAATTATTTTAAATATCTCAATATGCATCCTATGTTACATTATTATACACGAGGGAATTCCAGAGCCTTGATGTTGTTGTTCTATAACATTATAATGGATGAAGTACATTAAGTTTATGAAGATGTTAATTAAAGAATAAAAAAATTATTCTCTGGGTTTGTTTTTTTTTCAAGTGTGCCACACTTGAGTACATATAATTGGAGTTAAGAAAACATCCACTGCTTGGGTGAAAAGGAGGGAGAATGTCTTTCCATTCAGGAGGCATGGAAGCCAAAGTATGTTTACTTGGGGATTGGTGCCTGTGTCTGCTCCACCTGATGCCATAAAACCAAATATTTTTCTGTTTCTTTAATGTTTGGGGATTTTTGAAGCCGCTCAGCAGATTTTTTGGTAGGTACTCAACTGCAGCTCTAACCCAAAGCGTATTTAATGAATAGTTCTTTGATTGAAGGAACCAGTGAGTCAATTACTCCACTGGTTTCTGAATTACAGCTTTAAAGGAACCACACAGGAAAAATCCAGATAATCTAAAAACAAATAATGGTGGCTAACCATTAACTAGACAATTCATATTCATACAAAATGTCCTGATTTTGTACAGGTATTGCATACAGTATACTTATTCTGAGGCCTAGTTTTTCTAATTTTGTTTTATCTAAACAGGCAGATCCTAGGGTTTTTGAAAGTAAGTCTTAAAAAAAAAAAGACTTGATTATTTTCAGGCTTCCTGAGCACTCTGTTTGTTTGAAGAGCCACATGTCTGAAGTCTCTGCAGAAATCTGTGCTAAAATTGGAATTTAAAAAGTAATCTAATTAAATCTGAATTCTTAAAGCATATTACTGAGGAGGTATAAATTTTTTTTTAAAAAATAAAAAGAAAAAAACCCACAAACAACAGCATCCTGCCCCGAAGCTTCAGCATTAAATGCCACTAGTCCATAGGGAAATAACTCTATAGGGCGATTCATGAAAAAATTATGAACATAATTAATGTATGTGATTATATGCTCAAATACTGCCTATTATATTTACTTTGAAAACTGATGGACTCCCTAATTCACCATCCTGTTAGCACAGCTGTAAAAACTACAATGAATACAATTACCAGTCTTTGTGTACAAGATAGTCTAGCTTTTTGCAATTAAAAGGGTATGAAATAAACTAATTTAAACTTACAAACCTCTGTTAGGTCTATGAGACTTAAGAGAACAAGGATTTGATCAAAACATTGCAAAGACAATTGCCAAATTCCAGGGACTTCAGTATAACCCAGATCATTAGAGAATTCAGGTGGAAATAAACAGGATTAAATAAATCTTGAAATATAACGTAATTAGAATTAAGAATTTAAAATTCTCTCCTTTCATGTTAATCTCTTTTTCTTTCTGAGAGGATATATGTGTGTTCCAATAATAAGTCTGTTTGGAGGCAAAAGAGATTGGCATCTATTCTAACAGTAAGATAACATTCACACAACATGCACTTACTGGAAGCAAACCCTTATTTCCCTTCCTTTGGAGTCTCAGACAAAAGGATGGGAGAGAAAAAAAGAAATTCCACAAGAGACAACAGAATCATCAAGTTCCACCTTGCCAGATGACCTGTGTGCAATATGTATTGCCACTTGCCCATCAATAAACTCGTTCCAATCATATGATTTAAGAGATGAAGACATTTCTAATTAATGAGCAAGTATGACAAACATAACAGGTATATTGCATTCATAGGGAGTGAAAGAAGCATAGAGTTAGAATCCAATAGTGTGACAAACTGAAGAAAAAATTTATGTCCTAAACCTTTTGAGTAAATGGCTAATAAATTTTTCTTTCCATCACTAAAGCTCCTACCAGCATTGCTAGTTTTGGCAGCAGAAACCATTGCAAGAAAGGCCTGCAAGAGAGCTGCTACAAACCAGACTTTTTATCAGTTCTCTTGTTAAAATCTATGCCAGTATTAACCATTGGGTTTAGACTTCATGCTTCCCTACATTACATTTGGTCCTCCTTCTGTCTCTGCATGAAGAATTAAATTGCTCTAGTTGAATCCCTCACCAAAAAATCACTAAAGGGCATGGAAAGGCTATAACTACACTTGCAAAAGAGTCAACTTGCTGCTGCAAAAGTAGCAAGAAAGCTGTAAACTACCACAGCAAGAAAGGCTAGAACTACACTTCCAAAGAGTCAGCCTGCTGCTGCTGCTGCAGTTCAGGGTGTCCCTGCTCCAGCGGGACTGCCAGCTGTGGCCATTGCCTTTGGAAGCCATTGGCAGCCTTTCCCCAGCACAGGATCCCTCCAGCTCCTGGACTTGCTACCAGCAATGGCCTTGGCAGCTGCACAGCTCCAGAAACCAGGTCTCAAAAGCTTCCTTGATGTCAGCCTTTACCACTGCTCCAAGTGACTGTTTCTGTTGAGCTCTAGCCTTCAGATTTTTGATGTTCTCAAACATCACTCTTTGTGTACAGAGTATTAAATGCTTTCTTGCTTTTCTTAATAGTGTAATTAAAAAATATGCCTTGTAGATACTTTTTTTTTCTAACAACTCATACTGGAGGTCTCAGATATTAATTTTACAGACCTGTGGCATACCTGGCACTAATTTCACTAGCACAGGACTTTGTCAGGTGCTAAAAAAGGCATTGTACATGACTGCTAAGCAAAACAGAGGATACAAGAACTGTGGCTTAGTTTACCAAGAAAAGTTACAACTGTGGTTAGAAGTTTTTCCAAAAGGATTGTAATGCAATAGAAATATATGATCACCAATTAAGCCATTTATCCATGCCTTTTTTTAACAGAAAAGTTAAATACCAGATGGCTTTAGTTTCAGAAGGCAAAACACTTTTTTTAATTGCACACTCAAGGATCACAGACTGCTAAAGTGAGACCAACAGGTTTGTCCTTCTGAAACCGTTACCTTCTTAAACTTTGTTGTGAGAACATGCAGACAATGCATTAGCTCAGCTTGATAAAGCACAATGGGTATTAAAAAACAAAAGCAAGCCTGAAAAATGCAACATATTTCTCACTATCATCCTTGAATAACTGCTCCCTATGCTTTTTATTAGGAAGATTCGAAGATGCCAGGAACCTTACAGCTGGTGACTGTAATAGCAGAGGGTAACAAGACAGAAATAATGAATGCCTCCTTGTTAAGTAGTGTTGTTTGTGCTGTTCCAAGAGAGATCTGCCAAGAACTTTTCATGCAAACCTTATTTTTCTGGGATCTGTAACTTGGTGGCAAAAAATTCCAGTATGATACCCAGTTCAAAAGAATTCAGATTACAAGTTTTAAAATACATATTTGAGTTTTGGAATAAATTAAATTTACACTAAATAAGGTAAACACTTTCCACTTCATGTATTTTTTAGTTGCTTTATTGAAAGAAAACTTGTGGTTATCAGGTTTGCACCCCAGATCATTATATGTTTTCTAACTCTTGGGTGTTAAATAAGTCTGAAGTACTGCAGGATGAAAGGAGACTTTGTGCTGTATGGTCAAGATTCCACTGATATGTATTTTCTTTTTAAGGAAGACTGTATGAAATACATATGAAACACTCCTTATTCTATCTGCCAAACAATTCAATGGAATAAATCTGTGCTAAGTCTTAATACAACTCAGGTGACCCGGGTATAATGCCAGGTTGTGAAAAAAACTGGCTGTTAACACATCATTCTCACAAAATATAATCCCAGAATTTCCATGTGAAATTATGTCAGGCTGTTTTTGGTTTGTTTTTGAACAAATGATTCAAAGCTTTGAGCCACACAAAAGTCCAATTTCAGTATACCCATTTCTTTTTTGGCTCTTGACCCATTACAACCAGGTCATTTTGTAGAGTTCCTGGCCAAAGCAATTGGCCTAGTTAGTTGCTAGTTCCTGTGGCAACTAGCAAGATATATAGAAATTAGATTTCAGGCACAAACATAGCTAAGGAAGCTCTCCATCAGGTAATAGCCAGTTGTCAAGAAGCAAGAAGGCTCCAATAGTTGCCCAGGCAGTGGAAAGGAAAAGTGGTGGCTTAGCCTTACACCCATGAGGAATAAACCTCCCAGCAATTCAAAACTAAAGGAGATAATCAAAACATATAAATATCACCAATATCAATAAATTATACACTTTCCTTAATATATATGGTGAGGTCATTGCAAAGGAAACACTCGAAGTAACAGGGACGGAAAAAAAAACATGAGACAGAGTATCTTTAACAAGTTTCTGCTAATCTTCCTGACTAACTTGGGTTTTCTCCCCTAGATCACATTATCCCCCAAAATATCTCTACCTACCTTACTGTTCAAGACAAATCAAAACTAAGTAACTCTAAGAAACCACAGTTCCTCTGAGATCATTTGCAATTCAGCTAACATGCTGGGTGTATAAAGAAGTTACCATTCTTGAAGACTTTGCATGAACTGGAACGTCGAGCAAAAAAGCAAGGTTGCCAAAAGGCTTCTGTCTTACTGACGCTGTCTGCTCTGCAAGGAGCCACAAAGGGAGTCAGTGGTTACAAGAGGGTGTTGGCCCTGGGAAGCACGACATGTCATCCTTTCATGGTTAAAGAACCAGCAGAAGCACAGACATGGCATCTCCATTCAGATGGCTCTTAATCTTCTGTTGATACACAGGAAACCTGTTCTCTAGCAGCAGTGAGGATATTTCTGTGGGACTGGGCTCTCTTAAATAACAAAATCAGAGCAATGTAGTAATCAAAGCCTTTTTTTGTTACCCGTTGCCTAGTCTCACAATATCTAAAAGTTATATTATTCTGACTCTGAACTAAAATGGTTCATCAGTTTGTTCAGCATTTCCACTGTGGTATCCTTGTCTTTGACTAGAAGTCCAATGGCATGCTACAACATAAATAGCATGCGGTTTGGGGTTTTTTTCTGTTTCTACTGAACTATTCCACCTCCAGTTCATCTCTTTACCCAAAAAAATCAAATAGTATTCCTAGTTATACCAGTACAATACCACTTAAGACCTTAGTGGTAAAAGAGACTAAAGCACGGCTGTGTGCCCTCTACCTTGAACATGCTTTCTTACTGAGACTGCTTTTGCTTCCCCAACACTTTTGGTGACCATGACTTACTGCTTTTCCCACTTCTGAAAGTGCAGACTACCAGCTGCAACAGAGACTTTCAAGTACCCCATTTCAACAGTTACCCAATGCATAGCAAAATACTCACTCATCTGAACAAGCTGGATCTGTATCACACACTGGCACATTGCAATGAAATCTGTTCTGTTACCCTACATTCTCCAATCTGGCAATTGCTTCATTTCTGTTAAGAACAAAAAAAAAAAAAAAGGAGGAAAGAGTTTGACACAAACACAGAGACTTGCCAGATCAAAGGGAATCATTATACACCCCAGCAAGTTTCCCTCTTTGTATAAAATCTCCAGCTGTTACTTTCGTTGTTTCATGGAATGATCCCCTTGATTCAACACAGTGCCTGCTAGCATCCTCTCCCCCAGGCTGATTCTCCACTCCTTTAGTAAATTATCATCCATAAGAACTGAACTGTGGCTGTCAAAACAAACCCTGGACTATGGGGGACTTTCTGACTGTGCTGAAGTGGGAGTCCCAGGGGTACTTTGTCTGTTTCAGGCTGCTTCCAGAGCAGTGGCCATCACAACTGGAGCTCACACATGCCCGGAACAGCAAAGTCAGGGCCTCCTTCCTTCATCCATATTCAACTGCACTGGTGAATCCAAAGAGAGAGCTCTGTTTCCAACACCCATGAAGATGATGGACAGTTCTATTCTTTGTGCCAACAAGGGGAACCATGACTGCTCCCTGCCCAGGTGAGATAGCAGAGATAACACTCCAGGCTTTAACAGAGCCATGGATATTATAGAGCATGAGGACAGAATAACCAGAGAGATGTATAAACTTCTGTACTTAATTTCTCTTTTGAAACTTTCTACAAGAAAGAAACCACTCAGGCATTTTTCTTCAAATACAATTAAACTGCATGACATCTTTAATCCAGAAAACCAATTATATATACACTTATATTTAATCATGTCTGTAGCACCAATGATTTCAAATGGGAACAACACATAGGATTAACCTAAACTTTAAAAAAAATCCTTGTTGGAGCCAAGATTTTATTGCTAAATATATATACACACATATTTGGTTTAAGGCTAGTATTAAAATAATTGTTGTTCTTTCCATGTTTCTAATATATATTAAAATTGGGGGACTATTTAAATCAAATTGTTCTGTACATGGCTTAAACATCCCATACATTTTTCTATCTTGAACATATTTTCAAATGAATCACAAGGCAAACACCCTGTAAAACTACTCAGAAAATTTATAAACAAATTAAGTTATGTCAAAAGAGAATTAAATGTAACAGAGTTCTATACACTCAGGTTGTGATGACCTTACTGTGCACACATAAATGGTTACAATAAAAATCTTTGATATACACTTTCCACAGCTAATTTTTAAACAGTTACCAGCTATGTACACCTGCTCCCTAAAGTAATAAAAAAATTCCTCAATAACATGAAAATTCTCAGTAATTTAAGGGAAATGAAAACTTCCTAGAAGTATCAGTGAAAATTTGGATTATGATGTTTCAAAGACATTAAAAAAAAAATCTTCATTGGATAGTCTCCTATGCTATTCCCTTGCTTTCCCTTCCTCATTCATCTTCATTACCACCCCTTTGAAAAAAAAAAAAAAATCACTGCAATGAAATGATACCAGAAATGTACTGTTCAAGCATAGCATTCTCTGCTCTTCACTTCTGCTCTCATTCAGACACACAGAGCTTCAGTGAAAACTGGAAGCAGGGCCAAAACATGGGAAACTGAACTCTATTCATGCTCTTCTAATAAATGATGTATATGCTCAAAACAAATGAGCTTTTATGAATGTTCAGATCTTTCTTCACATGTAGAAGCAGCACAAAAAAAGCCAGTCACAGCACGAAAAAGTGCCCAATTTTGTATTCACTCTCATTTAGACTTAGTAAAAAAGTCTTACTAACTGATTTAAGCTTCTTTTACCTGAATGTACAGTTTGAAAACGAGAGTCATGTCCATTTTCCTCTGAACTGGGATGCACATAAAGCATTATCTAACAACAATAATAACATGGTGCTTTATTTTTGTACAATGTAGTTTTCTGAATGCGAGTTTCCCACCATACATCTATTTTGCAGTGCAGCTAAGCCATTTAAAGGTTGTATTCATTAAAAATCACCCTCAGAATTTTCCTTAGAAAACACATCAGGCACTAGGTGGTCATAAAAGATATAGTACAGATCTTTTACTTCATGAAAGAGGGTAGGATCTTTTCCATATGTTTCAAAGTTTATAGTAAAAAATACAAGTTATAGCAGGGTATTTTTTTCTTCACAGACAACCTGGCAACAGTGGAATGTCAAGAAGAAAGCCCTGGAATTAGGGAATACTGCACAGCATATGTGGGAAGACAGCTCATCTAAAACCCCTTAGAACAAGAGCAATTCCACCAGATGGGAAGAGCACAAAAGTAGCCAGTGTGGAAATCAGATTTTAAAAATTAGAAGCACATCTTAAAATCCTAGAAAAGAAGACACCAAAGTAACTAGAGAAAAAGACAAAACAAACCAACCCGTCCGGAGTGTTGACAGAGGTGAGAGGTTTTGCCACAGATCTGTTGCCTGGTTGGTGACCCAGTGGAACTGGGGGGGGAGATGTAGATTTTTTTTTCCCCTTTGCAGAGCTACATTAGGTCAAAGACAGGTTGAGGAAATGAAATCAGTAGTGTCCAAGTATTAAGAGAAGTGACTGTTAGGTACCACACTTGATTCTCATTGCGCAGCTTTTTGGTTGGGCAGATTTCAGTAGCAGTAATGAGCTAAAGTAGCTATTACTCCAATTTTTCTTCTTTTAGTTTTAACTGTATCAAAAATCACAGATGACTTAAAAAAAATGTCATACAAACCTTTATTTTCCCTTTGTCTCATGACTACTAAAATATATAAAGATGGTAAACTGTTTTCTTCCCTCAGCACTTTCTGATTACAAAGTAATAGAAGAATTTGAAAGACAGTAATTATGTAACTGTTCTTGTACTTTTGTATCATCCTGAAACAGGAAGAACACATTCCCTTCCAAAATCATGCTCTGGGAAAACTCCTAGCTTGCAGAAACTACAGATATGCATGTTAGTAATAATGCCAAAGAACTTTAATAATTCGCACAATCATTCACTTGATTATCATAGAATAGCCTGGGTTGGATGGGACCTAAAAGATCACCTAGTTCTAAGAAAAGTGTTTTTAAGAGCTGCCAGCTCTGGTCAGCTTCTTTGTCCCTAAGTACAGTTTCCCAGGGAATCTCATTCACCAACTCCTTAAATAACTGGAAGTTTGTTCTTTCAAAGTTCAGGGTCCTGACTTAGCTCCTTGCCAGGCTCACAATCCTCACAAACTCCACCAGGGAGTGGTCACTACAACCCAGGCTGCCACCAATCTTAATCTCTCCAATGAGCTCATCTGCATTGGTAAGCACCAGCTCCCATAATCCTTCTCTTATGGTTGGTTCATCTAATGCCTGGACCACGAAAATGTCTCTACACACTCCAGGAGTCTCCTGGATTGCTTATAGCCAGCTGGATTGCAATTTAAAAATATAATATCTTAACTCTTACAGTTTTACCATTACCTATAAAGAAATATATTTAATAAAATATCATCGTTTAAGAGGCTGGAATATCAATAATTCCATTTCATAAGTCATCCTTAGGCTGTAATAACCTCACACAATGATTTATAGATTACCTGTTCAACCTCACATACGTAACACAAAACCTGCTGAAGTCAACAAGCACATTCCTTAGGGATCCCATCGGGACACGACTGGTTCTTGGTTTGTACGTTGACAGTCTGACAGCATCACATCAAATCGTGCATGCAGCCTCACTGCCAGAGGCTACAGGCCACAGGGTGCACCCCTCCCCTCAGCCAAACCATTTCTATCATGACTGATATCCTCTAAGCTCAGGAAAACAGATGGGATCATCTTAATTAGGCAAATTTGATAACAGCAATTAAAGATAATATGCCCACAGTGTTATTCCAAGTCTGTTTCCAACCTCAAAACTGAAGCATTACTCAGCAGAATAGCTGCTGTGAACTGCTGTGTTTGTGGATTTGCCCTCATACAACCAGCTAATCTGAAGTGGGAATGTTTTTACTACCCTCCATAGGTAGCCTGATAAGCTGGCTGTTCACTAGCACCCAGTCTGGCTACAGACAGTGCCACTGCAAAAACAGTCATGGTATTGCTAATTTCAAACATTTTACTTTGCCTTTATCATCAAGTGTTGTGAAGGAAGAAACCATGCATGAAATGTTATTCCAGACTGAACACTCTGTAATCTAGTGCTAGCCTGAAATCAGTCTACAGGCTCCTATTCTACACACAGCCTCTTCAGAAGCTAAGTGAATCTTAAAACAAGTGGAAAAAAAATGTATGAAATTGTTAGTCAGGACTCGTTCCACTATCTCCCAAGGTTAGAACTATTAGCAACAAGTGCCATCCACACCATTATTCACAGCTTAATGGTCATATTGGTTCCTATTGCCTGACGCTGACTACAGGCATGGTACACCCACTGTGAAAATGGCCAGACACATGACAGTGAACAACCAGGCTTATGATGTAATCACAGGATAAAACTAGTCAAATGGGATTCTAATTTGGGGTAGAGGGAGGGGAAAGGAAGGGAGAAAGAAGGTAAAAATATAAAAATCTGTGAGATGCTTGTTTTAATACTTTTGTCTTTCCACTTGGAATTAATGTCAAAATGTAAAATACTCTGCTACAGAATGATTGTGTACAGGAAAGATTATCACTATTTAAAATATTCTAAGATGTATAAACAGGACCAGAGCAGAAAGGGATGACTCCTCATTCAGTTTTCCTGTTTATTTACTCTGAGCAATTAGAGTGGATTTTAATCATTTTCCATGTTGGTTGTTGACATCGTTGACAATGCAATAAGCAAGATGACGTTTTGGCATGTTTGCAAAAGTAGAAGAACTGGCACAAGAACTGCAGCAACCGGTGGTGATGTCTTCTTTTGCACTTACTTATATTAGATTTTATATTCATGCATTCACTTTTAGAGCACTAAGCAAATGAAACCCCACTTTGATTGCAGTTACCACAAGACAGCTTTTTTAGATTTTGTTAGGTGACTCTGAACAGATTTCATCGGCACAAATGCTGCACCCACAAAAAACTCCATCATAGCTAAAGAATGGCCTTACAGTTTTTCTAAACATGTTTTCCGATAGGCTGATCTAATTTTGAGGTATTTTCTCAGTCATACAAGAAACAAATGAATTGGGATCTGGAACACAGGTTTTTTTTTTTTCTTCTTAGCTCTAATCATTTGAGGTTTTAAAGCTTATGAATTTCAGGTGTTTGTTAAATATGCAGGAAGAATTGAAATAATTTTCTATTGGCAATGTAAAAAATAGTTAAATAATGTGAAGCGTCTAATATAACTTGTTTCCAAAGTATGTATAGAAAAAAAAAAATCATGAAAATGTGTAAATATTACTTGTTGAAAACTAAGCATATAGTCATTCTTAATAGAAAACATTTTCCCAAGTGTACCTGTATGTTAATTTTGTATTATTATTACTATTCCTGCTGCAGAGGATCTGGGAATTTCAGTCATTAGCCTGCTAAAGCAAGGTTTTCTCAACTCTCCTCCTCCCCTCTGTTCTGCTGAGTACTGCCCACAGCAGCTCCTAGTTTTGTGGCTACGCATGCACCACTTATGAGTGGTATGCATGACAGTTTGGGAATCCCATCCCAGAGTGTGTATGGGGAATACTCAGCAACAATTTCTTCAAATGTTGACCTCCACAACCCTTTCATTTACTCATTACTAATAAATATAGATACATGTCAGTAAAACTGTAAAGTAGTTTTGCCTCATAATCGTGATGTTTGTCTCACTGTGCACGTGAAGTGCTAGAAGCACACATAGCCACAGAGCAATAGAAAAATCTCCGTGCAGATCAATCACGGTCCACTTGAAACACAGAGAAATAACAGTCTGGCCAGAATATTATTTGAAATCTTACAATGTCATGCTAAGATTCTGTCTAATTATTCTTTAGGGGAAGAAGGGCAGACTTAGACATTACCCCAAACTATATATATATTTTATATACATATACATACAATAACAATATATCCTCAAAAGCCTACAATAACTATTTGCTGCCAAAACGTGGAGATTTCCCCCCGCTGTTGCTGCGGGTCACGCGATGACACAGTGCCCGTGCCGAGGGAGGCAGAGCCTCCCGCCAGCCGCCCCTTACCAACACGGCCGCGCCCTCAGACCCGCACTTCGAAGCCAACCCATCCAGTTCTGTTTGAGTCACTAAGCACGCAGTTACTGCTTCCTACCGTGACTAATGCTTCCCTCCACGCAGCCCACTGTTAGTGATTCTGTACGCTCCCGAAAACAGCCCAGGTACTTGTGAGCAAGACAGGAGATGGTCTCTAGGGCAAATCGCTACTCCTGCTGCTATTACAGTGATTACGTGACCAGGCCCTGAACCATTTTAAGGCTTTGCCATTTTTCTACCCGAGTATTCTCAAAGTTATATATGGACGCGATTTAAAATAGAACAAATGCACAGGGGCAGGATGCTGAGCCCGCCTCCTCGGCAGCGCTCCGTGCCCCGGCCACCGCGACTGCGGCCCGCCGGGCTCCCCTGCAGCCAGGCCGCTCCTCGGTCCCCCTTACAGACAAGACACGCGGGGCTGATCCCGACCTTCCCTGACAACACCGGAGAGGGCCCCTCCGGCCACGCTGTGGAGAGCGGCGACGCCGGAGCGGGTGGACCCGCGGCCGAGGGACACCGCCCTTTCCCAGCACTGCCGGCGCCCCCTGACCGCGGGAAACACTCCCCCCCTCCCGCTGCCGCCGGGGTAAGGCTGGGCTGGGCTGGGCTGGGCTGGGC